>CAIGQQ010015130.1:497798-510282 GCA_903798035.1 Danio albolineatus
TCCTAATTTTTGGAAACATTTGGTATTTAGAGTTTACATACGTGAAACTCACAGTGTTTTGAATCTGATGGCTCTTTCACAGTCTGAAACGTTTGTCTGTGCTGGCTATGGGTGGGTGATATGGCCAAAATAATATTATAGTATGTGCAATTTGACATTTCTGAGACAGTTTGTATCACCAAGCTGCTGTTTTGTTGACCAATTTCATGGTACTTTGGATTATATTACAATTACCAAGTGGTATTCATAAATTTGCATAATTTAGTTGAAGTTCATTTACTTACTTGGTTTAATTTACTTTGCATTTTAAAGGGTAAATTTTACATTTGGAAGTAATTTAAACAATCATGACAACAGTTTGTGAATACAGAGAGCCTTTAATGGTAAAAATTTTATGATCACACTTCATAAAAACAGTCTGCAGAAACACTTTGATTGACGTTCTCCCTTTGTACATGTGGAGGAGAAATGTCCCACCCATTAGTGACTATCTCTACCTCATTAGCGTTGACAGCCCTAATTGAGAAGCAGCCATCCGTCATAAGAGTTTTCACGCCATTCCTGCAAATCTATTGGCTGCGTCCAAAATATTGCATACTTCTATATAATATGGTATGGTAAAAACAGCATGCGAGCCAAGTAATATGTTCAAATTCATACGATGTAAAAAACAGTATGCAAGATGCACCCGGATGCTCCGGGTGAAATTCTGAAGTGTGCATCCGATGGATGCTACACTATCCCATGATGCACCATGAGAAATTTCATGAATGGGAGTGACGCAACTGAAGTGGGTAGGTCACGTGACAATGACAAAATGGCAGATGACAGAGTTCTATTCATACTACTCATATTTATACTGTATACAATGTTATTTTCTAATACATAATAAATAAATTCTAATAAATTCAAATTCAAATGCAGTACCTACTGAGAAGTAGGTGATTTCAGACAAAGACAATGTCAGCAAATCATAAATGTGGAGTTTTAGGATGCACTACATAATGTTAGTCTTGTTTTGAATCTGCTGCCATGGTGACACATAGGCTGTGTCCGAAATTGCCTTCTACTTCAGTAGGTAATACATTAATGCTTTGTACTACACGGCCGTTTGAAATGTACATTCTATATAGCATGAATGAGAATACATGAATGTAATTCGGATGTACTACTTCCGAAAAAAAAAAAAACATAACAGGTCCTCTTTAATATCATTAACATTTGAGGGAAAAAAGCTCATTAAAAAAGTGTTTTTTTGGATTTATTATAGCTTTAAATTATTTAATTGGGGTGGGGAGGGGGAATGTTGTTATAATATTGGGTCCCAGACCGGGCCTTATTGTTTTGTTTAAGATTTGCTGGTAGCCTGTTTGGTGATTTGTGGGTTGTCCCACTAGAGGCTCATCATATGGGACCTATAAAGTTTGCAGCATGTTATTCAAACATGCTCTAAACCAGGTCCCTTTAACAGCTATGATGCCTCGTGTGGGCTTTCAGCATCTTTCGTTGACATGTTTTTTAAGATGTCATATCACATTTAAAGTGCATTTGAGAAGCCTACATTAAGCTCATTAAAATCAAAAATTAAAAAGCAATGTCTCTTTCTTGAGGATAAATCCTTCGGTCATCTATAAAATGCAATGGGGTATTGTGGGGACTTGACTGGGTTTGCAAAGCCCAGTTGTTGTCTTGTGTAAAAGAGAATTTCCCAGTAAGCTGTGATCCATTATAAATGCAGTATAATGGAATTCAGTGGGCTTACTAAATTATTGACCACGTTACATGTCTGTGCGGTTCCACTCATGGGAAAACCGGAGGAAAAGCACGCAGCCTTCACAAGCATAACATTTGCTCCCAAGCACCGCTGCTGAAGCAAAACGATATTTGAGAGAGCTTCCTGCGTTAATCAGAGAAGAAATTCTTGGGCGCTGCCATCTGAGAAAAAGGCAAAAAGCAGCATGTGTGTGTGTGTGTTTGAGAATCTATTTATAGCCTCTAGTCTTCCTAAGACAGCAAGACCTTGCCTCTTAAAACCTGTCCCGTCATTCAAGATGAGCAACATCAGCTCGAGGCTTGACGTTTGAAGGAGTGCATCACCAAATCGTATAAACTGAATGTCCCACAATGACTTTCCTGAGGTGGACTAACCTGAGTGTATTACTTGAGTTGATGTTCGGCTCTGTTACAGCTAAAGAAAAAAGCTCTGGAGATTTGAGACAGAATATGTCCAAGGGACCATATAATCAGGGCCCCATCACACGCAGGCAGCATTTTCCTTTCTAGTTTCCCAAGGGTTGTAAGTCTTTTCCACTGCTGTGGCATTTCTTCTGCTCCATTAGTTGTAATGGTAATGTTGTGCTACAATGAATCGTATTGGCTGTCAGCAGGAAGCTGTTGTTTCTGAATATAATCAGCGGATGTGTTGCATAAAGTCTCATGGCTCATTAGTAATAGACTCTAAAGCTGAAGATTTAATATAGTTGGCCAAAAATGAAAATCTTTCATAAGCACCAAAGGAAAAAATACTTCTTCTTGTACACAGTTTTTTTTTTATATCCAAAATTCCTTTTTATGTTTAGGTCAATATTACTTTAACATAATAACATATAGGTCTACTTTCATGTTTTTAATGCTGTTGACAGGTTTCTCCAAGGTATTTAATAAGCTATAAAGAAGGAATGCATCGATTTAACTTTTTCAAGAATGAGTCTGATATTGAATGATTTCTTTTTTTAATATACTCAAAATGCAGTATCTTTTATTGTATCTTTTCAGGAAAAATGTTTGTTCAAAGGGCATCATAATCCACCTAATTATGCTTATTAAGACCTAAATAGTACAGTAATCTAATGTATCTTGTCAAAATTTAAGTAATAATTTGTACCTTTATGGTACCAATATGTAACGTTTTATGTACAAAAACTCATGAAAGGGTATTAACCCCAGTTCTGATTAGTTTGATTATTTTAGTTCATACAGTCTAAATATATTTAGTGATATAATTAGTGGCTATACAAATACCAGAATGTTAAATAATAAGCTACTTTCAGGGGGTAGTGGGTAGCACGTTCGCCTTAAAGCAAGAAGGTCGCTGGTTCGAGCCCCGGCTGGGTCAGTTGGCATTTCTGTGTGGAGTTTACATGCTCTTCCCGTGGTTGCGTGGGTTTCCTCCAGGTGCTCTGGTTTCCCCCATAATTCCAAAGACATGTGGCATAGGTGAATTGGGTAGGCTAAATTGTCCATAGTGTATGAGTGTGAGTGAGAGTGTATGGATGTTTCCCAGAGATGGGTTTCAGCTGGAAGGGCATCCGCTGCGTAAAACAGATGCTGGATAAGTTGGCGGTTCATTCGGCTGTGGCGACCCCAGATTAATAAAGGGGCTAAGCTGAAAAGAAAATGAATGAATGAAGCTACTTTCATAAAAAATAAGCTACTGTCATTAAAAAAATGCAGTAAATACATATAAATGGCTATAATCCAAGGGCAAATTTTCTCTAAAATGTAAGCTTGAGGGTAGCACTGTGGCTCAGTGGTTATCAATGTTGCCTCATTGTAAGAAGGTCTGGTTTGAAGTATTTCTGTGTGGAGTTTGAATATTCTCCCCAGATTTGTGTGGATTTCATCAGCTGCATAAAACATATGCTGAAATAGTTGGCGGTTCATTCTGCTGTGGTGACCTCTGAAATTGAGACTAAGCTGAAGGAAAAGGATTGTTTAAGCTTTTTTCAACTAAAATAAATTAGACATACCCATCTTCAGTTAGATAGCAGCTCTACAGGCCATGAATTGTTGGATGTCTATGGTGAAATGTTTTTTATGTCTAATTTCAAGTGTTTATCATTTTAATGCAAAACAACATACAGAAATGCAGTTTCAGTCATCAAAACAAGTGTCACATTTGTGTAAATAATTCTTTGGTAAAATTACGGCTTTCATTCTTAAAGACACTAAATCTAATTACCATCAATGTTATAAAATATTTGTCAAACAAATTTTAATGTAGACAATAATGTACACTGTTAGACTTTTAGACCTGGCTTTTTTTTTAACAGTGGAATTTTGTTTCCAGTTAGTCAATGTAATGGTTTGGTCTACAAAAAACAATTTTATACAAATCCTACTCGTTTTACAGTAAAATACTGTTTTATTTTGTTACAACAAAACACTGGCTATTTTCATAATCTACAGCAAGGGATTACTGTGTATATAAAAAAGTAGACAAAGTACAAAAACATAAATAATGGTACAAAAATTAGAAACATTTCTCAATTCAAGCATTTTGATTGATTAATCATATATATTTCATTGGTTTCACTGATTTCACATTTAGTCAAATTGTCTTTACTTTACAGAAAATGTGCTATAAATGTCTATCACCTGATTAAACTGTTTTTTAAAAAATGTGTGTTTATGAAGTGTCAATAAATTAAGAAATTGTGGTAACCTCGCAATAATTAGCCATATGGCACTTTAACAATCGAAGGAATCTGGAAACATTTACAAAATATGAAGTGACACTTATTCTGGAAATGAACATAGAGAACTAGCATTGGTATTGGGCCATTCTTCTGAATCTGACCCTCGTTTGTGAAGCAGTCTGGCATAAAAAGTATTTATGCACATTTGCTTTGTTCTTCCTAAAATTCAACCACGATGTTCTCAGTGGCTCAGATATCAGGAGTCTATGGAGACTCGTGCTCGTTGGTACATCCAACAACAGAATATTTGTCAGATTTTTTCTTGCGCAGACAAGTAAATCTCTATCTGCTAAGCAGAAACAACAGACTGCTGGCAGCTCTCTTAGGGAGTTATCTATGATAAAAACAAGAACAAAGGATGTCAATAAGAACTGTACTGACACTGTACTCTTACTCATATTTGTGAAAATGCTTCAATACAAAAACTAGGGCCAGGGCCAGACAGAGTCTTCAGACTTATTTTGCTAATTCTGATTCATGCAAAATGGCTTTGAGATGTAGGAGCTTAAAACTAGGGGTGGCTGATGTGAAACTGATGTTTTGACTCAGTGTTGACATCCCAAAGCACAAGTGTTTCGAAACACTGCACCAACGCATGATCCGAAACACCCAGGTCACATGACTAAAATGTTTCGAAAAACCTGGTCAATTCAAAGCATTGTCTCATATAGCCTAGTGGACCGTTCATGTGCACTTTGTTACTGTGCTTCAAATGGCTTTTGCGTTCAAATCCCGACTTGTACAAATACTGCGAAATCATGATTTTATGTATTTTAATAATGTTACTGTTTTATGGTGTAGTCTAGAAAGGAGACAGCTGCAGATACGGCATCAATATAGCATCATTTTTGTAACACTGTATAACAATAATTAATATTTTTTAAAGTACTATTATGGTTGGGTTTAGGGTTTGGGTAGATGTTAGACGTTAATAAAATACAATAAATGGAAAATGTAATGAATAATATAAATGTTTCTTGTTAACTTCCAGCCACAGCCGTATGTGATCTAGCAACAACCCTGTTTTATGACCAAATGTCAGACAAAACGATACAAAAACAGAGCATTTCAAACCTAACATACACAGCTGTATCAGCCTGGATTCGAGCCCACTATCCCTGGATGCTAGTCAGGAATTCTCACCACTCCACTAAATCACATGAAGGTTCAACTCTTCAAAGTGGGGTTTAATACCTCAATTTGCTCAACCGGTTCTTTGCTAAAGCTGTTCCAGTGCAATACATAGGAAAATGACCACTAGGTATCACTGTAGAGACGGGTTTCGAACCGTATCTAAGCTTCGGCACATTTGCTTCGACTGTTTCAGTGTTTCATGAAACCTCGCTTTGCCCACCACTACTGAAAACCCATAAACCATATAAAGATAAACATACATAATATAAACACGAAAACACATGGAATAAAAAATAATGCATACAGTTATAAAAAAATGCTATCAGAATGCTATCCACATTCCTCATTTTACCTTTTTGTGTGTTGTGACCTTGCTCAATGAGCATGAGCAAATGGGCTGTGCTTTCATAGTGTTGCATTGCAATTAGTTTGATTTCACATGACTTTTCTGTCACACCCCCTGCTTGCTCCTGCTGCTCCAATCACCAGTCACCCTCACCATCTCGTTCCCTCAGCTCCAGTCACCGTTCTCTCTCTCCAGCCACCACTTATCATAACCACACTCCCCTGATTATTAATGAGACACACCTGCACCCACTTCACTAGTTTCCCATGAAGCCTCCTTGATTCCAGTCAGTTTTTGGCTGGAATCGAAGTCATATTCCGGATTCCTCACCTTCTCCCTGGCTGTCCCTCTTCCGTGGATGTTCCCCTTCTCCTATGAACATTTCTCCTGACCTGTGGAAGCACATGCAATAATAAAGGGAAGTGACTTTACTTTTTTGGTGGTTATATGAAGATCCTTCTTTACTTTGTGAACAACACTCTAGTCTGCTCTCCATCCAAGAATATCACTTACCCGCTTCTTCTGTTGAACTATACACAAATTGATGAAAAGACATAATCATCCTTGTCTTCATTGTGTGACCTTGACATTTATAGTACATATATTATCTAAATATTATATGTAACAGCCAGGCCAGGTTCTCCCCACTCACAGTCACCCCAATCACTCACATCACCCTCACCTAAGTTTTAATTAGCCCTGCACCTGCACGTCATCCCAGCCATTACAACCCAGCACCTCATCTCACTCAGTGTCCGGCCTTCATGATTGACAGAAGGACAATCGCACCCGTTCAGTGCTATCTAGCTGTTCCAGAGTATTACTTACCTAACCTGTTTTCTTCATTGTTCCACACCTCTCGTTTACCTAGTGTGATTCCCTAGGGATGGTTAAATTAAGCTTTGTGTACCAGTAAATTGTTAGATTCAATTGTATCAGAAAAAGGTTCATTACTCAAAGCTTTCCAAATTAGAGCTCAATTTTTTATTTTATTTTATTTTTTGCAAAAATATCAAACATTCAAAACTGACCAACTCATTCATGTAGTGATACAACGATAGTAATGTAAACAAATGACTCAGTTACTGTAGTTTTTTACAAATAAGGTATGTTACATTACACCGTCGATGACTGTTGTAAAATCCAATTATTCAAAAGTATTTAAATTTATTGTAATACAACCAGTCCTACACTCATTCCGAGTTGGGATCGAGCCAGAGTTTCCTGCATGTGAGGCGAATGCTCTAATGGGGAGGCTATGGGAATGAGGCCTTTGGGTTGCACATGCCAGCTGGCCTTTGTTACACATTGTATTACAATATGCAATATACATACAATAATACACTTTTTACAGCTTTTTACTATAAATGACTGTATTTTAGTTGAATTACTGGTGCCTGGGAGCGGTACAGTGCTTCGAAACAGAAGAAATGTA
Organism: Danio albolineatus; assembly: GCA_903798035.1. NCBI lineage: Eukaryota > Metazoa > Chordata > Actinopteri > Cypriniformes > Danionidae > Danio > Danio albolineatus. The sequence continues at coordinate 505,192 of CAIGQQ010015130.1, forward strand.
TCACCGATGGTGTTTAAACCTTTTGAATCAAAATTCAATGCAGTTGTGTGAGAATAATTGAAAATGACATCACTTTGGACGTCACTGATCATGTGATTAAGGTAAAACGAATCATGCTTCACTGCGAGATGTATAATTTTTTTTAAGCATGCTTCGAAGCCTCTGTGCACAAAGTCACATCACTATGATTCCCTCCTAGTCTTGTCTGGTGTCTGTCTACCGTTCCTTCCGTCAACATGGTTCCATTCATCCTCCTATCTCTCCATATCATCCAAACCACTACTTCACTCCAAGCTACAATAGACTCTTGTTTTGGTCAATATATCTACATCTGCCAACATTTGCAATAATATGTTTACTATTTACTTACATTCCTTGTCTCCGTCCTTCTTCTGTGAAATTATATATTTTATCTAAATATTATGCATATTATTCCATAATATTATTGAAATGAATGTTAAAGCTGAATAAGTATATATTTAAATAAAAGTAAGTAAAAATATAAGTAAATAAAAAGACTGAATGACGGGCACAAATTCCATGTGAGCCTACTGATAACACACATCAGAAAAAGAAACACTAACAGCAGAATGAACAGAGTTATCAGTGACAAATTATCACTGCAAATTTAACTGTGCTTAATTCATTATATTTATTGTAATTAATGGGATGTTAGACCTAAATTGAATGGGTAGGTCTGCATAGCTGCTGTAAGTGAGCTGGTATAAGTGAAACACATCAAATATACATGGGTATGGAATGCACATTATCAAAAGGCAATCTCTTTATCACTGACATAAATGGAAACTTTGCTATGCTAACCATTAGCATGGTTTGCTTTAACATTTGCTGTGGCATTGTAAGTGGTACAATGTTGTCACTTCTGAAAACAAAATGGCAGTGGATGGAATCATTATGGGGAAGTATAATAAAATACAGTAAGTCACCTTTCCTATGGTAATGCTAACAAAAGCCAGTCTTGGTTGGTAGATCGCTGGGGACTCATTTATAGCACTTAAATATGGAAAATTTGACTTTCGTATTCATTTCGTATTCTATTTCGTATTATAACACTTTTTATTCTGTCAATGTAGCTCAACATAGATGAATAAAACAGAGGAAAAGTCATAATATTTTAAATTGTGGAACTTTTAATATATCAACTCTAAAGGGCACCTATTTTAACCCTTTTATAAGATGTAAGTTAAGCTTTTGGTGTTTCCAGAATGTGTCTGTAAAGTTTCAGCTCAAAATATGAATCAGATAATTTAGTATAGCCTCCAGAATATGTCCTTTTTGGTGTCTTGAGTATAGTGTAGATGTTTTTGTAGCCTGTGGCTTTAAATGCAAATGAGCTGCTTTTCCCTACCCACTGTTCCCACTTGCATGTCTGCTTCTCCTCCTACATCAGATAAACAGCAGTCAGTGATAGAGAGAGACACGGGTGAAGCTGAAATACAGCTCATTAGTCAAAAATACCAAGTACGTTTATTTTTATGTATTTGTGGTGGAGTTTATTCAAGCCTTTCTGAAATGATGAGTCTCACACAAATGATTGGAGCACACACACATCTTAGCGTTTACTGACACCATGCGGCTGTGGTGATTACATAGCAATTTTACTGTGTTTATTACAAACATGGTCTGTTTTAAAACATTTTAAACTTTTAAAACTTTAAAACAGATATTTTAATCCTCCCGTTTCTTCGCAAAAAAATGTTCTGTGGACATGTGTATACATGTTATTATACAAACATGGCGCCTGTCAATTAATTCAGTGGATGGGGAAAACTTAGAATGATAGAAAGGTTTATAATTAGTGGCATGTAATTATGCATGATTAAGTGTAATTACTATAGTCAGTAACAAGGACATCTTAAAATAGAGTTACCAAGAGGTTTGTTGTGCTTTTTGACACCTTTCCCCCATCATTTAGTGTATAGTGTTGCTATTTAAGCATGATAAGGGGTCTGTAAATATCTGAAGCCCAAAGACCATCCCAAAGTGAGGTGTTCTCTATGTCTGTGACTCTAGTGGGAATGTAACAATATGGCAATGTAACAATGCATATTTATATATTTTAAAACTGCTTACATGATGAGCCTAAGCTTGCTTTTATATAAAATAGATCCAATCCTCAAGAGGCCAGATCCCAAGTGTAGTAAACATTCGTTCATTCATTTCTTTTTGGCTTAGTCCCTTTATTAATTGTTGCCACAGAATGAACCAACTTATCCAGCATATGTTTTAAGCAGCGGATGCCCTTCCAGCTGCTTCACTGGGAAACACCCATACGCACTCATTCACATACATACACTATGGACGATTTAGCTTTCCCAATTCACCTATACCACATGTCTTTGGACTGTGGGGGAAAACGGAGCACCCGCAGGAAACCCACGTGACCACATGCAAACTCCACACAGAAGTGCCAACTGATCCAGCCGAGGCTCGAACCAGCAACCTTCTTGCTGTGAGGCGTTCTTGCTACCCACTGCGCCAGTCATGCACCCTGTGTCGTAAACATACTGTAAGTAAATATAAATTAAACAAAGATTTCTTTACTCAACGTGAACATAAACATGACTCGACACATAACTGAGCTTGGTAGAGGGACTTACCAACAACAGATTCTTCTCTTCTCACCATTTAGTCGTGTCTTACTCTTGTCTGCCTCACAGGCCTGTATCGTCCACGTCCTTCTGTCTTTTACCTCATCCTTAAGGTCACTCGTTCTCATGCTGCTGTCTGTCTGGATGGTGTCCAGCCAGCATGTCTTTGGGCAGCTTCTCTTATGTGTCCCTCTGACCAGCCCCAGCATGATGGATTTTCAGCATTAATTATTCCCAATCAATAATCAGCTTGCTTTGCATGTCCAAAGAATGTTAACCACTGCACTGTAATTTTAGCATCAAACGGTATATCTTGCTTGTTTTGGTTTAGGATTTGCACATTGGTTTTCGTTTTCGTTCAAGGAATTTGCAAGCTTCTACAGGACCAAAGTTTAAATGCTTTTATCAGAGATTTTCATCGTTTAGCTTTCAGAGCGGAAATGGGGAACATGATTGCCTGGATGATTAATCATTTTGTGGAGAGGCAAATATCTTTGTTTGATCACACTGTATTTTAATGTACAATTCATGCTATCAACAATCCATTAACTAAGACTTTTAGCTACTTGTTAGCTAAACTAATCAGCTGCTTAAAAATAGTAAGCAAGCTAGTAGCTGAGTTTAGGTATTGGGATAAGGGATGTAAAATAACATCATACTTAAAAAGTGCTAATAAACAGTTCATATATTGATTATAGGCAGGTAATAACCCAGTAGTAAATGTATTGTTAAGTGTATTGTTACTTAAACTAAAGTGTTACCCCTTAATTCTCAAGATCTTGGTCATGTTAATCTACTGATTTACATGTGATATTATTTCCATTTGCATTCTCTGACATATTTCACATTATATGAACTTGTGCATTATTTGTGTGTATTTGACTGTTCATATTATCTTATGGAGGGCGCCACGGTGGCCTAGTGGTTAGCACGTTCGCCTCACAGCAAGAAGGTCGCTGGTTCGATCCCCGGCTGGGCCAGTTGGCATTTCTGTGTGGAGTTTGCATGTTCTCCCTGTGGTTGCGTGGGTTTCCTCCGGGTGCTCCGGTTTCCCCCACAGTCCAAAGACATGCGGTACAGGTGAATTGGGTAAGCTAAATTGTCCGTAGTGTATGTGTGTGAATGAGAATGTATGGATGTGTTTCCCAGAGATGGGTTGTGGCTGGAAGGGCATCCGCTGCGTAAAACAAATGCTGGATAAGTTGGCGGTTCATTCCGCTGTGGCGACCCCGGATTAATAAAGGGACTAAGCCGAAAAGAAAATGAATGAATGAATGAATTATCTTGTGGATGAGAACTTTGTCTAAACTAACTCAACACTCCAGCAAACAGTTGGCCTTTTGTGTACGTGCTTTGTGTGTTTGAAATCTGTATATCAGCAGCTTTAACTTACAAAGCTTTAAATAGGCATGGATTTTTTTCGTTTTTACCCGTAAGAGGAAATTGTCTGAAAGTTTGAGCCGAAAAAAAGGCTATGCTGTTCCACACTGCCCGGCAGTGTTCAGTGCGCTGGTTTAACTCCCTCCAGCTGTCAACACTGCATTGTGTGAAGCAGCTATCACAAAGGACACAGAAAGTACTGCACTATGAAACCTAATAATTTCAATTGCATGTGCTGCCAAATGCAGTTTGTTGCTGTACCAACTAAATCGCAAGGGCAGTGAAGCGTACTCTTGATTAGCTTGTGTACGACATAGTCAAAGTAGCTACATATGCTCTATGGATGTTCTGCTCATGTACAATTACAGGGGTTGGACAATGAAATTGGAACGCCTGATTTTAGACCACAGTAATTGATTAGTGTGGTGCAGGGCTTCCTTTTGTAGACAATACAGCATCGATTTAATTTGAGAATGACAGTTACAAGTCTTGCACAGTGGCCACTACATGATGCTGCAGAAGGAAAACATTTCCTGACTCATTCCTCCAAAACACCCCAAAGTGGCTCAATAATATTTAGATCTGGTGACTGTGCAGGACATAGGAGATGTTCAACTTCACTTCAAACCACCAGTCTTGCTGTGTGTTCTGTGCCCAAATTTTTTTTCAGGGTTAGCACCCAGACATTCCTTTCAAACAGCTTCCTCTTGCGTCCACAGTTCCTCCTATTGGAATGCGGTTCATCCTTCTTGGTGGTATGCTGACATTACCCTGAATACCAGGGACCCTTGAAATTTGATATCACCCATAATGTTGCGTGCATTGCAATATTTAAAGAAAAAATGTCCTTTTTACTCTGCTGACCAAACCTTCACCCTCTGCTCTTACTGGTAAAATGTTCACATGCTTTTCAACAGCAAAGTCTACTCAAATAATGTGCTCACAGGATATTTCATTGTACAATATAGTATACTTGTTCTTGCTGCTTGCAATAGTGGTACTGTGCTGTCATGGCAACACTGTTAAAATAATGCCTCTCGGCTTGTTCACTGTGTAAGGATCCATGTATTAGCCCAACGACGAAGCTAACAGCATGGGT
>CAIGQQ010015130.1:510292-531508 GCA_903798035.1 Danio albolineatus
AATTTAGATTGTACAACAGAGTTAAAGATTAATACCTGGTCATGTAGAAAGACATTGCAACATACAAGCTGAGACAGAGCCCAGAAACTTGTACGTTGCAATGGGGTCTTCTGGTTAAAAGAATCCCACTGGCCTAGACAACATCGTTACCTTAAATACCCAACAGGGCGTCACAGTGACCCTTGCCTGGTGTATTGATGTGTTAATCATCTCTGGAGGGGGAGCATCTGGCAGAGATTTCATCAAGGTTAAAACCAAATTCAACAAATACCAGTGAAATATTATAATGACCTTAAGACCACTTTACCAATCACACAGAGACATTTAAAATGATACCAAACATGAATATAAAACTACAAGATGCACCAAGTTAAAACCTTGAACAGTTTATGTGAGATGTAAATGGTCTACTCTGATGGAGCAAAGACATACAGTCAGGAAGATAGCTCAGGATGATTTGAATAGAACAGATGAACAGCTGGTCTTCTGATCTTCTTATATTAGCCTGTTCATTGTTTTAATGCTTGACCATTCTCGTGGTCTTGTCTCGTGGAATTCCATAACAATTTTCAGGGTTTATTATCATGGAGAGACATAGCCAATTCTTACAACTGTCAATAAAATGTGGGTTTTAATTTAAGTTATTGAATTATGTTGAAATTGAAGGTAAAAAAAAAAGTCTTAAGCACGGCTCAAACTGTGATTTTTAATAATCCTGTACACATATATACATACCCACAGAGTTTTAAAGATGTCAGTTTTGGCACTTCTAACGATTCTTGGTTTAATGGTCATTGTAGGTGAAGTCATACTGCAGGTAAAGTGTCTGAAATCAGCCCAAACTTCATCAGAGGAAAACTTTGATAACGACAGTCATTATTTAGCATATGAGGGATCATTTAGGATGTCCTAAATTACTTTTAGATGACCAAATCATGAAATCTCACAAAGTGAGCAATGCTTCACAAAATTGCTTCATATTATTTAATAAAATAACAAATAACTATTACAAAGCATTTTTGGTTTTGGTTTTCTGCAAGTACCATCATTTTCAGTTTCAACCCAGAACTTTCATTTTATTCCTACTTTAAAATGTGTTCATGCGATTTGTTGTTTTTTGCTGGAGTAACTGGGGCATGAGCTGTAAAGACATCACATTTTGCTTTTAAAAAGTCAGTATGTTTTTACTTTTACCAAAAACGGGGACATTATGTTTTTGTGTTATAAAATGTCCCTTCTTAAAGAGTGTTTTTGAAAATCCTGCATTCTGTTTTATACAGTCTCCTCCTTGTCAGGTTTGATCGAGATTTACAGTATTGCTTACTATGCTTTATGAGTGTAACTGGCAGAATCATGTATGTGTAGGTTTCTAAGATGAGGACTACTTACAGTAGGTGTTGATCAGTTGAATAATTCAAGAAGCTCTGTACGACGGCTGTTAAAAAAAAACTGCAAAAGATGTGTCAAATGCCCATAATTTACATTTTGAACATCTTATGCACTTCTATATTTAAGCAAATAACCCTGGTTAAAAAGTTTTTCTTTATATATATATATATATATATATATAATTTTTGGGGGGGATTTTCACCTTTAATTAATAGGACAGTAGGAGAGTATAGACAGGAAAGTAGTGTGGGGAGCAGAGAGAGGGATTGGCATAGGACCTCAAGGAGGAAATTCATGGCTTGCACTGGAGTGTCATGTGTCGACGCACTAACCACTACACCATTGACGCTGACTTTTTCTTTTTTTAAAAATAAGTAGTGATTTGAATTTATATGATAATTAACAAAATAAGTAATCAGTTAATACCGTGGTCCTCAAACGTTTTATCACTGTGGACTGGTCAACACTTAACAATTTTACCGCTGTCCAAGGGGGTAGAGGGGATTGCAAGGGAACCATCAACAATTTTCTTAGAGGACGATAAGCTGAAAAAACATTGCTGTAGCTCTGATACAAGTTTTATTTATGGAGAAAGTTTTAGTTCACTGCAGTGTTTGGGTGTTCTGTGTTTGTCTGATGTAATTAGTCTACCGAAATGTGTAATAAGTATGAAGCTGATTGGTCAGTTCTTGTCATGTGTCTCGCAGTGCGCTCGTGACATTCTGAAAAGCTGAGACATTTCTGGGTGCGCCAGAGAAATGTGTGCACGTTGCTTCCAATATGCGTGCAAGCAGCTTGCCTCCACTGGAAATAACGAACTGGAAATAATATGCGAACTGGACGGGATATATGAACAAGGCTGCCGTCAGTTGTAATCTACAGCAGTTGATCTTTTTCTTCCACAGATTTTTTGACAAATGGGTTGCGGATCCATTCCTTAGCAGTTCGTGTGTGCTTTTAACTCATTTTGCTAACTTGTGGATTAAATTTTGGCACCAAGATGTGACTGAGAGAATATGGTAATTTTTCCAGAATAAAAGATTTTTCAAAATAAAAACATCGTTCAGACTCAGATAATAAATAATAAATTAAAATTGAAGTAATTCGTGATTATTTGTGCAGCCCGGTACCAATTGATCCACGGATCGATCCACGGTACCAGTTCACGTCTGGGGGGGTGGAGACCACTGAGTTAACAGACACTGAAACACACACAAAAATGGTAATGTGATTTCTTTCATGTTGTTATTAATCACTGAATGTTATTTAATGCACAATTTATCTTTACAAAACGTTCTGTTCAGCAGTATTATGTCTATTGTTTTTCGCTCATGCCAAAGCATCTTATAAGGTCAAGCTCCTCCAGAAGGCCTATATTTTCTTCAGTTAAGGCCATTGTGTTCTTGATTCATTTCTGTGCTTTGGATCGCTGTCCATTTTCATCATCCAACTTCTGTTGAGCCACAGATGGCCTTCAATTCTCCAGCAAAACCGTATCACCAATTTATGTAGAAATCAAAATCCTGGATTCAAATTGCGTCAGACCAAACAGTCTGAAGCATGGCACCCTTTAAAATGTTAATAATAGTAATCCTTTAAAACATGTAGGTAATAGGTAGCTCCGTCCAAAGCTGTGAGTTTAAACTGTTTAAAAAAATGTAAATATCATAAATAACTTGTGAATAAAACTGTTTCCATTCCACGTATTCAAGTGGACAAAACTGTAAATTCCTAAGAAAAATGTGATCAACTGATCAATTCAAAAGTGAAAAATTACTATTTCTGCTACTGCTTTATTCTGCAGAATAAATGTGTCTCAAAATACAATCATGGTATTTTAACAAACACTTATGCTATGTTTTGAATAGCAGTCATTTTTAATTAGCTTGAAAAGCAATTTTGTAAGACAGTTCTGGGGTCATTAAATGGAAACATTTAGGTATGACATCCCAAAACTTTACTTAATATTTATTACTAAAACTCTCAACACCAGTGCTGGATAAACTGAAGGTACAGACACACACAAACACACACACATCCAAATATATCCTGACGCAGGCGTGTTTGTTGACAGCGTACAGCAGGGAGGTTGAGCAACGCTGTCTTCAGTGACAGACTGATCTTCTAACTCTGCTGACACTTACACTCCTCACTCCTGAAATGTTTCAAGGATGTGTTCATGTTTTCAGATCGCCCACATTTGTCTGCGCTGCAATGTGGCAAGGCTTGTATTATTAAATCAAATTCATACACTCTCAGTAAGCAAGTAACCAAAACAAAATTACTTAATTACTTAATTACTTACAAAATGCTTAACAGTAAAATAAAATATAGATCATGAAATACCACAAAAATGTAGTACCAGCCCATAACGTTAATTAAAAGCTTGCCTAATTAGATGTGTCTTTAAAAGTTTTTTAATGAGTTCAGAAGAGTTCAGAGTTCTTGATGCTAGAGGGAGAGAGAGAGTGCCAGAGCCTTGGAGCCACAACACAGAAGGTAGGGTCATCTTTTGTAATGAGACGTGTTCTGGAAATAGTTAAAGTCTTGACCAGAAGAGCCCAGAGGCTGGCAGCAGAAGTTTGCATGTAATAGTTCTTTGATATAAGCCGTATATGGAATAACTAGAATTTTAAAATGAACTCTAAAACTAATAGGAAGCAATAAAGGGCCTTGAGAACAGGAGTAATGTGTGACCTACTTGGAGAAATGGTTCTAAACAGTAGCAAATTGAGATTTGTCTGCTCATAAAAATACAGCAGTACCTCTTTTTCATAAGGTTACACAAAGTACCGCAATTTGAATGCAATTTAGGACCTTAAAAACATTTTAAATAATATCATAAATATTAATATTAGGAATAAATTTATTAAAATAACATTTATTAATATTGTTTATGACCATAGATATTTACATTAGATGTCGCCTACGCTATTGTTGTTTATTGGAATGCATCAATAGAGCCGCCATTTTAGTACAGGGTAGCGCTCCCTTGAAATGAATGTGGGACCAAGATGTAGTGGAGGACTGGCCATCCAGAGCCAGAGGTATATACACACACACACATACATATATATATATATATATATATATATATATATATATATATATATATATGTATGTTCGGGAGTTTTCCCGGTGTCAGTATGCAAATTATTATTTTTTTAATTCTGAAAATTACATCCATGGATAAGGGACCGCATGGCCATTGCCAACAAAGAGCGTGTGTTTGTTGCATGGAAATGTATTATCCACCCTCCCTGTTAAATTTGATCTAATCCATGTCGTGAAACACACCCCCTCTCCCGCTTTCACTTCTAATGCTAACGGAGGGAGCGATTCATTTGTGAATGAATCTCCGTTATGAACGACCCGTTCACTTAGCCGACAGTAATACTAGTTTCTAGCACCGCAGCATCTGGTTGTCATATTTTATTTACATAGTTTGCTTTTTTTAATGCAACAAAACTAGCAGGAGCCTAGAATTTTGTGTGAGTTGGTGCTACTTTGCTTTATGGTCAGTGTAGTAAGAGACTGTATTATCATTAATAACGTTACTTGTTTAGCACAAACGTTTGTAACATACAAAATCGTAAAAAACTAAACCTTACCTATGAAAAGTTCTGCCTTCATGCTTTGTTTTCTTTGTTTCATCGTTACTACACTCGCACGCAGCACAACAGTCAAGCATCTTCAGATTGACGTTAGTCTTGACTTGTGTATCACACACTCACCCTTAAGTTTCAAACCATTATTATAAGTTTATTTTTCTGTTTAAAAAAATATAAGAAGAATGTTGAACACAGATAGCCACTGATTTCATAACAGCAAAAAATAAAAAATACAAATTATTGGCTACCAGTAACAACATTCTTCAAAATATCATCTTTTTTGTTTAATGAAAAAAAAAGAAGAAATTTAAACAGATTTGGAACATGTGGATAGTTTGTAAATGATGACAGAATTTTACATTTTATTAACACATTTTCACTTAGCTGTTTTTTTCTCTATTAGCCTGTATGCCCCTGTTATATTGCTGATACAGGGGGAGTCACACTGACAACAGAGGTGCGGATCCAAATGCAGGTTTAATGGAGATTTCAGGAAAACAAAGGTCAACAGGTGCAAACAGATATATAGACAGTCCAGAATCGTAGTCAAAACAGGCAAGAAGTCAGAAGGCTTGCGGCAGGCAGGGATAAACAGATAGCAAGGCAAAGGTACAAACACGGGAAAACAAGACCAAGGAAATGTGTCGTAATGTCACATAAGGTAAACAAGACTCAGCAACAGTGAGTGTTACTGAGTGGATTAAATAGAGAGTGTAATCAGTGGTGAGTGGCTTCAGCTGGGAGTCTGTAATCAGTGGTGACTTGGAGCAGGTGAGTGTGTGTGTTACATGAGTGGAGATGTAGTCCATAAACAGGTGGATCTGTAGTTCTTGTGTGATTGTCTGTGTACCAGCGATCTCTGGAAGTAAGGATTGCTGGTGATCGTGACAATTGCCTTGACTAAACTTTAGGTATTACATGGTTGCTCATGATGAGTCATAGATCTTAGCTTGTTAAACGGAAAATATTTGCCTTTGGTCTTTTGGATAATTAGCTGTGAATTTGAAATACAGGTAGCTTAGTCTTTTATTATTTTATACTCAACTCCACACTTAAAACAAGGCTCTGCTAATCATAGTGTGTAACATTCTATAACTGGTATTCAATTCAATTCAGTTCACCTTTATTTGTATAGCGCTTTTACAATGTAGATTGTGCCAAAGCAGCATCACATAGAAGGTTATAGTAAATTGAAACCGTGTCAGTCCAGTTTTTAGTGTTGGAGTCCAGTTTAGTTCAGTTCAGTTCAGTGTGGTTTAATATTCACTACTGAGAGTCCAAACACTCAAGAGCAAATCCATCGATGCACAGCCCTACAAGTCCCGAACCATACAAGCCAGTGGCGAGGAAAAAACTTCACCACTCAGTTGGGCATGACCATTTCTCCCATGGCAAGACATCTTGTGTAGAGCTGCAGTCAATGCACCGGAGGCTGGAGAACTTGAGGCTCGTCTGTCCTCGGAGGGTGATCCCGCATCTTCTAATAATGTCTCCCAGGGGCAGCATGTATATTGTAAACAGCAAAGAGCCTAAAACTGATCCTTGAGGCACCCCATACTTTACTGGCTTGACATGTGAAAGCTGTCCAGTAATATTCACAAACTGGTAACGATTAGTTAAGTATGACTTGAACCATTGTAAATTTGTTCTTTGGACACCTATAGAATTAAAGCGATCTATAAGGATATTGTGGTCGATGGTGTCAAATGCGGCACTAAGATCGAGTAAAACTAGTAGCGACTTGCACCCTTGTTCAGTAAATCGTTGGTTATTTTCACTAATGCAGTTTGTGTACTTTGATGAGGCCTGAAACCTGACTGGAACACCTCAAAACTGTAATGATACAACAGGGAGACCCAAGTGCAAGAGAAAAATATGAAATATTTAATGTCAGACTGGAATCAAACAAGACTCAAGTAACAGAGTTCGTGAACAGCAGTGGTGGAGAATACAAGAGGTATCTTCTCACAGGAACGATGCAGCTAAATAGCTGAGGGAGAAGGCACACAGTAGACAGGGAAGTAGCAGTCACGGACGAAAACTCATAGCCGCTCACATGAGACAAAGTTCTGGAAGCAGCAAATAGCCATAGGAGATGCATACACCAACGAGGTAAGATTCACTGCGGGGGGGAACCGGGGTATGCGGGTTAATTGCTGTATGAAAAACGGGCTTTACTATGGTTACATGGAACACAAGATGAATTCTCCTGTACGCTGGAGGTAATTTAAGGCAGATTGCCACTGGACTAATGATTTTGGTGACAATGAACGGGTCAATAAATTTGGGAGCCAGTTTATTACAGACGGTGCGGAGGGGAATGTCTTTGGAAGAAAGCCACACTTTTTGACCGACAACGTAAACGGGAGGCTTAGACCGGTGGCGGTCGGCATTAGCAATGGTGCGCGCACCCACCTGGAGGAGGGTCTGTCTGGCCCTGCTCCATGTGCGTTAGCACCTCTGGACAAAGGCGTGAGCGGAGGGAACCGCGACTTGTGGTGGTTGGTAACCTACACTACACTGAAATGGGGAGAGGCCCGTAGCAGACACTGGTAAAGAGTTATGCGCGTACTCAACCCATGGGAGTTGTTCGCTCCAGGAGGCGGGATTCTGAGAGACCAAACATCGCAATGTTTGTTCAAGATCCTGATTTGCCCTCTTGGTTTGACCGTTACTCTGGGGATGAAAACCAGACGAAAGACTAACAGTGGCCCCCAATAAACGACAAAATTCTCTCCAAAATTTAGAAACAAACTGAGGTCCCCTGTCAGAAACCACGTCCGTCGGGAGGCCATGAATGCGAAAGACATGGTTGATGACAGCAACCGCTGTCTCTCTAGCTGAGGGTAATTTGGCTAGAGGGATGAAATGAGTAGCCTTCGAGAACCGGTCCACTACGGTTAAAACCACCGTGTTGCCGTTCGAGGATGGAAGGCCCGTGATGAAATCTAGCGATATGTGGGACCAGGGTCTCGAAGGCACTGACAGCGGTTGAAGGAGCCCCGCCTGGGGCGATTGGAAGTCTTTGAAACTGCACAAACAGAACAGGCCAAAACAAAATCACACACATTACGAGCCAGGGCTGGGACTCACCCCTGGATGACAAGCTATTTTGGAGGAGTGTCCCCACCGAATGACGTCGGACCGAAGTTCCTCTGGCACGAATAACCGACCCGGTGGGCATCCGATCAGGGGCGTTACCCCATCCGAGGCTGCGCGAACCTTCGACTCGATCTCCCATGTGATGTTAGAAACAAAAATTTTCTGTGGTAAAACAGGTTCGTGTGACGATGCGCGCTCCGAAAAATCAGTAAGACGGGATAACGCGTCGGGCTTGATATTCTTAGACCCAGTTCGATAAGAGATGGTAAAATCGAACTGTCCAAAAAATAGTGCCCACCGAGCCTGCCTAGAGTTTAATCTTTTGGCGGATTTGATGTACTCAAGGTTCTTGTGATCGGTCCAGACTATAAAAGGGACCCCCGACCCTTCTAACCAATGACGCCACTCCTCCAAGGTGAGCTTGAAAGCTAACAACTCTTGATTACCAATGTCATAATTTCTTTCTGCAGTGGACAAACGATAAGAAAAATACGCGCACGGGTGGAGCTGGCCATCCGAGGAGGAGCGATGGGAGAGGATGGCTCCGACCCCCACCTCTGACGCGTCGACCTTCACCACAAACTGCCAGGAGGCATCAGGGGCTATAAAGATGGGAGCTAAAACAAAGCAGCCTTTCAGTTTGGAAAACGCAGCCTCGGCTGCGCTGGACCACCTGAACGGTGTTTTGGAGGAGGTCAAGGCGGTCAGAGGTGCGGCGAGCTGGCTGAAATTGCGAATAAACTGCCGATAGAAATTGGCAAAGCCCAGAAACCTCTGCAGGGCCTTACGGGAATCTGGGGTTGGCCAATCTACCACAGCCTGAACTTTCTCTGGATCCATGCGCATCCCCTCGACTGACACGATATGCCCTAAAAAAGAAACAGACTGTGCATGAAAAATGCATTTCTCCGCCTTGACATAAAGCCCATTCTCTAACAACCTCTGAAGCACTCGTCCGACGTGCTGAACATGTTCCTGGAGAGAATGGGAAAATATCAGTATGTCATCCAGGTAGACATAAATGAACTGATCTATCATATCTCTCAGCACATCATTGACGAGTGCCTGGAAAACTTCGGACGGGACAGGCCGATGGGAAGAACGCAATACTCAAAATGCCCTCTGGGTGTGTTAAATGCAGTTTTCCATTCATCCCCCGCTCTTATGCAAACCAAATGATATGCATTGCGGAGATCTAGTTTTGTGAAAAAGGTCGCCCCCTGCAGACGCTCGAAAGCCGAAGACATCAACGACAAAGGATACTCACTTAAAATAGTTGGGTTAATAATAACCCAACAGGTAACCCAATGATGGGTTAATTTGGCACCGACCTTCTGTTGGGTTATTTTTAACTCAATCCATTGGGTTATTAAGGTTAACCCAACTATTTGGGTTACAAAATAACTAATTTGTTGGGTTATTTTAAGTGGCTTAACCACTATATAATAATAAATTATTATTATTTTATTATTATAATAGTAGTAGTCGTCATCTTTATATGTAAACACAAAAACACAGCTTCTAATACATTGGCAATTCTTTATTTAAATCCATGAATTTAGTGCCACTCCTCCCACAATATCAATCGCCTGAGAGCAGTTTAGATCATCCCCAAGCAGCAGGACAAATGGGTTCTGTCTCTGTTGCTGCTCCTCCTCTAAGACCTGAATGAAATACAAGTATACACACACATGAATTACATAATGTCCAAATTTTATTGTTATAAATATTGCACCTAGAGGTCGCAAATCAACAAATTCTTGTTCTGCCTCCTGGTATGAGGGCCGCACAATCTGTATGGCAGTGGAGAAAGGATAGCTGGCAGAGTTATTAAAGCACCATCTCCAAAGTGGGATCTCCAAGGCTCTCTTTATATCAAACAGAAAAAAACACAATAATTAAACTCAAAACAAGCCCCTTATATCAAAGGTGAAATGCTACAAATTGGGACTACAACAGAGCTGTTATACAGGATATTCTCACCAGATGAAATGTTTGCTTGAACTGGTAGATCCAAGGTTCTCTTCTCTTTTTGCATCTTTTTGCAGTGATGCATCTCCCCAGACCTTAAAAACTTTGTATTTGGTGTGTGGGTATAAAATACCCCTCCTGAGCCATCTAAAAACAAATAAACAAAAACAGCACTTAAAACCATGCCACACAAACAGTAGACTGGATTTATTAAAAGGGATATTTTACACAAAAATGGAGATTCTGTCATCATTAATTCACCCTCCCCTTGTTCTAAATCTCTCCTCAGGTGAACAAAAAACATGATATTTTGAACAATATAGGTAACTAAACCATTCTTGGTCCACAGTGAGAAACACCCATACACTCATTCACACTTGTACACTACGGTCAATTTAATTTATTAAATTTACCTATACTGTGTGTGTTTGGACTGTGGGGGACATGCAAACTCCACACAGCAATGCCAACTGACCCAGCTCCAGGACATGATGGATTCGCCTCTGCTGTTACTCCTCCATTTACCAAATTCTGTTTGCTTAAACCTTAAAAAGAAATTTTAAATTGTAAATTTGCACATGTATGCAGGACCAAACAACAACAAAATTCATGTACTTACCCAGTTTAGCGATGGAGAAATGATAACTGGAAGGCTGCAAGTGGTTATCTCCAGGGGTATCTTAAACAGACAGAGAGAAAAAGAAAAAAAAACTATGAAAATGTGCACTTTTAGCTGCAGGATTAGTCTTAAGGTGCATCAAGAGTTCTTAAGGTGCATCACATTTGCAAATTTGGTGGGCAAATAAGGTCCATTTTACATGGTCAACTGTGCACCGATGTTCATTAGTGTGCTTAATTCACAGAAACTTGCAAAAGAGAGAAACTCCTGATCACAGATTTCTACTGGAATAACTGGAACCTGTCAGTAAACTGTCATAACGCAATGATTAATATAAATAGTTTAATGTCTGTAATATCTCAATTTATTTGGTAAACTGTTCCAGGAGTTCTGAATTTTCTGAACTGTGCTTAGACTCTACTATCAGTCATCTGTACTTACCTGTAGCCTCATGCCTGATACAGAGTCTAATACCATATTCACACTCAAATAAGGCACAGAAGCACTTCTGAAAGAGGCACTTGTGTCTTTACACACTGCCAGTGCTGTTCAGAGATGTATACATGCATTTACAGAAGAATTACAAATGTATAATTTGATTTTAAGAAATATGGTGACGTAAAGACACCTTTACAATATACGATATTGCTTAAGTGTGTGTATCGGTGCATTTTTACATCATGCAAAATTACAAAATACAGAGCTGTTATTTTCTCACCTCTCAACAAGATTATCAAGGAGGTCCAAAGCTCGCTCTGTCCAGCGCAACCTACACTGAACAAACAAAAAGAAAAGATTAAACCACAAATTAACGTGAGCTGACAGACAACATTTATTAGTTCAGTCGTCACAGCATCACTAAAATCTCACCTGAATTGAAAGAGGTGCAAGGACAATGTATGTTTAAGGGCTTGTATTATTATTATACAAAGCTAACAGATGTTAAAATTTTATATATATATATATATATATATATATACATACACACATATACAGTATGTCACAAAAGTGAGTACAACCCTCACATTTCTGCAAATATTTATTTATATCTTTTCATAGGACAACACTGCAGAAATGACTCTTTGACACAATTAAAAGGAGTCAGTGTAAAGTTAGTTTAGCAGTATAAATTTAGTGTCCCCTCAAAATAAATAAAAATACAGCCAATAATAGCTGAACCCCTGGCAACAAAAGTGAGTATACCCCTAAGTGAAAATGTACAAATTGAGCACAATTAGACATTTTCCTTCCCCTGTGGCATGTGACTCATTAGTTTTACACTGTCTCAGGTGTTTCCAGATAGCAGGCGAGTTAAATTTGGTATAAAAGCTTTTCCACTCTCTCAACCTGGCCACTGAAAGTTCAACATGGCACCTCATGACAAACAACTCTCAGAAGACCTGAAAAAACAAATTGTTACTTTGCATAAAGCCTAGGCTATAAGAAGATAGCCAACACTCTGAAACTGTGCTGCAGCCAAGGCCATTCAATGCATTAAGTGGACAGGTTCTTCTCAGAACAGGCCTCGCCATGGTCAGCTAAGGAAGCTGAGTGCACGTTCTGAGCGTCACATCCAAAGATTGTCTTTGAAAAAAGACGGATAAGTGCTTCCAGCATTGCTTCAGCTATTGAAGGGATGGGGGGTCAGCCTGTCAGTGCTCAGACCGTACGCCGCACACTGCACCAAATTGGTCTGCACGGTTGTCCTCAAAGAAAGCCTCTTCTAAAGATGCACAAGAAAGCTCGCAAACAATTTGCCGCAGACATTCAAACTAAGGACCAGGATTACTGGTATCATGTCCTGTGGTCTGATGAGACCAAGATAAACCTTTTTGGTTCAGATAGTGTCAATCGTGTGTGGTGGCAACCAGGTGAGGAGTACAAACACAAGTGTGTCTTGTCTATCATTAAACATGGTGGTGGGAGTGTCATGATGTTTGACTGCATGAGTGCTGCTGGCATTGGGAAGCTACAATTCAATGAGGAAAACATGAATTCTGACAAGTACTGTGACATACTAAAGCAGAGCACGATCCCCTTCTTCCGGAAACTGGGCCATAAAGCAGTGTTTCAGCATGATAATGACCCCAAATACACCTTACTGGCTTGCTAAAGGGACTCAGGGTAAAGGTGATGGACTGGCCAACCATGTCTCCAGACCTAAACCCCTTAAAACACCTCTGGGGCATCCTGAAAAGGAAGGTGGAGGAGCACAAGGTGTCAAATGTCCACCACCTTGATGATGTTGTGATGGAGGAGTGGAAGAGGATTCCAGTGGCGACCTGTAAAGCTCTGGTCGACTCCATGTCCAACAGAATTAAAGCCGTGCTGGAAAATGATGGTGGCCACACAAAATATTAACTTTTAAATTTTTTTCTAAGGGGTGTACTTACTTTTGTTGCCAGGGGTTCAGCTATTATTGGCCGTGTTTTTAGTTTTTTTGAGGGGACACTAAATTTACACTGCTAAACTAACTTTACACTGACTCCTTTTCATTGTGTCAAAGAGTCACTTCTGCAGTGTTGTCCTATGAAAAGATATAAATAAATATTTGCAGAAATGTTAGGGGTGTACTCACTTTTGTGACATACTGTATATGCCTATTCAGTTCAGTTGCTATAGTTAGGTACATGAAACCTATTTTTTCCTCAAAAATGACAGCAGTTGACACTCCATATTCTCACTAAACATGTTGCTCAAGAGCTGTTAGCAAATTATAAAATGTCTGGAGATAATTATCCTTCAGAAAATTATTGGTCTGTTAAGACTTGTTCACTCGAATCCTACTCGCTAATTCAAAGGTGACAAAACAGTGACTAATTTACCAGAAATCAGCATCTGAGATCAGCATCCAGCTTGTGCTGAAAGCCTCACTTCATTATATTTCCTCTGGGGTTCATGGCACTTTCAGATTATTTATAGAGCCTTGTGAACTTGGCGTGACTTTTTCAGACCTAGTTCAAGGAAAATTCTTTCTTTTGAGTACATCAGACTAGAGTGTTCACAAGAATTAGCACAAAATATTTGTTTTTGCAAAAGCTGTGTGAAATTTGCAAGTGTTCTCTCGTTGTATCGGTATTTAACTTACATAAATATGATTAAATGATTTCTTATGTATTCTTATGTAATGATTCGGCAATAGCAAACACACACATACACGCAGGCACACACACACGCACACACACACACATATATATTTAAATGGTAGGTTTATTTGAACAGTGAGAGACACAACAATAACAAAAAAATCCAGAAAAATGTGTTTCATAAAAAGTTGGAAATTCATTTTGGAAATTAATTTCTATGAATGAAATAAGTATTTGATCCCCTATCCATCAGCAAGATCTCTGGCTCCCAGGTGGATCTTATACAGGTAACGAGATGGCATTGGCAGCCCTCTCAGCTCGTTACCTGTATAAAAGAATCAATCAATCCAGATTCCAAACGCTTCACCATGGCCAAGACCAAAGAGCTTTCCAAGGATCTCAGGGACAAGATTGTGGACCTACACAAGGCTTGAATGGGCTACAAGACCATCGCCAAGCAGCTGGGTGAGAAGGTGACAACAGTTGGTGCGATGATTCACAAATGGAAGAAACATAAATTAACCGTCCATCTCGCTTGGTCCGGAGCTCCATGCAAGATCTCCCCTTGTGGAGTTTAAATGAAAATGAGAATCGTTAGGAATCAGCCCAGAACTACTTGGGAGGAACTTGTCAATGATCTCAAGGCAGCTGGGACCATAGTCACCAAAAAACTGTTGGTAACACGTGGAGGACTGAATCTAAAAAGCCCATCTAAAAGCTCGTTTAAAGTTTGCCACTGAACATCTGACTAATTTAGAGGAGGACTGGGTGAAAGTGTTGTGGTCAGATGAGACTAAAATCGAGCTCTTTGGCATCAACTCAACTCGCTGTGTTTGGAGGAGGAAGAACGCTGCCTATGACTCCAAAAACACCACCCCCACCGTCAAATATGGAGGTGGAAACATTATGCTTTGGGGGTGTTTTTCTGCCAAGGGGACAGAACAATTTCACCGCATCAACGGGAGGATGGATGGGGCCATGTACCGTCAAATGCTGGGTGAGAGCCTCCTTCCCTCTGTCAGGGCATTGAAAATGGGTCGTGTTTGGGTATTCCAGCATGACAATGATCCAAAACACATGGCCAAGGCAACAAAGGATTGGCTCAAGAAAAAGCATATTAAGATCATGGAGTGGCCTAGTCAGTCTCAATACCTTAATCCCATAAAAAATCTGTGGAGGGAGCTGAAGGTGTGAGTTGCTAAACATCAGCCACGAAACATTAGTGACTTGGAGAGGATCTGCAAAGAGGAGTGGGCCAAAATCCCCCCTGAGATGTGTGCAAACCCTGTGGCCAGGTACAACAAACGGCTGACCGCTGTGATTGCCAACAAAGGTTTTGCCACAAAGTAGTAAAGCACGTTTTTCAAAGGGATCAAATACTTATTTCATTCATAGAAATGCAAATTAATTTCTAACTTTTTTTGAAACACATTTTTCTGGATTTTTTTGTTATTGTTGTGTCTCTTATTGTTCAAATAAACCTACCATTGAAATTATAGACTGATCATTTCTTTGTTAGTGGGCAAACTTACAAAATCAGCTGGGGTTGAAATATTTTTTTTCCTCACTGTGTGTATGTATATATATATGTATATATGTATATGTATATATATATATATATATATATATATATATATATATATATTAGGGCTGTCAATTGATTAAAAAACTTTTCTAATTAATAAAAAAATTAACTAATTAATCACACTTTTGTGTATTTATTAAATAAATAAAAACACAGGCATATAAGTGCCATTTGAATTTTAAAACAATCAATGTCAGTAACAAACTAAAATAATTTCCATGTTGAATTCTAAGTGAACTACAAAAAAAATCTAAAATACAGGCATTGCAAATATGGAAATTGGAAGAAAAAATAAATAAAGTATTGAATACAAACATATTAACCATACTATCCATATTATCCCTTATCCAAATTCCTTTACTCATTAAACACACGCAGGGCCGGAGCAAGCTGAACTGGTGCTCTAGGCGAATGGTGATCACGTCGCCCTCAACCCGAAAGTGAAAAAGAAAGTGACCGGTTCGCGGATGAACGTGAGGACCGGGAGGGAGGGGGTTGGTGTCGCGGGTTAAAGTGAGGACCGGGGGGTTTGCTCACTATTCTGCATTTATGCTCACCTAGGTCGCCTCTATGGATGCGCCGGCCTGAACACACGTCGGCCACAACAGGAAAAAAAAAAAAAAACTGCCACTGCGTTAAATGCGTTATTTTTTTTAACGGTTTAAATATTTCAAATTAATCGGCATGCGTTAACGGGCTAATTTTGACATATATATACCAATGAAATAGTATGGATCTGAATAAAAAGCTTTCCCCCTTAAAAAAAAAGATTTGTCAAAAGAACAAATGTTTTCATTTGTTGAGAGGCAATTACTCATTTCTTACTACTTTTTAAAGTTAAATGTTAGTCTTTTGTTGTCCAAAAAGGAATATAATTTTTTGTCTCTAAATATCATTTTTTTTTGTCTATTTTGATCAATTGACATATTTTCAAAAAAAAAAGGTAAATTAGAAAAAATGTCACAACTATTCACAATGAGAATAAAACCTCAATAACAAAACAATTAAGTTACGTCTATAAAATTGTATTCAGATAGTGTATCATTTTCTCTAACCTATCATGAGCTATCGAACTAAACAGTCTCTTACTTTTTCATAGATTATTTGTTTATTCTAAAAGTGATTGAAACTGTTAAAAAATGCTAAAATTTGTCAAGTACAAGGAAATGAAGGTTTTTAGTCAGAGTGCTCAAATTAAGTATCTGTCAGAATATACAGCAGCTTCATGAGCACATTATCTCTTTTTTGTCAGTTCTTTTCCTATTAGCTCATCATATTAAGAAAAAATTAAGTCTTTATTGTGTGTTTGTATGCGTTGTGTGTGTGTGTGTGTGTATTGGGGGGGTGCTTTGTATATTTTTTCTGAACATGTTCTTCCATACTAGTTTTTCTTTTCTGCCAGTAAACCCATTTGGAGAGACATTTGCAAATTAAAAGCATTTTTTTCATGTTCCCAAAGCCAGGTTTTGTAGTGTTCAATTGCTTTTTGACCACAAGTGAACTTCTGGAGAGTTTGTTTTTAAAGAAGGCTGAGATATTGGGTAAGGTTTAGAGCCAGTATGTTCATATTTGCCTAAACAATCTGAGCAAAAGATAAAAGTGACAGTTTCCAAAACAAAGACCAAAATTTACCAGGTATGAAATCTTGTAAGTAAGCAAACCTCCCACAGAAGGTTTGCATTCATCAAAATGTCAAAAACAATTGCATTTATAAATAATATACAGTATATTGTAGCTTCTCTTCTTTTTATTTTAAAGGACACCTATTTTACCCCTTTTACAAGATGTAAGATGAGCTTTTAGTGTCTCCCGGATGTGTCTGTAAAGTTTCAGATCGTTTATTACACAATGCGGAATCTGCCCATTTTGGTGTCTGGGGACAGTGTAGCTGTTTTTGTTGCCTGTGGCTTTAAATGCAAATGAGATGCTTCTCCCCGCCCACTCTTTCCCTTTCCATGTGCGTGTCTGCGTTGCATGTGTTACATCAGATAAACAGCAGTCAGTGACAGAGGCAGACTCGGATAAAGCTGAAATGCAGCTCATTAGTTAAAAATACCAAGTAGGTTTATTTTATTTGATATATTTGTGGTGGACAGCTACACGGTGGCCTAGTGTATAACACTGTCGCCTCACAGGAAGATGGTCGCTGGTTTGAGCCCTGGCTGGGTCAGTTGGCATGTCTGTGTGGAGTTTGCATGTTCTCCCTGTGTTTGTGTGGGTTTCATCCAGGTTCTTCAGTTTCCTCCACAGTCCAAAGACATGTGGTATAGGTGAATTGGGTAAACTAAATTGTCCATTGCATATGTGTAAATGAGTGTGTATGGTTACTTCCCACTACTGGGTTGCAGCTAGAAGGGCATCCGTTGTGTTAAACATATGCTTTATAAATTGGTGACACCTGATTAAAAAAGTGACTAAGCCGAAGAAAAATGAATGAGTTTGTGGTGGAGTTTATTCAAGCCTTTCTGAAATGATGAGTCACAATGCTGTTTGCAGTACACACACATACGAGCTTACTGACACCATGCAGCTTTGGTGATTTTAGCGGTTAAGAGTTACATAACGATTTTATTGTCTTTATCACAAACATGCTCTGTTATAAAAATACTTTCAACATGTAAAACTTATAAAAATCAAAGAGTGTTGGAACAATTATTTCAATCTCATTCATTCATTCATTTTCTTTTCGGTTTAGTCCCTTTATTAATCCGGGGTCACCACAGCGGAATGAACTGCCAACTTATCCAGCATTTGTTTTACACAGCGGATGCCCTTCCAGCTGCAATCCATCTCTGAGAAATAATTCAATCTCAGTTTCTTTAAAAAAAAAAAGGGCTGTGGAAATGTGTATACATGTTATTATGTAGACTTGGCACCTGTCTATCAATTCGGTGGGCGGGGAAGCCGCACTCCTACGTCAAGTTGCGAAGGGCCTCAAAATCACTGGGATTTGGAACCAATTTTAATCCCAAGAAATTCCCAATTCCCAACTTGCTGTGTTTCTATCACTTCAATATGACACATTATACCTACACACAGTTCCGTGCAAACAAATTCCAAAAGTAGATTTTTTTTTATCATAGGTGCCCTTTAATGTTTAAAAGAGCTGCTCCTATCTCTCTAAACATCATCTGTTTTGCTCTGATTTGTCAGATTGTCCAGTCTTTTTCCACCAATGAAATTGTGTTTAAAAGATATCTAATAGTCATCCAAACATAGACATCCTGGCTAAATCAAGGCTGACTTTGGGCTGTCTTATATGAAAGTCTAATAGATGTCTAACAATAATGCATAAATAGACTAGTCATCAAATACACAGATTCGACAGACTTGACTTCTAGTCATTCATTCCATCCATCCATTGTTAGACCGTAGATTTTCACTGAAAGCCCAAATTGAGTTTCAATCTTCATTCTTTAAAAGTTCTTCAGAAGTAGATTTGCTTTTACCGTGCAAACAAACTGCATTTTCTTGACATGTCGACAATACAAACTAAGCTCTTTCAGCAAGCCTCAGATACAGCTACAGTATTTGAGGGTCAAAGACCTTTTCACCACAGGCTGGCATTATGCAGATTCGTAACAAAGGTTTGTGCAGGAGGTAAAGCTGGAATTGCATATGACTCATTTCAGGCTGTTCAGAGTTGGCTCTTTTTTTATCGAGAGACGTGTAATTGTGCACTTTGATCTTTGAAACTTTGCAGACCTTTTCAATTTTACATTTTTAGACAGCTACATTACACACTGCATGAAAGAATGTATCTGAAAATGCATAATAGGTTATTTTGTATGTGTACGTTTACTCATGAAGCACAGTTCTAAAGCCAATTCCTTTCTTTCTCAGTGTAACCCAATTGTGGGCCATGGATTTGTGCTGGACAAATACAAATGCCAATGCAAGAGAGGTTTCTACCACCCAAGCCGAGTAGCACTCAATGGCTTCTCAAGTAAGTACAAATTTGACCTGAGAAAACTTTGGAGTTTTACAGGGGGTCCGTGGGCTCTTAACAAGTCACAAAATAGCTTAAATTTCAAAAACATTAGTTTAGGGTTTGAAAAGTTTTAAAATTACTGAAACACTTTGTCTTTGCTCCTAAATCATTTTAAACATACATTTTCCTATGGCCATGAAATGCTACTCAATTTCGCTGACAATCATCCAATCACAACAGTCCTTCTGAATAAAACTTTCACAAAAGTTTTATTTATTAACTCTATTTACCAATATGGTTTCTTCTTTATGATAACAATTTTAAAGTTCTCCATGTATTTAAGTTGAGGACATTGACCCAAATAGACTGTTGTGCATACATTTGTCCATTTTTTATTTGATTTTAAAGCAAGGTTACATTGAAAAACAGTGTATACTAGAGTTTAAAATAAAGTATAAGTCAGTTGCTTGTTTTGGCACATTATTTAAAATGTATTGCTAAAAAATAAGCAACCTAAGATAATATAGATAATAAGCAATCCTTAGCATTTAGCATTATACAGTGCATCTGGAAAGTATTCTTAGAGCTTCATTTTTGCCACTTTTTTATGTTACAGCCTTATTTCAAAAGGGATTAAATTAATTTATTTCCTCCAAATTCTACACACAATACCCAATAATGACAATGTGGAAAAAGATTTTTTGAAATAGTAGCAAATTTAATAAAAATAAAAAACCTGAAAAATCACACGTTCATAAGTATTCACAGCCTTTTCCACGAAGCTCTAAATTGAGCTCAGGTACATTCTGTTTTCACTGATCATTCTTGAGATGTTTCAGCAGGTTAATTGGAGTTCACCTGTGGGAAATTCAGTTGATTGGATATGATTTGAAAACGTTTACACCTGTCTACATAAGGTCCCAGGGTTGACAGTGCATGTCAAAGCACAAACAAAGCATGAAGACAAAGGAATTGTGTGTAGACCTCCGAGACAGGATTGTCTTGAGGCGCAAGGCTGGGGAAGATTACATAAAAATTTCTGCTGCTCTGAAAGTTCCAATCAGCATAGTGGCCTCCATTATCCGTAAGTGGAAGACGTTTGGAACCACCAGGACTCTTCCTAGAGCTGGCTGGCCATCTAAGCTGAGTAATCAGGGGAGAAGGGCCTTAGTCAGGGAGGTGATCAATAACCCGATGGTCAGTCTGTCTGAGCTCCAGCGTTCTTCTGTGAAGAGAGAGAACCTTACAATCATTTGTGCAGCAATCCACCAATCAGGCCTTTATGCTAGAGTGGCCAGACGGAAGCCACTCCTTAGCATGGAATTTGCCAAAAGGCATCTGGAGGACTCTCAGACCACAAAATTATCTGGTCTGATGAGACTAAAATTGAAGTCTTTGAAGTGAATTCCAGGTGTTACATTTAGAGAAAACCAGGCACTGCTCATCAACACGCTAATACCATCCCTACAGTGAAGCATGGTGGCGGCAGCATCATGCTGCGGAGATGTTTTTCAGCAGCAGGAACTGGACGACTAGTGAGGATAGAGGGAAAGATGAATGCAGCAATGTACAGGGACATCCTGAATGAAAACCTGACCAGGCTGGGGCAATGGTTCATCTTCCTGCAGTACAATGACCCAAAGCACACTGCCAAAATATCAATGGAGTGGATTCATGATTCAGTTTTTTTTTTTTTCAGTTTTTTTTATTTATCTATTTGCAACAATTTTAAAAACTCTTTTTTCACATTGTCATTATGGGGTATTGTGGGTAGAATTTTGAGGAAATAAATTAATTTAATCAATTTTGGAATAAGGCTGTAACATAAAAAATGTGGGAAAGGTGATGCTCTATGAATACCTCAGCATGCACTGTAAAACCTCTAAATCGTTCATACTTTTAATTTTGTATAATATTATGAC
>CAIGQQ010015130.1:531908-546948 GCA_903798035.1 Danio albolineatus
TATATATATATATATATAGGGATAATGTACATCCAGTTGATTATTATCACAGAATAAATCCTGACATCAATTGGAGTGATCTTGAATTCAGTTTGAAATGGTTTACTTTGTGATAAAAATGTACTGTATGCTTTCCCATATATTGCACGTCTACTTCCCACATAATTAAAGAGTTAGACTCAAAACTCATAGTTTAAATATGCTACTTTCTCACTTAACACAAAGCATCTGAAGAAAGCAGTTTCTAGGAAAGAGTAGTTTTAAACATAAAGATGTGGAGAGTTGCTGGAAACGATATTACTCTGTCACACCATTTACAAATGATAATCTATATAAAAACTGTGCCGTTGATACAATGGTGAAACTCATGCTTTAAATGAAGCAACATAAGCATAAAGACAGGAAAATGTGGAATACTTACACATTTAACTTATTTCAAATTTGATAATGAGGCTTCCATGTGCATATATTAAAAGCCCTCGGACTGTTTGTAAATACAGTCCGAGGTTAGTGATTCTGTTGTGTTGTCTTGCAGGGGCTGCTAAATTGGTTCTGGCTGTTATAGCGTGTTATCTGCTCTTTATCATTGTCTGTGTTCTGTGCGTTATTAGATTACTATTGTGCTTTTATGTCTGTTTTTGCTCAATTTCACTGCCTTAGGAGAAATCACTTTGGACGGAGCCAGATTAAGATGGTTCCTCTGCTTTAATAGAAGCTATAGTGCAGGTCAGGCTTTGTGTTTTTCAACATGCAGATTACACAAGTTATGGACCAACAAGCCCCCCCCAAAAAGACTGCAAGAATCTTGACAGAATATACTATATCTTGAATATACTTTTGCAGGAAGTGTCCTCAATGTCTTTCTCTCTGTTTGAAGGAAAAATCTGAAAAGACTGTCTCAACTTAATCTTAGATTGCCAAGTCTGCAATAAGTCAATAAACACTCAAAATATTCTGTAAAAAACATTAAATTAAAAAACATTAATTCAAATATGTTAAAATAAACAATTAACATAACATTTTTAGTCATACCCTTGACATAGCAATCATTTTAATGCATGTTATTGTGGCCATGAATAAGCTCCATTTTTTTAAATATTTGTCATAAGCTGATTGCCAAAATTTACATTATATTCTTATTACAGTCATGGATTTAATTTAAATTTTGCTTGTTATTATTAATTAATTAATTAATTCATTTTTCTTCAGCTTAGTCCTATATTTATCAGGGGTCGTCACAGCGGAATGAACCACCACCTGTTCCAGCATATGTTTTACACAGCTGATGTTCTTTCAGCTGCAACTCAGTACTGAGAAAGTTGTTGTTATTATTATTATTATTAGTTATTATTATTATTATTAATAATAATAATAATAATAATAATAATAATAATAATAATTATTATTATTATTATCATTATTATTATTATTATTATTCATTCATTTTCTTGTCGGCTTAGTCCCTTTATTAATCTGGGGTTGCCACAGCGGAATCAACCGCCAACTTATCCAGCATATTTTTACGCAGCGGATGCCCTTCCAGCCGCAACCCATCTCTGGGAAACATCCATACACACACATTCACACTCATACACTACGGACAATTTAGCCTACTCAATTCACCTATACCACATGTCTTTGGACTTGTGGGGGAAACCGGAGCACCTGGAGGAAACACACGCAACCACAGGGAGAACATGCAAACTCCACACAGAAATCCCAACTGACCCAGCCAGGGCTCGAACCAGCGACCTTCTTGCTGTGAGGCGTACGTGCTACTCACTACGCCACCGTGGCGCCCCTATTATTCATTCATTCATTTTCTTTTCGGCTTAGTCCCTTTATTAATCCGGGGTCGCCACGCCCCTATTATTATTATTATTATTATTATTATTATTATTATTATTATTATTATTGTTATTATTGTTATTATTGTTATTATTGTTGTTGTTGATGTAATTTAATGATTTATGAAAGTATAGCATCAATAATAGTAAGTGCATAATGGTTGTAACACATAATGAAGTGTAATAATACTATACTGTAGCTATAATCATGACACTGTTTAAAATGCTAACACACAGCTGATATGACACCAGTATGGTTATCCTCGTGAATCACTGTTAGTGTGTTATGGTATCATAGTGTGGTTATCCTTGTGATTGTGTTAGAAACAGACCTGGGAACGTACACTGATGAATCATGGGAATTGTCTGGGAGATGTTTGCCCTGTCGAGAAGGCTGTGAGTTCTGCCGGGATGACACGCCGTGTCTGGCTCAAGAGGACACGGCCCTGCGTCTGGCCATGGTCTCCTTTCAGGGGTTCTGCATGCTCTTGGACTTCATCAGTATGGTGGTTGTCTACCACTTCCGACACAACAAGGTAAAATGTTTATTGCTTATTATTGTCTTGCCTGGAAAGACTCTGTACTCTGTTTTGCTTTTATTCTGCTAGAGTTACCTGAACCAATGAACAACTACAGCTTGGGTTCTGCTTGAGTGCGTTTATCGACCTGAAGGGCAAATACTGCTTTTAGAAAAAAAAACTGTTTATATTTGAGTTTTTTTTTCTTTTATTCCCCTTCTCTCTCTCTCTTTCAGAGAATCAAAGCATCTGGTCTTATACTTCTTGAAGCAATTCTTTCAGGATCTGTACTTCTCTACTTCCCTGTAAGTTCCAACAAATATTCTACTCCTCTGTCTAAATGAAAGAGTAAAATATGTCACGAAATGCTTGAATTTCACCCAAAAATGAAAAATTCTGTAATTAATTCCTCACCGTCATATCCTTTCAATCCTCTTTGTTCATTTTCAGAACACAAATTGAGTTATATGAGATGAAATCTGAGAGCTTCCTTGTACTCATAAACAGAAGTGGTCAAGCATCCAAAAACATTGTCAAAACATTGCATGCAAATTCAGTTCCAAGAATATTTTTATGTGGCAAAAAAATTTAAGGTCATACTTTATTTTGATGGTCCGTTTGTTGAATATAAGTTACATAGCAACTAATTCTTATTAGATAAGTAGACTGTTAGGTTGGGGTTGGGATTAGGGTTAGAGTACTGTAAGTTGACATGTACTTGCTAAGTTTCTTATAGTCAGTTAAATGTCTGTTGAAGGAGCAGTATCAGCAGATATTAAGCAGACAGTCTACCATTGATGGAGGATGAACAAACTTCAGGGTAAGGCTAAGATATGCACTGCCCTTTAATGCATTTAAAAAGATTTTCAACCGACCAAGAGCAGGTTTAAACAAAAGCACCACCTATTAACAAACATCTATTATATTCAACTTGCACATTTAATTATTTTATTAAACTAACCCACTATATAATAATCTATATAATAAATATTAGCTGATTGGTATATATTATATTATATTATATTATATTATATTATATTATATTATAATATATTATATTATATTATATTATATTATATTATATTATATTATATTATATTATATTATTCATTCATTCATTCATTTTCTTTTCGGCTTAGTCCCTTTATTAATCCGGGGTCGCCACAGCGGAATGAACCGCCAACTTATCCGGCATTTGTTTTACGCAGCGGATGCCCTTCCAGCCACAACCCATCTCTGGGAAACACATTCATACATTCTCATTCACACACATACACTATGGACAATTTTTTAGCTTACCCAATTCACCTGTACCGCATGTCTTTGGACTGTGGGGGAAACCGGAGCACCCGGAGGAAACCCACGCAACCACGGGGAGAACATGCAAACTCCACACAGAAATGCCAACTGGCCCAACCGGGTCCTGCCCCAACCGGGGATCGAACCAGCGACCTTCTTGCTGTGAGGCGAACGTGCTACTCACGCGCCACCGTGGCGCCCTATATTATATTATATTATATTATATTATATTCCTTATGTTCTAAACAAGACTAAAACTACTCTTAAAAATGCATATAAATAAATAAATAACACATACTTTCACATTACTTTCCCTAAAAAGTAACTAAGAAGTAACACATTTAGCTACTTTTTATGTGACTTTATATTGTAATGTATACCAATTACTTTTCCCACAACACTGCAAATAAGATCAACATATGTCCTGTTATATTTTTCAGACATTTGAAATGTAAAACTCCAAACGATTGCCAAAGCAAAATCACTACACCAGGCTAGAATACTGTGTTATAAAGAAACTACCAAATTAAGGCATTTAATGCTGAAAACAAGTTAAACCAGAATAATATATTATTATTCTTAAATCTTAATACTCATTTGTCATTTTACTTATGTCATTGACCAGCAAATCAGAAAAGTCTGCTGGGCAGCATGTTTAGTTTCATTTTTTTTGCTGCTGCCAACTCCATTCAAAAACAGCGATCACCAGTGCAAAGTGCGGAGTTGGACAGTTCCGTTTTTGTGCAGAGGGGGACTTTAAATTTGATTGATAAACTTACAATAACTAAAGTGTTCTGTTAATCATCATCATTAAATTAGTCATATTCCGCTTTACACCAGTTACATGTTTTCAACGCAGATCATTTCTTTGCTGCTATCTCCGTGGTCTCTGGCCAGGTGGAGGCTAAGCGTTCCCCAGCCTTACACACGCTCCGCCTATGAGTCTACTAATACTGAAATGGACCATCAAAATAAAGTGTTACCAAATTTAAAAACAAAATTGTTTGCCTACTACAGAACAATTACAGAATTTTCATTTTTGAATAAACTAATTTATTAAGTTCTGTTGAATAGAATTTTCCAAAGCGGAAATGCAAGCCATTATTTAAAAGGAATGTGTCATCTAGAAAAACAAGTTCCTAAAAATATCCAAAGCAAAAATCACTAAGAGGAGGTTAGGAACACAAATTTAGTTGTTGTTGATGTTGTTTTGTTTGTTACTATTAACTTTATTTTAAACCCCTATTTTTCTTATTGCTAGTTACACGCTTTTTTTTTTTTTTTTTGCATCAAAGGCAAAATCTGTCAGACTTTCATTCATTTTCATTCAGAGGCTGAACTATTGGGTAGTTGTCTAACTAATGACGTAATGTGATTGACGTTGGATAAAAGGGTGGAGTGACAAGATTGTCACGCACTGAGGAAGGCAAACGTGTCTGTGTTTTGTATCTCCCAAGAATGTAAAATAGTGCTATATAAAGTAATTATTTACTAAGTGCGAATCATGACCTTCTGAATAAATATGACACTAAAACTGTCAGATGTGGTGGCAAGTTATTTTAATGAGTGATACATTGAATCAGTCACTTAGCAATTTGTTCAAAATAAATGATTAATTTAGTCTTAATAAATGGATCATCGAATCATTGATGATTTGCTTAAAAGATACATTCATGAATGAAACATCAAAGAGTCTCACACTGGTGTGTGTATAGGAGTGTAAAAAAGTTTGCCCCGTACTGATTTTTATTTATATATTTCTAGACAAAGATAACACTTTGAAAAAATATTACACAAAGATAACACATCAAGCTGTGGGCGCCACGGTGGCGCATGAGTAGCACGTTCGCCTCACAGCAAGAAGGTCACTGGTTCGATCCCCGGTTGGGGCAGGTCCCAGTTGGGCCAGTTGGCATTTCTGTGTGGAGTTTGCATGTTCTCCCCGTGGTTGCGTGGGTTTCCTCCGGGTGCTCCGGTTTCCCCCACAGTCCAAAGACATGCGGTACAGGTGAATTTGTCCATAGTGTATGTGTGTGAATGAGAATGTATGAATGTGTTTCCCAGAGATGGGTTGTGGCTGGAAGGGCATCTGCTGCGTAAAACAAATGCCGGATAAGTTGGCGGTTCATTCCGCTGTGGCGACCCCGGATTAATAAAGGGACTAAGCCGAAAAGAAAATGAATGAATGAATGAACACATCAAGCTGTTTTGAAATGAAGGTTTTTATTGTTAAGGGAAATAAAAAATATAAAAATATGTAAAAATGTTTTGCCTCCTACACCCAGTAACTGGATAAGAGGTCACAAAAAAACCCACAGCAAAATTCAAAGAACTGCTGGCCTCACTTGCCACAGTTAAGATGAGTGTTCATGACTCCACCATAAAAAATACACCAGGCAAAAATGGCTTGCATGGCAGAGTTCCAAGATGAAAACCACTGCTGAGTACATAAAGGCTCATCTCAATTTTGCCAGAAAACATCTTGATGATCCCCAAGACTTTTTCGAAACATACTCTGTGGACTGAGGCAAAAGTTAAAAATTTTGGAAGGTGTGTTTCCCATTATGTGTGGCATAAAAGTAACACTGCATTTCAAAAAAACAACATGATACGGTAAAACAACGTCATAGTATGATGGTCTGGGGCTGTTTTGCAGCTTAAGGACCTGGAAGAATTGCTGTGATAAATGGAACCATGAATTCTGCTGTGTACCAAAATATCCTAAAGGAGATCTTTCGACCATCTGTTAGTGATCTCCAAATGGAGTGGTCTTGGGTTCAGCAGCTAGAGATTGATTCAAAGCAGACCAGCAATTCCACCTCTGAATGGCTGAAAAAAGAAAAATAATACTTTGGAGTGGCCTAGTCAAAGTCCTGAACTGAATCCAAATGAGATGCCGTGGCATGATTCTAAAAAGGCGGTTCTTGCTTGAAAACCCTCAAATGTGGCTGAATTACAACAATTCTGCAAAGATGAGTGGGTCAAAATTCAAAATTCCTCCACAGCATTATAATAAACTCTTTTTTAGTATCAGCGCTATAATAAATGCTATAATAAACACATTTTTATTATCAAGTTGTTGATTGCTTGGTTGCAGTTGTTGCTGCTAAGGGTGGCACAACCAGTTTTTAGGTTTAGGAGGCAAACACTTTTTCACACAGGGTTATGTAATTTTGTATTTTGTGTTCCCTTAATAATAAAAACATTAATTTCAAAACTGCACTGTGTATATACTTGTGTTATCTTTGACTATTTTTAAATTAGTTTGATGATCTAAAACATTAAAGTATGACAAACATGCAGAAAAAAAATCAGCAAGAGGGCAAACACTTTTTCATATCACTGTATGTTTTGCTCGGGCTTTGGAATTATTATATTCATGAAACGTATTTGTTTCTAAAATGTAACTAACTCAGTTCAGCATTTGTTGAACTTGTATAAAATCAATATCACATTAGCGTTCATGCTCACAGGCTTGTTCGGGAAGATGCACTTCTTCCTGTGTGATATTACTTAACTACATTATGTCTTATGAGTATAAAAAAATACACAAACACAAACTAACACAGTTTTAGTTTTTATATTTTAAATCAGGTCATTCTAACCACACTCAAAAATTTTTTTGTGCATCCATTGTGCATCTAAACAAATCAAGTAAACTTGAACTGCTTTGTGTTAAATGAACACAATATAAACTTGTAAATTCAACATACTGTAGTTTTAATAGGTCTTTGTAGCTTCTTTGCAGCTGATTGAATAAAGATGTTTATGTTCTATCTATCTGATTGAATTTACTCATATTCACTCAGTGTCAGTTAAGCAGCTCCTCAAGATTCGCCCTTGTTACATCAACAAGTTTCGGTCTTGTCCATGTATGGTTATTAAAATCTATTTTGTTGCTTCAATTAGATTTGCCTTTGTTCATTCATTCATTCATTTTCATTTCGGCTTAGTCCCTTTATTAATCAGGGGTCTACAGCAGAATGAACCGCCAACTTATCCAGCATGTGATTTACACAGTGGATTCCCTTCTAGCCACAACCCAGCACTGGGAAACACCCATACACTCTAGCATTCACATCAACACATACACTACCGCCAATTTTGTTTACCAATTAACCTATAGCACATGTCTTTGGACTGTCGGGGAAACCCACGCAAACACGGGAAAAACATGCAAACTCTACACAGAAATGCCAACTGACCCAGCCGGGGCGCGAACCAGCAACCTTTTTGCTGTGAGATGACAGCACTATCCACTGCGCCATCGTACCGCCTTGTCATAGTTCAGAAATCTACAAAAAGTACATAAAACATGCAAACAACATTTTATTTTTTCATTAGACATTAGCATAAAGTTCAAACTGTATTCTTCACTTTGAGGTCTCCATTAAAGTAACAATGTGTAAAACAATTAGGCAAGTTGTTTCATTCTTTTCCAAGAACAGACATATTTGTATTTTGCAAATCGAGCAAGTGGCTTGTTGACTTTTTTGAGTGTTGCTACCATACTGCCAGTGCAAGTTTTTTCAATTTTTAATAATGTCAGCTCAGACATCAATAAAACAACAATTAAGATATGGATGTAGATACATAATGCTTGTCCTCCACTGAAACTTTTAGGTTTTCCATTTGTGATCAGACCAAAATAAAGTTATGGGGAAACAGGACTGATAAGACCAGGAGCAGATTTCATTTCATGCTAACTTTAAAGCACCAGATAGCCAGAAGATGCTGAAGCTCTATTAAGTTTAGTTTTTGTTGTTTTTCATTTTGTCCTCAGTTGACTGTATTTGCTCCCCAGGCTCGTTATAATGCAATGGACTGCTTTATTTTTTCCTGTGCCATGGCCCATCTTGTGCATTACATAAGCCTGTTCAATGTTAGAAATTGACATTATTTTTATATAAGTTTAAGTTCAAGCATTCCCAGTGATGCGTTGCAGCTGGAAGGGCATCCACTACATAAAATGTATGCTGGATAAGTTGGTGGTTCATTCTGCTGTGGTGACCCCTGATTATTAAAGGGACTAAGCAAAAAGAAAATGAATGAATGATGAGTTCAAGCACACTATCTGTTGACCAGCATTCACTCAGATTTTCTCTTTCAAATCCAAATGATGGGCAATTTTTTAACAGCCAAGTGAAACCCCCTTAGAACATTTCCGCAGTGTAATAACTAGATTAATAGATACAGTTTTTACTGAGAATGAAACTTGATCAAAAGCCCTATATTTTATCACTTTTCATCTGAGAAAACTTGCACACAACCTGAATCTGCCAAAACTCACTTCTGCTGCTATGAAGAATTCTGTGTTGTTATTTGATTAAAAGCAGGCACATTGTGTGTTCTGCTTCTATCTCTCTGGATTATTTTTTTTTTTTCTGTTTTAAGCTAAGTGCACCTCCCAGACCATCTGTGATAGTCAGCAGCTCCTGCATTTTTATGAGAGATAGAGGAAGAATGAACAGGGTAAAACTGGAAGTTTTAAAAGAGGTTCCTAATAATGCTGAATGCCTTTAGCACAAAAAAAAAAGTAGTTCCGGGTGTAAGGATGAGGATGCAACAGATACCCACTGTAAAGGACTAGTTTACACCTGGTATTAAGATGTATTTTTGTTGATCTGAACTGAAGTGGACAATACTAAACGCAGGTGTACACAGGGTCTATGTTAAATTGTTTTGATCTTGTCCTTTTTTGACCACTTCAAGCAATAGTAGAAAGAACATTCAGTCTTGCACACTGTAGACACTCATGTACAGGACCAAATTACCCAATGGGCATTATAGGCTAATCTCAGTGACTATTTACAGCACAAATAATGCAACTTGTTGGCAGAAACTATTTACGCCATCTCTGCCCATCAGTCTTTGATTGACAGACATCAATACCAAAGAGGCTCGAAGCCGTAAAGCACAGGGCAACATGTTTTAATGCGATTGATCAGCAACCCAGTTTGAATCCACTATCTGCCTTTATTTAACTTTGTTTAACTCTGGGGAGTGACCACATATCTGACCATTTTAATATCATCAAAAAGGTTGTTTCAATAAAAGATAGAAGAGGGATTTGAGGTAAGATCTAAAAAAAGACCTGACTTTATTATTGAATTTTTTATCTGAGAAATATGGAGGCCTGGAAACTCAAATCTCTAAAAAGGGAAACTTAATAATTCGGTCACACTTTATTTTGAGTGTCTGTCTGTTGAATTTGTGACATTGCTACTAATTCTCATTAGATTATAAGTAGACTGTTAGGTTTTGGTTAGGGGTAGGGTAAGTGTAAGTTGACATGTACTTGCTAAGTTTCTTATAGTCAGTTAAATGTCTGTTGAATGTCAATATCAACTGATATTAAGTAGACAGTCTACTAATACTCAATGGACCATCAAAATAAAGTGTTACCAAGAAGTCCTGCCCTGTCTTGCTGTTTCACTGAAAATCACATCAGTGCACTGAATAATCAGTTTGACAACTGTTAACAAAAGAAAACCTTTTTAAAGTCCATTTGTTTTCAATCTCCTCACTCTATCTACCTGACTCTGTTTTGTTATTTGATTGCCATGTTTCACAATTCCAAATCATTCCTTTTTTTTGTTGTCGAATGTGTTGAATCCTGTTTCGTTTCATGACATGCACTGTTAAAAATACTGGGTTCCACACAATTGCTTCATGTTACCCCAACACAAACCGATTAAGTTTATCTAATTTATTATTTTTTAAAATTATTTATTATTTTTTATTTTTTTACAAAGTTAAATGGTTAAACATAAAACAATTCAGTTGTCCCAAAAAATCTCAACAGTTGTGTTGATTCGGCTCATTTTAATTAGGTTGTTTGAAAAAGTTGAAAAGAATTTTTTGAGTGTGGTAATGAAAGGTGTACCAAAATATGTTTAGTTTTCACTTTTAGCTTCAGCTAGAAGAGATGACAGGCGTTAGTGATCAAATATGTGCATGCACTCAGATGCTCCGTGGCTGCGTACAGTATATGGGTGACGTGCTCTGCCTTATGCTGCTGTTCTGCGCAGCACTATGCATTATTAATGAGTCCATCAAGTTCTAGCGCAACTTGTTAAAAATAAATCTTCTGATTAATTAATGGCAGTGTTGGTGGGAAAAGGGGCCACCTATTTGTCTCTACTCTGATGTTACAAACACGTCGTTTCATTTCAGTTGCTGTCCTTGACTTTCTGCCCTACAATGCTATTGGAACCAGTTTTAGAGTAAAAATAAAAAAAAATCAAATAAAAAAAAATAAAAAAACAGTATTTGAATACTTTGATGTGTTCTATAAAAACGGAGATAACTGAAGCCTTTTGTTTAGTGCCTCACTAAACAATCACAGCGGATTTGCCTCAATGTGCTTATAAGCGTATGGGACGTTTTGAGTTGTTTAATTCATAAAATCTATGATTTTAAATACATTTGAATTTATATAATATGTTTATTTAATTTCTATTTATGCTGAAATAGATGAGTAGACAGGTTGGGGGATAAAAGAACACATCTAATGTAATTACACATTTAAAATACAAAATTATGAATTTCCTGTGAGAGTTATTTATTTTTTAATAAAGGATAATCAAGAAAAGGTAACTTCTGAAAAGTATTTTAGATTACCAAAGTGATTACGTTGAAATTTAACCTCATTTATTTAATTCATTAAACTGTAATTTCTGATTAATATATGCAGCATTTCATGATTCTCGGACTCTGAACATCCCAAAGTACATACCACTTGAAGAAATGAGAATAAAGTTCATTTGTTCAGTACTGGTTCATATACTGTAGGTCACATGTGTCAAACTCAGTTTCTGGAGGGCTGCAGCTCTTCAGCTCAGCACAGTTTAGCTCCAACCCTTATTAAACACACCTGATCAGACTAATTGAATACGTCAGTCTTGTTTGAAAACTACAGATAAGTGTGTTAAAGCAGGCTTGGAACTAAACTATACAGGGCAGCGGGCAGTTTAACAGCCCTGCTGTAGGTTATTTAAACATATATATATATTTTACATATACTCCTCAAAACAAAATAATTACCCCATTTCATAGATTACAAATTAAAAGCAGTTAGTTGACATTATTTTAAAGGTGCAGAAGGTGATCTGCCAAAATGCTCTCCACTAGCATAATAGCTTTGAAAACACAGTCCAGTGAAAAGTCCAGTGTAACCACGGCTTTATCTACTATATCAAGAAGTTCCAAACTGTCATGACATAGTGTCGAGGGTTCCCACTCTTAAAGCTGTGGTCACACTGCACTTTTCCTGCCCCATAGACTTCCATTCATATGCACACGAATGCAGCAGACCGGAAATGCAAGCTAGTGCGACAAGTGTTGCAGTTTGCTACATTGCAAAGTTCAAGCTTGGTGAACTGTGACCTGCGAAATTGCATCATGTGACTGCATAAGACCAATCGAAAATCAAAACATGACCTCTCTGAACATAAATGTAAAATATGAACCAATCGCTTGTTTAATCCTACCCCTTTTTGTAGCGCCATACTACAGAATTTTGCATGCTCAAACTCTAGTGTGACCGCAGCATAAACCAACCATGAAATTAACTGATTTATGCCTGACTTTGACTGACTAAGTGGAGTTTATGTAATAAACAAATTTCGAGAGGATCACGTGCTTATGATCGCTAGCAGCTGACCTGCATTATCCAATTCACAACGTACCAATCAGATGATTCCTAAGTTACTATAAATAACCTTGGTCACGTACCACAGCTATCTTCGCTTTGAAGGATCTTCGCTTTGAAGGACGCTCCGTTTCAGCCAGCTACTGCTATAACCTCTACAACAACTACTTCAAAAACCAGCAACTTCAACAACAACAACAACAACAGCAGCATCATCTTCATAATCATCATCATCAAAACCTTCCTCTTCAAATTGCATCACACAAAGCATCCGCCGCATCCTCAACCCAGCAAGACCACAGTCCAAAACTCGATCACCGTCCTCAAACTCCATCTTAACTCTCAAGACGCCGACGATTTAAGCCATTACAATGAAACCGGACCTTCACCGCTCTCCCAGCGGTTCACCCGCGGTAGCGAATATCGCACTCTATAAGGGGAAGTCTCACAAAAACAACTACTCTCTAAGCAACGACTAAACACTCAATACATCTTTGAAAGAGGAGACGTGCATGATTAGAATGTCGAACTTACCTGTCGGCCTCCGCCTGTCCACAAATCCATGGCATCCTAGCAGTTTAAAATAGTTTGACTGCAAGCGTCCAGGCAATCCAATCCAAAAACCTAGTCCGCAACATATCAACAAGCCGATAAACATCCACGAGATGCAACGTCATCATCCAACCTGTCGCGGGAGCGCATTCAGTCTATGGAAGGCCGTTAGGGCCAAAAACGTCTGCAAATATGGAAGGCCGTTAGAGCCAAAATGTTTGCAACTATGGAAGGCCGTTAGAGCTAAAACATCTGCAACTATGGAAGGCCATTAGAGCCAAAACGTCCGCAACTATGGAAGGCCGTTAGAGCCAAAACGTCTGCAACTATGGAAGGCCGCTGGGGCCAAAATGTCTGCAACAAATGCGTTTATCAGCCAAGTGTCTAAAGACAAAAAGCTTTTGAGTTACGTCTACACCCTGATACTAACTTTTCTGATTTCAGGTCTAACACAAGGATTCCACCCGGGCGTCTCAGCTCTCCCTTCACATAATCTATTCTGTCCTAATCTATTATCTGCAACTACTGATCCCGAAACAGTAGATCTGTTAATCAAAAAAGAAGTCGATAATAATTTCTTGATCGGACCATTCCCCGCTCCACCGTTCAGCGTGTCCCGCATTAGTCCTATCGGCATTGCAACCAGAAAATTTTCTGGAAAAAAGCGCTTGATTATCGACCTCTCCTCTCCTCATAATTCTGTATTCCCCAGCATTAACAGTACTATTCCATCAGAATATTCGCTTAACTACCACGATATAGACCAAGCCATTTCGCTCATTAAAATAGCCGGCCGTAACGCCTGGCTAGCAAAAGTCGACATTACATCTGCCTTCAAAATCATGCCAATCCACCCAGACTTCTGGCACCTTTTTGGAATTAATTGGTGATCACTTTTTTACTTTGCAGTCCGACTGACTTCGGCTGCAAAAGCAGTCCCAAAATCTTCGATATGCTTTCAGAAGCATTATGCTGGATTTTATCTAATAACTATAAAATCCCGCACCTCATCCACCTCCTGGATGATTTCCTCCTTATTTCTCCCCCGTCCTCGCCCCCGGCCAAACACCTAGCGATCACCCAAAAGGTTTTCACAAACCTGGGAATTCCCCTCGCAGAGGAGAAAACAGCCGGACCCAGCACTTCAATAGAATTCCTGGGCATCAACCTAGATTCAAATAAATTTCAAGCTTCTCTTCCTAAAGAAAAAAATAAATAAATAAATAAATAAAAAATAAAAATATCGACCGCATAATCACCCTATCCCAAATATTTCTCGAGAAACAGACATGCACTAAACGCGAATTCCTATCCATCCTCGGGCATTTAAATTTCGCAATGCGCATTATTCCTCAAGGCCGCCCGTTCATTACTCACCTCCTCCAGCTCTC
Organism: Danio albolineatus; assembly: GCA_903798035.1. NCBI lineage: Eukaryota > Metazoa > Chordata > Actinopteri > Cypriniformes > Danionidae > Danio > Danio albolineatus. The sequence continues at coordinate 546,169 of CAIGQQ010015130.1, forward strand.
CACCACAGTCCCAGGTTTAGAAGATACAATTTCTCTCTCTGAACCTAGCCGCAACGAATTATGCTTATGGATATCCTTCCTCAAGCAATGGAACGGCTGTTCCTTTTTCTACAGCGATTTAATTTCATCCCCGGTGGATATTAAATTATTCACCGACGCCGCCCCTTCAGTCGGGTTCGGTGGCTATTACCAAGGACATTGGTTCGCTTCAACATGGTCCCCACAATTGCTCACTTTACCAAAAAATCAGCAATCATCAGCCTTATTCGAGCTTTACCCCATAGTCGCCGCAGCTATTCTGTGGGGAGACGAATGGTCCGCCTCCAGCATTCTCGTGCACTGCGATTAACGAGGCCACCGTCCAATGCATTAATAAAGGACGCTCGCATTCAGCACCACTCATGCCCTTTTTAAGGCGACTTGTATGGACGTCAGCCAAAAAACAATTCATTATGATTGCTGCACATGTTCCAGGATGAAAAAATCAAATTGCTGATGCTCTCTCTCGTTTTCTTTTCCAGAAATTTCGGCTCTTGGCTCCAGAAGCAACCCAGGACCCAACGCCCGTCCCTCACTTTATACAAATGATATTGCCCTAAACCACCCATTACACCACTTACGCAAAACATCCATTTCTCTCATATTACACGCCGTCGCCCCCAGAACACTCAAATCATATCTCACCGCATGGAAATCATTCAAACATTTCCACACTCTCTACAAATTGCATTTCCCAGATTTTTCCCTGCTTTCCATCACCTCCTTCATTTCCCACCTACA
>CAIGQQ010015130.1:550099-598416 GCA_903798035.1 Danio albolineatus
GTGTGTGTGTGTGTGTGTGTGTGTGTGTGTGTGTGTGTGTGTGTGTGAACTTAACGTGTAACGACATTGTGTATGACTCATCGTTGCAACACCACAACAAACACATCAAATAATCATTGGCAAAGTTCTTACTGTAGTATTTCTCACAAACGTTACATGAGATCTGCTTCCTTCATGTCTGTCTGTTATCTGAGCCAAAGGTGCGGAGATTGAGGCACACTGACAGGCACATTGGAACGGTGGAAGGGGAGGACTAGCATTAAAGACACAGTCCACAAAAAAAAACACTAAAAGATGCTCAGAGCTAATTATGACAAACTTCTAAAAGGTATAATAAATAATATGATGGGTGTTTTGAGCTAAAAATTTACAGGCACATTCTGGAGACACAAAAACATTTATATTAAATCAGGAAAAAGGGCTAAAAAGGTGCCCTTTAATAAATTATCCAGCAGGTATTGATTGTGTGCAGAATTACTTATTTTCCTTTCACACACTTTGACATGAATAATAAATCAAAATGGCATTTTTAATGTGTTTAAAGCATAAGACCTCAGTTAGCAAAGATGTTTTTCCCACTTTTATTTCTGTTGGAGTCATTTCTTGTGTGGACATTTAAGCGTAATGCGAACTGACTTATTTCTGTCCAGCTTTTCACAGCCTTAATGAGCGTGAAAGGCATGTGTTGGTGAATTTTTCTGAGAAGAGAAGTACTGCTAATTGAGTCTTCTTCCTCATGGTGAGAAGCTCTTTGATTATACTGAAGGGGCCGCTTTGCTGTTTGCATATTTAAAAGGACGACTGTGGATTGGAAAGCTGCGCTGGTGAATCTCCTAGGGGAGATGAGAACAGATGCATCTTTCCATTAGTCGCCGGCGATATTTATTTAATTCTGCTGCTTTACATAAGACAGGCACAGAACAAAAGGGACACCAGGCTTGGCAGATAATGAGGAATTCAGGGAGCACTTCACAGGCTCTGGAGGATAAAGAACAAGCATTAAACCATGACAATCTGGAGAGCTTGTATTTATGCTTCATTCACAAGATATTACAACATGAATATATTTGTGCGTTAAAGAGGGGTTTTAAGAATTAGAAATGAGGTTTGCCAGCAATGAACTGGTAGTTTTTGTGTATGAAAACACTTTCAAATTTGAGATGTTGTTTACACTTTATTTTGATGGTCCGTTTGTTGAATTTAAGTTACATTGCAACTAATTCTCATTAGATTATAAGTAGACTGTTAGGTTGGGGTTAGAGGTAGGGTTAGTGTAAGTTGACATGTACTTGCTAAGTTTCTTATAGTCAGTTAATTGTCTGTTAAATGTCAGTATCAACAGATATTAAGCAGACAGTCTACTAATACTCAAATTGACCTGCTGTTGGTCTACTAATATTTAAACTTATGAAAATATGTCCAACTCATTAAGCATTCAAAAAGAATTGATCTGTAATAAATATTCTCATCAATATTATCATAAAGGCAGTACAACAGGTAGAACCTTGATGCATTAATGTGTTATAATTGAAAGAACGCCTTTCGTTAATTGTCAATTTAAAATGTAATTATGCGTAGCACTCAATATTCTTCAGCTTAGACCCTGATTTATTAGCGTTTGCCACAGTGAAATGAACCACCAATTACTCTGGCATATGTTTATGCAGCAGATGCTTTTCCAGCTGCACTTTTCTTTCAGTAAAAATTCATTCATTCATTCGGCTTAGCATTTCAGAGGTCACCACAGCAGTCTTATGCAGAAGATGCTTGCGGCGACCTGAGTACGATTCCCGGCTCAAGGTCCTTTGCCGATCCTTCCCCTATCCCCTATCCCACACTTTCCTGTCTGTCAATCTCCACTGTCCTATCAATAAAGGTGCAAACCCCAAAAAAATAATTAAAAAATGCCTCCCCTTTTAGTAAAAAAGTAGTAATTATTTCAGAATTTTGCCTGTGAGATGTGACAGCGTTTTGACAGGTTTCATGAGATGAGCCACTGTCTGTTTTATGAAAACATCAATGGTATTCTGATGTGTTGTTGTTTCCTTACATGTACATGTATTTCAAGCAAAACTGAACTCTCAATTTTTTAATTCAGAAATGTTGTTTGGAAAAACACATGGAAGTTTTACATATTTTACAAGTACATCTTTGTGAACTCATGAAAACATGTCCAGCTCATTAAGCATTTAGAAAGAATTGTTACGTGTTAAATAGTATTATCTTTAAAACCCCACATTCTGTCCCAAGACCTCAGTACTCTTTATATATTTTCATCATAAAGGCGGTATGTATTTATGTTTTAGAATTGAAATAACACATTTTCTACACACTGTGTTATAAACATGAGAATTTTTGAATTGTGCAATCACAAAATAAACATCTTAATATTACTAAAATATGTTAGATTTTCTTTACTCAACTTTAAATGAAATATGACAGACATTATTTTGACAGGTTTGGAGATGAGTTGCTGATGAGCCACCAACCTTATATTTTATGAAAAGCATCAGTGATATTCTGATGTCTCTGTTAACTTATACTATATGAAGAAGAATCTGTAACTCTTCACTTTTATGTTTATATTGTCTTATCAGGTAATGATACAGTATTTAAATCCAAGTGTATTCCGGTGTATTCTCCTGAGATGGGTCCGTTTGCTTGGATTTGCCATTGTCTATGGAACAGTGATTCTCAAACTGTACAGGTAAGAATATTGCTGCTTTTACTGTAAAAGAAGAAGAATGATCACAGATAATAGTTAGAATTGTTTTATATAACAATTTAAAGTCAGCATGCACTGACTTATTAAATATTTAGATATAAAGTAAACATCTGCATGTGATTTTTAAGTAAATGTGTTTTTTTATGTCAGTGAATGTGGCTGTAAATAACACTAAAATTGGTTCATTGGCTTGTAATCATAGGGGAACCACTTTAAGTGCTACGTACAGTAGCACCTAAAGGGGTTGAACAGCGAAACTGAAATAATGATTTATTAGTATGGTGTAGGGCCTCATTTTGTGGCTAATCTAGCATTGATTTGTCTTGGGAATGAAAGATACAAATCCTGCACAGTAGCCAGAGGAATTTTGAGCCCTTATTCTTGCAGAATAGTGACCAAGTCACTACGTGATGCTGATGGAGGAAAACGTTTCCTCACTCACTTCTCCAAAACACCCCAAAGTGGCGCAATAATATAAAGGTCTGGTCACTGTACAGGCCATGGGAGATGTTTAAGTGCATTTTCATGTTCATCAAAGTACTCTGTCACCAGTCTTACTGTGTATATTGGTGCATTATTATCCTGATACACAGCACCGCTTTCAGGATGTTAGAACCATTGGGTGCACATGGTCCTGCAGAACGGTTCATTAGTCCTTGGTGGTAAACTAGTTATGGATACCTAATATAAACTGTGGTTGAAAAATAATTGTAATGACAATATTACTATTACTGTATTTTTGGATGAACAAATAAATTAGCAATAGATTTCCTTCAATGCATTTACAAAACCATGTCCTCTCTATTTGTGTCTTGTCCTTCTTTCACACACCAAAGGGTTTTAAAGGTGTTTCTGTCACGCACGGCCCAGCGGATCCCCTACATGACCAGCTGGAGGGTTCTGCATCTGCTTGCTGTGATTTTGCTGGTGGTCATGTGGTTCCTGGCGGCCTGGACCTCTGCCGTATGCCAGAACCACAACACACGTCATGCCCTCATTGACATCGGTGTCACTCCAGAAGGCCTGCAGTTCAGCATGTGCCTGCTGGACAGCTGGGACTATATGATGGCTGCGGGTAAGTTTTTATTCTTAGTTTTATTCTGCTCGAAATGTATAAATGGGTCAGTGTCACTACATGAGTAGTCTAATGTATTGTACATACAGTACAGTCCAACTACCTTTTAACTGCACTGACATTTGTAGTCGTTTTTTAATCACTGAGGATGATTAAATTGTAATGAAAACAGAAATACTGTAAAATGTAATCATTTCAAGAGTTCACACTTAGCTGATGATTTATCATAAGCTTATTTGGCATGCTGTTCCGGGAGAGAGCCCTGAGCTCAAGGGATCCTCAAGCCCAGGGCTCATTGATAGATCTCAAAAAAAAAAAAAAAAGGCTGAAAATGGCTAAGGTAAGCTACTTTGAAAAGAAAGGGAGCTAGACAGAGTTCTTGTTTTGCTTAGTCTATTACTTATGGTGCATGTCTTTGGATGGTGGGAAGAAATTAGAGAACCCAGGGAAAACCCACGCGGACACGGGAAGAACATACAAACTGCAGGTGTACAGAAACACCTGCCGACCCGGAGAGCATCAAGACCGGCCATGTTCTTGCTGTGGGGCTAACATTGCTAACCACTGGGCTGCCATGCTGCCAAAATCTATGAGAAAAAAGGAGGAGAAGGGGGAGGAAAGGGGGGGTTCTTCCAGACAAAGATAAGTGTAGAATGGAGACTATGGTTATTTATAGTAACTTAGGAATCATATTATTTATCATGATTAGCTAATGCAAGATTGGCTGTGGTAAATCATAAGCACATGATGCTCTCGAAATTAGTTTATAAATAAAACCTCTCTAATCAAACACAATGTGTTTATGTATGCATTTTAAAATGTAATCTAAATTTGTAGCATAATTTCAACCAGAGTTATTCTTAAGAAATCATTCTAAAATGCTGATTTACTAATCAATAGGTCCACACAGAATCTGTGCATGCAGATATTTATTTAGGTTTTATATTCATTTCAGTAAAAATGTATTAATATGCAAGTGTTTATATGATTCATGTACAATACAGTTTGTAATGATAAATATTTTATAAATATTTTCTGTCTATTAGCTGACATGTTATATGTGAGACTTCCTTTGCTTGTACTTAAGAAGTAGATCTAATTGTATTTGCACTGAAAGCCTTTATATATACTTCGCTATACTCTTAAAATCATTCCACATAAATCCTCAGATTTTGTACAAAAATATGTGCATAAATAGCAAGAACTGTCTGCAGATTCTGTCTGGCCCTGCTAATGAGTCATAATTTGTAATTAATTATTAACAATTGTTCTTATTATTGTCAATAATGAGAACAATTTCTTCTAATTATTATTTTTTTATTTTTTGCCTGACACAAGTTTTAAGAACTGTTTTTTGTTTCTTGATCAAATTTTATTTGTATAGTTATTATTATTAGTATTGGTTAGTATTAGTATCGATTAGAATCAGTATTAAGTTGATTTCTGTGGACAGGGTTAATGATGATAAATATTTAGCTTCTTGTCACATAAATAAATTCTATTTTAAAATTTATGAATAAGTTTTTTTATAATTAAAATAAATATTTAATAACACAGATTCTAAATAGTGGTGCAATGTAGGACTATTTTCAGCATTCAGTTTGTGCTCAGTTTTCTTATTAATCTAAAATGAGAGAATAGTTTCTATTTATATTGGCCTATAATAGCAACTTTTCATTTCCTGTAGCACAATTTCTTAACACACAGTGTAACGACAGAAGAGACAAGCTTTAAATAGGAAAATTATTGAAACTCTAAGATGCTGAGATGCTAATGGTGTAATCTGATTCAGTGATCTATGCTAAACTAAGCTAAAAGTGCTCCTGCCAGGCCTGGAGATTGGCTGAATGGATTGAAAAAAATGATAAAACTCGATGCTTAATCCTAGGGGAGTTGTAAAATTATCAAAAACAACTAATCTTTTGCTATATTACAGTTTTTTCTGCCTTTTTTTCTGCAATACTCTAAATGTAATCTCAGTGTACAGAACATATGTATTTAACTGCTAATAGACATGAATAAGGCATTAATAATAGAAGATGGGGCGTCATGGTGGCGCAGTGGGTAGAACAATCCCCTCACAGCAAGAAGGTCGCTAATTCAAGCCTCGGCTGGGTCAACTGGCATTTCTTTGTGGAGTTTGCATGTTCTCCCCTTGTTTGCGGGGGTTTCCGGGTGCTCCGGTTTCCCCCACAAGTCCGGTATAGTCCGGTATAGTGTAGTGTATGTGTGTGAATGAGCGTGTATGGATGTTTCCTAGTGATGGGTTGCAGCTGGAAGGACATCCGCTGCGTAAAACATATGCTGGATAAGTTGGCGGTTCATTTCGCTGTGGCGGCCCCAGAATAATAAAGGGACTAAGCCGAAAATAAAATAAATGAATGACTAAAAGGTGACGTAGAGGTCATTATATGGCATTTATCTCACAAAGCATGCTTGGCCTTTATCTTGAAAGACATGCTTTCCAGCAGCCTGAAAAAAAGGGAAAATGAGGCAAGAATGTAGGACTCTCAGGGTTATGGATACTGCTTTGACAGAGGAGATGTGGGAAATATAATCTGATCATCTGAGTGTGTCCAGACAGCCTTTAAGGCATGAGGGTGTGAGACGTAGCCAGTGATGCAGAGGCAGTTCTCTTTGACAGCTCCAGTAACCTTCTGCTTACAGCAGGAAGCACAGGGGGAACCAGAGACTGCCATTAAAGCTCTCGCACACAAAGACATTCTCTCCTATATCATCATGCTAAATTTGAATAGAAGTATGACAAAAAGGCAGGATATTTTGGCAAAATAGACATGGGAAAACTTGGCTAATTTGTTCCTTCAGCACACAGCTAGGATAGTTAAGGGATACTCTAGTTAAAAATTCAACGAAATATATATATAATTCATTCAACCTCACGTAGGGCTGCACACTTCTGGCTAAAATGAGAATTGGGGTTTTTGCTCAAAATAAAGATCTCGATTTTCTCTGTAGATGTAAAAAAAAAAAAGGTTAATGCGGGTAGACTATTGTTGTTATTTCCCAAACATATGGTAAAACAACAGCAATGATATTAGACCTATGTGTAAAATGCTACGGTTAAAATGCCACATTTTGTATAGACTTGGATTGATGGACTTGGATAGACTTTAAATTTGTCATGGTCGATAATGCACAGTAAAGTGATGACATCTTATCACAACTATTCATAATTCTAAGGTTGAATCAGTAGGTTTAAGATGTGTGCTTACAATCTGTCATTGACAATTAGACCACTTTTTTTCACTTAAATATAATCAGACATTTGTCATTATCAGATTCCCTCTTGCATTATATTCAGCGTTATATACAGTAGGCTAGAGTAGCTATACTGCCACTGTTAAACGTTTATTCACATTCACAACACTCTGTGTTCACTATGAAAGAAAAATTATATCAAATGCTTGTCGTAATCATGTTTCTAAAATGTGATATGATCATTTAAATGATGTGCGTGATTTTGGTTTTACTTTTACTGCCGAGTACAGTTCATGTCATGGCTGCCATCACTTTGAGAAAAAAACACACACATGCAACCATACTTGCAGCATTTAAAAGCCGCTCTGTGCAACAAACTGGTTGTTATTTGCAACTTTATTACCTGTTATTCACAGCCTATGGAGGTTCTGTTCATTAAAGTAGACATCGTTCTAAGACGTGTGCGTTCTCTCTGTTAAACACACAGCTTACGGTCAGCTCGTGTGATTTCACGGACCGTCAATAGGTCATTACATGAAGACAGAAAGTGACTCGTTCAACACCATTTGGAGGTGTCTATCTTGCTGAGCAATGTATATATAAGATTCTGATTAAGATTCTGTGGAGGTTCGAATGGAGATCACAAGCTTTTTTCGATTAATTGTGCATCCCTACCCTCACAGCTTGAAGATGATTGAATTATATACAGTATACTGTATATATCTATTCTAATTTTGTTTTGCTGTCAAACCGATGAAGATGTTTTCTTAATTTGCAGGTGTTTTTTTCTATTTGCATATGTTTAGCATGCCAAGCTCTCTCAGCCACTGTAAAGAAATTCATGTTTATATGTATATTAGATGTCTGTTAGATTTACTTTACTAACACTTTCATTTAAGGTGAAGTAGTTGCACGTTCCATGCACTTTCTATTGTAATTATAATGAAATACCATGTAACTATCCCTAAACCTAACCCACATTCAAGTACCAACCGTATATAAAGTACAACATTGTAATTGTTGATTTTACTAATATTTAATATTTTAGTTACAGAGTAACTGCATCACCTTAAAGTGTAACTGACTTCCTTTAAGCACACACAAAAATCTTTGCTGCGTTGGGACGTTGCAGTTGGAAATAATGTTATTGCTACCTCAAACATTGCTTTGGAGATGTTCATGCACCGTCGATTCTGTGTTACTTTGAGTGATGCGGCAAAGAGGAGAGGGAGGGAAAACAGCCTTTCAGGCCGTGTGAAATCACATCTTTTCAGCTGGCATTCCCAGACTTGACACACTAAATAATTAGTGACGGCACTGTTCTGTGTCTCCTTGTGTTCCTGCTCTAGCGGAGTTCCTGTTCCTGCTGTGGGGTGTCTATTTGTGCTACGCTGTAAGGACTGTGCCCTCTGCTTTCCATGAGCCTCGCTACTTGGCAGTGGCCATTTATAACGAACTCCTCATCTCTGCGATATTTCACATCATTAGGTGAGCATTAGCTATGCATTGGTTAAGAAAAGCAACAGCAGGACCATGATTAAGATGATATGCTTTACATGTTTATTCATGAGATGGCTGCTTTTTGAGTGGAGTGCAATTCCATACTTGGGGAATAACATGAGAATTGAAATGCAAATGAAATACAAACTGTGTTTTTTGAGTTGTGAAAACGTACCCCCGTATACATTTCTGGAGGGCATGAATTATGTAGCCAGATCTAATTATGGCTGCATTTGGTCTATAAAACAAATGCTATGGGGCGGTATGATGCCGCCAATGGCTTCTGTTTCTTTTTGGGCTACCAGCTGAGCACCTTAAAAATAAAATAAACAAATTAATAACAGGGTGAGAACTAGGGGTGTCAAAATTAATTGTTTTCTCGGTGCACCGCGATGCAGACACGAACAATTTGGTATCAGTTCAGTAATAGATCATAACCGGTTATTATGTACTGACGTCATTTATCTCATTTGCGCTATGTCTCCTTAGCTTACTATGTCGAGGGAGGCGAGAGCAAGTATTTACAACGCTCCTATTACTCAAAAACTCAAAAACTGTGCACAATTTCACAGTGTGTGTGTTTGCTGGACTTTCACTGACACAGACAGAAGAAGTCCCTATCTCACTGTGATTAAGAAAATAAAAGTACTCCTTTTCTCTCTCTCTCTGGCCCATCTGACCTGCTGGTGTGACTTTTTCTCTCCTCTCGGCTGTTACAGCGATACTTCTGGATACAAACACGATTGCGTGTCTGCAGAGTTTTCTCCTCCACGTCTATCATGGATCAGCTGTGATTGCCGCTGCTGTTTATTAGTGTTTATCATCGGTGAACAGCAGCAGAGCATTAGAGCCAATCGCAGCCCTTCCTGTTGAGCGTGTGACCAATCATAGGGGTGTAAGAACGAACTCACCAGACAAGGCTCAGAAAGCGAGTGGGATATTTACATTTGTTTATTTGCTATAAATGCTATGTTGTTCTGTGCATGTACTTAAGTTTTTAAAGGTACAGTTTATATATTTTACTATTTGTATTAAAGTACAAAATTGTTTTACAAATAGTATGTAAATATATTTATACATTTTATTATATTTGTATGGAAAGCATCGTCAATGCACCCTGATGCACCGAGATATCGAATTGAACCAAATCGATGGCATGATAATCGCAACCGAAGCGAACCGTGAGACCAGTGTAGGTTCACACCTCTAGTGAGAACGTGGTAAGATCTGAAAACGTGGTAAAAAAGCTAACAGCCATGAGGGCTTTTCTTTTTCTAGATTGCTTTTGAAAACACTGTCAGTTGGGTTTAGGGAAGGGGGTGATCAGGTCAATCGGTGCTTTTGATAATACTATCGGTTGAATTAAGAAAAGTGGTGGGTGGGTGTATTGCTCAGTTGGTCAGTCAGTCAGTCGACAGTGGACTTTTAAGATCTGAAAAAGCATACACAGAGGTTTACCAAAACAATCTCAACAATCTCCTGGAATGTATTTTCTCTGTCCTGAAATGTATACTGGGGTACATATCAATAATGAGTTGGGAGATTACTACACAAGCTGAATCCTTAGTTTTAAGTTTACATCTCGCAATTCTGACTTTATTCTATTAATTCTGTTTTCCCACCCTGGATTAAAAGTTTAATATTATATTAATGTTGTTCTTGCTACTGAAAGGTATTATCTTGTCATAAGATTAAAAAAGGTAAAAAATCTGACTTTTTTTTTTCAGATTTGTGAATTTATTGCTCCCATAAAATAAGCCCATTTAAAAAAAGAAAAAACATGTTGCTTGGAGATACTAATAAACAAGAATGTGCATTACAAAATCAGAAATACCTACCTATATTTGGATATACAGTAGATATATTCATAGATGCCTAATTAGCAGCCGATCTGTAAACACCTGAGAGAAAGTTGACTGTAACTCTGGGCTCTCTGGAACCACAGGTAAATGCATGTATGATCGGCATCATACATGCATATATGGTTAGTGGTTATGATTATGAATACTGATGGTTAAATAATACAACATACCAAGGGACTATATTAGTATTGGTTAATAAACTAAAATTAACCAACTTTTATGTCAGAAACTTACATCGAGTAATAAGATAATATCCATCATTCATGTCATTTGAATCCTGACCCCCACATGAAAAATTATAATAAAAATAATAATTCTAACAGTCTAACAGACTCTAACAGAAGCTTTTAGGTCTAAGACACTTAGAGGTTCCTAGATAATCAAAGAAAGGATCTCAGGTCCGATAAAATAGAAAAGGTTAGCTGTGGAGAAAGCCTAAAGTGGGATTATGGCATTGTGACCTTTGAAATGTTATTTTGGGAGTCAAATTTAAATCCTTAATTTTTACAAACATAGGCTGCACACTGCTGCACATTTTGGACACATCTTTGATTTTAAGTGGTGGCATGTTAACCATTTCAAGATGGTGGATGCATCAATATATCTAAAAAGTTAAATGTGCATCTACAGGTACTTACACATCTGTTGGTATTCATCATACACTACAGCCTTAAAAACAAATGAAGAGACCATTTCAAAATACTCAAAACTCATAACGATTAAAGGAAAATTCAGGGAACATCTCAGTTACAAATGTAAACCCTTGTTCCCTGAAGCAGAGAAGTAATGTCGTACAATGAATCAGAATTCCACTTAATATGAGCTGTAATTTTCATTGTCCTCTTTTAAAAATCTCAAAGTGACTTTGAGTTTTGTAAAAAAGAACAATGAAAATTGGTGAATTGAATCAAAAAAATCACTCCTACATATAAGGGCATTTCAGTGGTTTAAGGTTTACTTTATTATGACATATGATAAGCTCAGTCAGTTTAAGGATCTTTCATTTCAACAGTCTTTGATTGCTATTTATTATCACAGCAAAATTCTGTGGTCTCTTGTTTCAAAAGAAGGTAGGAATCATCTGAATCTCACACTGCTCTTAAGTAAGACCAGGCCAAACCCGCAACATTAATATTGATATAATTATTTGAGACAATCAAATATCACTCTTAAACCAGTAATATCTTGAAAGTGGTGTTTCGTTTTTTATCCAGAGTTGTATGTGATTTTTCTAATCTTAATAACCCTTTAAATCTGACTGGTATAAATATACAGACTAACTCTGAATTTCAGGCAGCTACAGTAGCACTGACTCATTCAAACTAAAATTCAAGGCAAATATCCATCAGCCTGCTACTGCAGCATAGTGCTAACTGTTTAGGAAAGCTGTTTTTCAGAATAATAGAGTTGCCTTTGATCAGAAATTGAGTACCACACTACTTTAATCAAACACACAAATGAACCGACAAATCAAAAAAGTGGGATAAGGTTCTGCATGTGTATTGGATCTCACACAACTCAACAGTCTGCAAACATAAGCAAGCTACTATTATCAGCCTAATCTTGCCAGCTAATCATCCTAGTAATTCCACAAACAATCGTATTTAAACAATTAGGTTAAAAAACAACTAAGCTTGTGTTGCTTAGTTTAACAGGAATTTTATCTTTTGCTTAAATGCTGGTGATCCTTGTCCTTTCCTTCCTCTGTTATTTCAGTAAAGGTGCTGAAGTGATTCAATACAGCATGTCATCTCGTTCCTTCAAGAGTGTCCAAATGTCAGTTACTACACCCACAAGAAACAGAGTAGCTGAATGACAGTATAATACCCACATCTTATGAAACTCCAACCCACATCCACTTATATTTACCACAGCAGTCTAAAGAAAGTTTCTATAGGAATGTTCAGGACATTTAAAACACTGACCACAAACTCTACTAAGAAAATTCATCACATAATATAATGATTTCTAGAAAACTAGAATCATTTAAGCTCTTCTTTATTTTTAGAATAAAATTAATCAGGCCAGCAAACCAGACGATTTAAAAGCAGAGATGTGGAGATTTCCTTTTTGTTAAAGCACCGGCATCAATTATTCAGTTGAAAACCTGTTCCTTATTAGAACTGTGAACTTAAGTCTGTCTTTTTGAGGTGGGAATATTTTCTAGGTGGACAAAAGCTGGTTATGCTATTCCTAATAGGACTGTCACGTTAACCAACCCAGGCTCATTGGGAATACATGCCCTGGGCATGTTTTTGTGAACCGCATAATACATTGTTTCTGCGATGTCTACCCTGCAGCTTGTGTTGCCAAATCCAACAGAGGCTGCTATGTACATTTTTTGGAAAATCTCAAAATACTTGAATGTTCTACAAGTTCTTATACTTGCCATTATACAGTAGGTCCTTCTCGAGCTAGTCTGCAAAAACCCGGCTGACTTGTTATGCATAATTTATGACATTGCAACTGACCCACACCGCCTCTTCCCTAAACCCTGATAGGGTTTTCAAAAGCAAACGAGAATAAATCATTGTGGCTGCATAATTTTAACACGATTTCACATTGCTTTTTTAATTTAACCTCGTTTCTATAACCGTTCTTCACAAGCCGTTGCTCCCAAGCAAACTGACCACTCCGAAAAAGCCGTGCATACATAAGCGAGCAAGGAGAATGCCCATTGACCATGGATCACAAATACAAGTAGTTTTTGTGGCATTTATACTGTGCCAAACGAAAAACCATGTGAAAATAATCCTTAATCTTTTGATAAGGTCACTGTAAAGCAGGGCTATTCAATTCGTTTGTCATGGGTGCCAGTTCATGAAGAGCATCCCAAATGAGGGGCCGGAGAGAAACGACTTGCAATATGAGTGATGATACAACAGTGATATAAGAGCCCATATGCTGTATTTTTGCTCCTTAAGACACTCACGCTGGCTTTTTCTACATTCAAATGTTAGTGTGTTGTATTTTGAAACTACATAACTGCATTGTACAATGTGGCTTTTTTGGTCCTATTATTAAAACACATTTAAATATTGTATTTTGAAGCACAACAAAAGCAGCGCATTGCTCATATTTTGTTTCCATTGCACTGAAAGCCGCGCACAACTCACAGCGTGAGATCATTTCTACTGCGTGCGCTTGGAGGTCTGCTTGCGAGCCGTGCACGCACCACTTAATATGCGCACGTCTCCATTGGAAATAATGTAGTTGCGTGCGGAAAAGACGTGATATGTGAACGGCCTGCTCAAACCCTTAAACTAGCACATAGTTGGCGCAACTTTAGTTTCAGCAGTTTTGTTCTGTGCAACTGAAATGCGGCGTTGAGAAGCCTTTACGTTTATTTGTGGTGACTTTAAGCGCGGTTAATAGTACAATCCACTAATCATTGCATCTCTATTAATGATATCAGTGCATTGTAAAGGTCTTTTCTACAAACATCCAAATGTTTTCGGCTGCTCATGCCACTCAATGTCAGGTGACTCAACAGTCTGCGCAGTCTTCACCTGCAGCTCGTGCTGTATTGAACAGATGCACATCACTTCATAGCTATAGCGGCCGTTTTTTCCGACTGAACTAAATTTATTTCTGATGTTAGTTACACTATTTGGAGGGCCGGAACAAATTGCGTCGGGGGCCGGGTTTGGCCCGTGGGCCGCCAATTAAATAGCCCTGCTGTAAAGGTTTCACACTGTAGTGTGAAAAGCAGGGATACTCAAGTTCATAGGCCAAGGGGGTCACATTAAAACCACATAAAATGTGAAGGGCCACAAATTTGCATAATAAGGCTTTATTCAACATAATTTCAAATGAGCAGTTTTACTGACTTTATCATTTGTATATGCAGTTAAAGTCAGAAATATTAACTCTCCTGAATTTTTAGTCCTGTATATTTTTCCCCAATTTCTGTTTAATGGAAAGAAGAAAATTTCAACACATTTCTAAACATTCATTCATTCATTCATTCATTCATTTTCTTGTCGGCTTAGTCCCTTTATTAATCCGGGGTCGCCACAGCGGAATCAACCGCCAACTTATCCAGCATATTTTTACGCAGCGGATGCCCTTCCAGCCGCAACCCATCCCTGGGAAACATCCACACACACACACATTCACACTCATACACTATACGGACAATTTAGCCTACCCAATTCACCTATGCCACATGTCTTTGGACTTGTGGGGGAAACCGGAGCACCCGGAGGAAACCCACGCAACCACGGGGAGAACATGCAAACTCCACACAGAAATGCCAACTGACCCAGCCGGGGCTCGAACCAGCGACCTTCTTGCTGTGAGGCGAACGTGCTAACCACTAGGCCACAGTGGCACCCATTTCTAAACATAATAGTTTTAATATCTCAGTACATAGTAGTTTACTAGATATTGTGATTTAAGATACTATTCAGCTTAAAGTGCAATTGAAATGCTTAACTAGATTAATTAGGTTAATAAGGCAAGTTAGGGTAATTAGGCAAACATTGTATGATATGTTTGTTCTGCAGACAATCCAAAATAAAAATTAGCTTAAGGGGCTAATAATATTGACGTTAAAATGGTTTTTAAAAAAGAAAAACTGCTTTTATTCTACTCTTTTATTCTCGAACATAAAACAAATAAGACTTTCTCCAGGAGAAAAAAAATATTATAGGAAATTCTTCCTTGCTCTGTTAAACATCATTTGGGAAATATTTGACAAAGAAAATTCACAGGAGGGCTAATAATTTTGACTTCAACTGTTTGTGTTGAAAATGTAATGTTCGAGCCGCTATTAAGAAACAAATCTATGGAATCCATAGTAAAATAAACATCTATCTTGTATGTGATTATCTAAAGTACTACATAATGCATACATTTTACACATAATTTACTACAAAAAGTATGTGTGCGTATGTGTGTATTTAATACATTTCAGTTAACCTCCTGAAAATATTACATTCGCTTTTTTAGCATGTTCTTGTGAGTTACATCTGTTTTTGGTATTTTCAGGCTTTGCATGGTACAGTTCACAAGTTTGAATTATTGGTTCCTAGACACACATATATCCAAGTTGTCTGCTTTCATCATTTTAGTCTCTGACACAATAAAAAATTTGACAGGTTTTGTTTAACCTGAATTACGTAACCATGCCCTCTAAAAATTACTTCAAGTTGTCTGGGCCCCAATTAAAATGTAAATCCCAGGTCATCAGCAGAACTTTGCACTGAAGTTGTAAGAAGAAGGTGAAGACAGCTGGCCTCAGCTAAACGACAAGCATCATGAAGACGCCACTGATAAGCCACTTGAGAGAAGGTTCATAAAATATGCCTGCTGCAGACAGCTCATGCAGAAAACTACTAAGGCTTAAAATAAACCCATTCCCCCTGTTCATGCCTCACTTACAGTCTGCCATCTTACAGACCACTCTGTAGCTGCTTAATTTCACTCTCTTTGACCACAGAATTCTTATCATTTATTTCTTCAGTGAACTAGAAAGAGGAGCCATCAAAATATAGAAATCTGTAGAATGTATGGTAAAAAACAGCAGCTGGGGTTATTACTATTTTACCATAAAAAATAACCGTAAAACAAATTTATGAGACGGGTCAATGCAGGGAATTCTGGGAAAGTCAATTTATAGTTATTCATCATATACACTACCTGACAAAAGTCTTGTTGCCTATCCAAGTTTTACAAATGATAACTTAACTTCTAGTTGATCATTTGGTATCAGAAGTGGCTTATATGAAAGACAAAGGCCTCTAGATTACATTACTGTTCGTCTACTTTAATACATAACACAGAATGTTTATACATGAGAATGGCTTGTTTGCGGCGTTAAAACTGTAAACATTTATAATAGCCTTTGGCATATTTGTCTCATCTGCAGGTTCTCTCTTGGCACTGGGCTGCATCCAGACTGGATGCTAATGTTATTTTTCGTCCATACGCACCTGACAGTGACCGTTACTCTGGGATTGCTTCTCATTCCAAAGGTTATCATCATTGTTCTTAAATCTATAGTTTGTCTGCAAACTGCTTATGGATATTACTGCTTTGTTTCCTTTTTTTGAGAAATGTTCATAGATTGCTTCCTCCACTGCAGTTCTTGTTCACTGGAACTCACGCACGGGAGGATATAGCCACAGAGGCTTATGAAGATGAGCTGGATATGGGTCACTCGGGTTCCTGTCTGAACAGTAGCATAACGTCAGCCTGGAGTGAGCACAGTCTGGATCCCGAGGATATTAGAGTAAGTTTAAAGATTAAGAATCATTAATCAATGATTTTTCTCTATGAAACTATTGTGGAGTTTCAGTCAAAATCAATATAGTGTTTCTTCATTATGCATACAAGTGTATGGCAAACGCACCAAAAGCAGATCAAAACAACTGTGCTCATTTGAACTGTGAACCTTATCGACTGTTGAACTGTAACCTATATCAACTCGGACCAAAATAAAAGAAATGCAGCCAACAGTGTCAAACATATACATTCAAGAGTTCACACTTAGCTGATGATTGATTATAAGGCTTGTTTGGCATGCTGTCCCGGGAGAGAGCCCTGAGCTCATAACATCCTCAAGCCCGGGGCTCCCTCCCGTTTGCAAGACGAGAGGAGAGTTTGAGCTCAGGTAGATCTCGAGAACTCCCCAGCTAATGAACGGATAGTGATTGCTATGAAAAGATAACTACTTACTAGGAGCATGTCTATGGTGCCAATTTGGATTAGTCAATTAACTGAAGTTTCGTGTTTTTGGACGGTGGGAGGAAACCGGGGAACACGGAGAAACGTCAGCTGGCTTGGTAAGGACTAGAACCAGTGACGTTCTTGCTGTGAGGCAACAGTACTAACCACTGGGCCACCGTGCCACCCATCTAGGAAAGGAGGAGGAGTAGCGGTGGAAGGGGGGATTCTTCAAAACAAAGATGGCTGTGACATGGAATTTAGGGTATATATAGTGGCTTAGGACTCATCTGATTGGTGATACATAAATTGAATAATGCGGGACCAGCTGCAAGCAATCATCTGCACGTGATCCTCTTGAAATTAGTTTATGAAGAAACTTCACGATGTGAATGTGACTGACACAGAAACAACGCAATACATTTTTAACAATGGTAGTGAGGATACACATGGTTTTATGTGTGGTTAACGTGATTTAAATACTATGCAAGTACAATGGTTATTTAATTAATTTATTTTCATTTTAATTCTAACTCCAAATTCTATTTTTGCACTTTAAATACTGCGTTTGCTTGTTTGTTTAGGATTTTTTTTTTTTTTTACAGATGTCACTTTGGTTTTGATGGTTGATGGTTGATGGTCGTTTTGGTTGATGATGTGAATGTACGTCTGCATCCTAACTCCAGCTATTATTAAATGAGTATTATTAAAATATAAAATATATTGGTATATGTGCTTGAACCTAGAGATGTACTGTAATGATATGACAATTTCATATCACAATTATAGTGACCAAAATAATCACGGTTAATAATATTATCATGATTTTATTAAAATTACCTAAAATGTTCAAAAATTAAATTTGTTCAAAAATCAAATTAGTGGACAAACAAGAGATCCCTGCATTTTGTATTAGTTTTTTTTTAATGTTTTTTACTATTTCATGTACATTGTTTTGTTGTGTATTTTATTGATAGATTTGTCTTATTCATTGTATTGTTTGTTAAAGCTGCACTTGAAAAACTACCTCAAAGGGATCCACATTGACATAGTTTTTCACTGCAATATTACAGGATTTATCATGAGTTTTCAAAATCACAATGATCAATAACAGGTCTAATAATGAAAACTGAAAATGGAAAGTCCGACAATTTACCGTGGTTTACCTTTAAACTGGTAATTGTGATAACACTACTTGTAACCCATTAGGTTCATTCTTTCTTTACATGCAATGCAGTTTAAGTTTTATAAGAACTAATAAGGTCTGTCCTCTTTTCACAGGTTTGAATTGTTAAAGAGTTTTGAGTGAATAGGCTTCAGTGGAAGCACAAACCATTCTCAGATTTCAATTAAAATATCTTAATTTTTATTATAAGGATTGATAAAATTCCTATATTTTTAGAAAGACATAGGGCCCTGTCATACACCCGGCCCTATGGGGGTCAGTTTATTCATGACAATTTGCATTTGTATAATGCTATTATTATTAGCAGTGTTATTTATTATATGCATATTTATGTATGTTTTGATAAAAACAAGTTTAGATTTGTCCACCTGTCGGGTTTTGGAGACGTATGTGACACTATATGGGGCATAAGAATAGGACATGTGTTTGGAGTTTTTTGACCACACTTCATCGTTGATGTTCATTTATTCATTTGCTAAAAATTACAATTGAATTTAGTAACAATTTGGAAACAAATCTTTGAGCTTAACATTCATTCATTCTTTCATTTCATTTTCGGCTTAGTCCCTTTATTAATCTGGGGTCACTACAGTGGAATGAACTGCCAACTTATCCAGCATTTGTTTTACACAGCGGATGCCCTTCCAGCTGCAACCCAAAACTTCCATACACACTCATTTACACACATAGACTACGGACAATTTCGCTTACACTTCACCTATACCACATGTCTTTGGACTTGTGGAGGAAACCAACGCAAACACAGGGAGAACATGCAAACTCCACACAGAAATGCCAACTGACCCAGTCGAGGCTGGAGGCTCCAAGGCTTTACTAAATTAAATATGTAGGCTAATGGATGTCTTCAGTGGAGTGCATACAACACTGTTTCCTTAAAGGAGTACGTGAAGGAGTAAAGAGTAAAAGTAAAGAGAAAGTAAAGTGGCCGAATAGAGGAGGCTCATTCTTTTTCTTCATGCTGCAGACTGTTTGTTTAACTGGTTTCTCGCTAGTGAAGTGTTCAGTTTTTTCCACTTACAAAGTCCACCATGTAAATAGCAAATGTGCCATAGTGTGACACAACTGACTATTAAAGGGAATGGGAGATGAGACTCTGATTAGCTTAATGCACGTTATACTCAAAATACACCCATAACTCATTAAGAGAATAAGCACAGACAGCTTTTTTCTGTCCTTAAAATAACAAAAGTGGACATGCCGTTAATGCTTTTGCGTCATGCACTTTAGACTTTGCGTCTAGATCGTAAAAATATAGCCCATAAGGTTAAGTGCAAAATGATGATGATTTGCATTGAACTAATCATTTAATAACCCTGGTCCTAGGAATTCCCATGCTTTACATTTTTAACATCCTTTATTATTATTATTATTATTATTATTATTATTATTATTATTATTATTATTATTATTAATATTATTATTATTTGCTAAGGATATGGTGAAATCCATAACTGTGTAATCTGTGTGTGATTTTTGCCTTTTCTCAGGAGGAGCTGAAGAAGCTCTATTCCCAACTGGAGATTTACAAAAGAAAGAAGATGCTGGCCAATAATCCCCACTTACAGAAAAAACGCAGTTCCAAGAGGGGGCTTGGCCGGACTCTTATGCGGCGTATCACAGAAATACCTGAAACTGTGAGTCGCCAGTATAGCCGGGAAGATAGAGATAGCAGTGACCACGGGAGTAACAGAAGCACACTGAGGAGAAACCCCTTTGACCCATCTCACTCTGGCAAGTCAAGGGAAGAATCCCTAAAGAGCAAGATGTTCTCACTCAAGAGATCTCATAGCTACGATCATACGCACGACCAAGGTGGACAAACCAATGGGGTGCCTGGAGACAAAATGGAGAACTCCACAACTGAGGCATCTCTGCTTGATACCTTGATGGGGCGTAGGTCCAACAAGAAGAACCCTGAGGTACCAAAGGTGGAGTCAGCCGAATCTACGGAGTCAGTGCCGTTAGTGTGCAAATCCGCCAGTGCGCATAACCTAGCAGCAGAAAAAAAACCTGTACATCTTCGGACCTCAATGTTGCAGAAGTCACTGTCTGTGATTGCTAGTGCCAGAGAAAAGACGCTAGGCATTGCAGGGAAAACTCACAGTGTGGAAGATGCCAATAAAAAGGGTCTCAAAGCAAGGGAAGGCACAGCGCTTTCAGAGGTCGATGAATCCCCTGAGTGTTTACCAAAAATGATCATCAGCCAATCCGTTGAGTACACCAAAACGCCTAGTAAGATGGGTATCATGAAGCAGCAGGTGAGCGGCAGTCAGCCCTCCATTTGTTCAGAACCAGGGAAGAGCAAGGACCTGTACGACCTCTCTGAGGTCTGCCCTTGGGAAGTGGAGGAGTTACCAACTCCATCAGAAGGCAAGTCCCAAAAGCATGTTTCCATTGCCCCCAACGAAACCACCACAATCCACGGCAGCAGTGCAAAAAGTGGACACAAGTCTCAACACAAACAAAAAGGCTTGGGCCAATCTCCGTCAAACCGCCGTCGCTCCAGAGATAAGACTGGGGAAAGAGATGAAGGGAGGAAACCCAAATCCCCTCTCAATCTCACTGGCCACAAAGATGCAAGCTCGTGGAGCTTTGAGGATCCATCGCTCCAAGCAATGGACACTGCAGGACTGTCCCCTGATAGAATCATTCGCAAGAAAAGTGTAACCCCAACAGACGGAAAGCCCAAGATCATCCTCTCAGATATCTCCAAGTCCACAGGAAGCCTTTTGCAGCCTCCAGCTCTCATGGTGGATATCTGCCCTTGGGATTATGACCCACCGCTGTCCCCCAACCAAGACAAAATGTCCAGCCCCACACATCATTCAAAGAGAAGAGATTCTTCCTCAAAAAGAAAAGGATGCTCTTCTAAAGAGAAAGGGATGAAGGATAAAGATGATGACAAACGAAGCTCTAAAAGTAAGGAGCGGAGAAGCTCCTCAAGCAGAACCTCTGAAAAACGGCGTACAAGTCAATCATCAGAGGGTGACCAAGCTGCCATGGTGGCATCCGGCAGGAGGAGGAGCTCAACTAGAGACACCGCTTTCAGCAGCAGTAAACGTACTGAAGTTTGCCCCTGGGAGACAGAGGCACTATCAAGTGTTACCTCACATGATAAAGATCCTCCAACGACTGAAAACCACACAACCCAAACACCACCCACTTACCTCAACATGGCTGACGTTTGTCCATGGGACTATGATGAGAAGTCAGGGAAAAGTGCATGACATTATACTCACGATATTAGACCATTTCAGCAAGGTTTCTAAGATGGCAGATTCCATATTTAAGAGTTAAGACCCGTTCACACCAAGAAAGTTAACTCTAATGATAATTGAAATAAGTGCACACTGCATTATGTTGTCTGCTGCTTAAATACTCGAGGTCCTTAAAAAGTGAAATCTGATTGGCTGTCAATACTTTCATCATTCAACTGAAATCTGTTTTTCTGAAAGTGATTGCAGTTATATAAATCCTCTGTGTCAGTATTGTTATGACTGTGGTGTGACTTTGCTATTCTCATTGAATTAGAACAGTCTATTGTTATAGTTATTGTACTTGGTGTAAACGGGCCTTTATGCCTATGTTCATGTCTGTTAACTTCTTTTTTGTGACATCTTACATTTTATTTGATTGTTTTTCTTTTTTTTTTAATTCAGTGGATCTTCTAGTGCCACATTTGTTCGGTTTTCTTTTTATCAAGATGTGGAAACTACAGTTCCATACTGAATGAGAATGCCAACATCTTTTTGATGAATGTTTTTTCACTAAAAGGACCAGAGACTTCAAAAGAAAAATAAATAAAATAATATAGATATTGAAAAAATAATAATGAAGTACACAAAATACTATAGCGAGATTACAGTTTCATCAATTTTAAAAAATAGTTTTTAGGGTTTGGCACATTTGGAGAGAGTGGGTTAAGATAAGACACGTCCTATTTCTAGCAACCCAGGCTCATTCTGAAAACGTAGTCCCACGTACGTTTCTGGAGGCCGCGAATTACATCCCAGGAGGTACGTATTTTTGCACTTTTTGTTTTTTGAATCCATGAGAGACTGCTGTGTACGCTTTTTGAGATCTCGAGTTTCTCTCGCGAGTGCCGTTCTCGTCTGCTGTTCTCGCATAAACCCAGCAGAGGCCGCTGTTGACTGAATGACTGACTGACTGACCGACCAATCGACTGACCCACCCTCCTCCTTCCCTAAACCCAACCAAAATTTTATCGATTGACCCACCCACACACTTCCCTAATCCAAACCAACATTTATCAAGAGCAATCCAGAAAAAAGAAAAGTCCTCGTCACATTTTTACCACGTTTTCAGATTTTGCCACATTCTCACCCTGTTATTTACTGGTTTATTTTATTTTTTGCATTCTGTTTTTATCTTACCTGCTTTCTGGAACTGCTCTTCACCAGACTCAAACCCCATCGTCGTGATCAATTCCTCTCTGCGTCTCAAGTCCACAGATGAACATGGCAAACTAACGGCTCAAACTGATTGCAGCGGGAAAGTTGTCCACACGGAGGTGAGCAGTCAGCTGGTAAGCGCAAAAAGGAACGGCGTCATACTGCCCCGTATCGTTTGTTTATAAAATTAAACACAGCCATATGTACCTCTGTCTACATAATGTGCCGCCTCCAGAAACTTACGTGGGACTACATTTTCAGAATGAACCTGTATTGGTTTCTAGGAAGCTGCAATATTTTTATGCAGCGTATTTTAAAGGGACAATTTTACAAAAATGCATGATTACATGGTGTCATGGTCAATGGGGCAAAAACAGACACCAATAGTAAATTAGGGAGAATTTTTTTTAAAATCTTAAACAATGCATCGAAGGCATGTCCAAGACTTTGATAAAAGGTAAAGAAAATCCAGTCCACAATTACTTTTTATATTGAAAATATGTCATTTTGTGTTTGTTTTTTCACCAGATCAGTGACATCGTTCATGAATTTGAGTTAAAAAAAATTTAATTTTCTGAACAATTTAATATTTTTGATCAGGACTGAGGTTAATTAACAGATTTATGCATAAAAAATTATATATATATATATATATATATATATAACAACAGAGTATAAGTGGGTTTTTTTGTTTTTTTTATTCGAAGCATTTTCTTAAAATATATCAAAATAAAATTTGACATCAAAAATCATTCTGCTAGCAGAAACACAGAAATAACTATTGCCAAATTCAGACTCAAAATCACCCTAGAGTGGATGGAAACAGCTCTAACAGTACATATGGGTTAAACAGTTTTTTTTCCCAAAAAAGAGTGGTCATGGGGAAAATTGGGCCAACTTGAGCATGACAAAATGCAATTCAAAGACCAAATGCTTTAAAACCTTTCTTTCAACAGGATTTAACTGGAGCAAAAAATGGCTCATCTTACCTTTCACCTTTGTTTTCTGTTTTAAACTAATAAAATACACAAAAACTTTTAGAACTTACATGTATTCACCTAGTGCCCACTTGAAATGAGAATGATCGACAGTATTAAGATATGGCTTTTAAAATTGTACAGTATGCCATATTGTTCATAAAATGGCAGTTTACTGTATTACATAACAAACATGTTTCATTCAACATAATTACATTTTATTTATTATTTATTCATGTATTTATTTTGGGGAACTGGGGGTGGTATATTATGGGCTATTTTTCATATGCATGGGTTGAGACATGATCCAAAACAGTGGTGTCCAAACTCGGTCCTGGAGGGCCTGTGTCCTGCTGTGATTAACTCCAACTTGCTTCAACACACCTGCCAGGAAGTTAATAGTACATCTAGTAAGAGCTTGATTAGCTGGTTCAGGCGTGTTTGATTAGGGTTGGACCTAAACTCTCCAGGACACTGACCCTCCAGGAGTTTGGACACCCCTTATCTAAATTGTTTCAAACATTCCTTTTTGTCAAAAATAACCAATGAATGGCGAAGACCAGACAACTGTACACCAGCAGAATGCAATTTTATTCAGTTGTTTGCTTATTTTCTGTGAAACATTGCCATCGGTAATTGCATGAATGCAAGTAGAACCAAGCTACTGTTTAAATCTATGTTGAATATTGACAGAACTGCAGTTTAAAGCATTCGTTTGATCACTGCATGGACACACTTATCTGTTGCGTTGTTGTTGCAGGATTGTTTTTCCCCCATTTTTACAGAATCCTTCTGTTCTGTTGTGATTTGTATCAGTATTTTCTGTCTTCTGCCACCCTATTGGTGATTGTTGCATCAATGTATACAAAGTCACATTGGTTCTTGCATGACAGTAAGTAAATCTGTCCTTCTACTGCACATTACAATCTTTATCAGCAGGAGTGTTGTGAATTTATTGAATATCTCAAAGCAAAAAAGAAAAAGAAAAAAATAACATTCCGAACTTTTGTTTGTTTTATGCAGTTGTTCTTTTCAATGGCAATCCACTCTGGGAACATTTCTATTGTAAATATATATTGTGTGTTTATTTGTGATAGCATGTACATACAATACGTCCTGCAATAAATATACCGTGTTCTCATTTTGCTGCTTTGCTTTATGATTCTCATCATATGGTCGTGTGCTGTTTGCTTGTCTTCAAAATCAATCTAAAACATTTGTGGGGTTTTATCTATCAATCCTCGTTTTTTAAATTCCCCATTAAAGGCAAGGCAAGTTTATTTATATAGCACATTTCATACACAATGGTAATTCAAACTGCTTTACATAAACAACAATAAAAAAAACAAATTGTTAAAAATGGTTAAAAACTGATTAAAAAACTATTAAATTTTGTTAAAACAGGTTATAAAGAAATGAAAAAGAAAATAAAGACATAATAGTGTGATCTTTTAGACATAGCACAGTGCTTGTTCAGTAAAAGCTAAACAGATGTGCTTTAAGTCTTGATTTGAATTTGTCTAATGCTAGAGCACATCTGATCATTTCTGGAAGCTGATTCCAGCAGCGGGGGGTGCAGTAGCTGAAGGTCGATTCACCCTGCTTTGACTGAACTCTTGGAATTTCTAATTTACTTGATCCTAATGATCTGGGTGACCTGTTAGGTTTTTATTCAGTGAGCATATCTGTAATGTATTAAGGTCCTAAGACATTTAGTGATTTATAAACAAATAATAATGCTTTAAAATCTATTCTGAGTGTAACAGTGTAAAGACTTGAAGACAGGTGTGATGTGCTCTGACTTTCTGGTTTTGGTCAGAATCCTGGCAGCAGCTGCAACTGTCTGACTGTCTTTTTGGAAGGCCGGTGAGGAGTCCGTTACAGTAATCCACCCTGCTGGTGATATAAACATGAACAAGTTCCTTTAAGTCCTCGGTGGAAACAAAGCATCTAATTCGGTAACACTTTATTTCGATGGTCCATTTGAGTATTAGTAGACTACTTAATGTCTGTTGATACTGACATTCAACAGACATTTAACTGACTATAAGAAACTTTGCAAGTACATGTCAACTTACACTAACCCTAACCCTACCCCTAACCTCAACCCTAACCCCAACCTAACAGTCTACATACAGTATAACCTAATGATAATTAGTTGCAATGCAACTTAAATTCAACAAATGGACCACCAAAATAAAGTGTGACCTCTAATTCCTGCTATGTTTTTGAAATGATAGTATGCTGATGGACTACTGAAACTCAGATCTGACTCCAGAGTCACACCAAGATTAAAGGGGACGTATTATGCAAAAAACACTTTTATAACACAGTTTAAACACAGTTGTGTAGCATCAATCTGTGAAAATAACTGGCTTCCAAAGGTAAAACTGTAGATTTTTTTTTATATACTCACACATCATAAAAAACATTCTGCAATTGACATTCTCCCTTTGTATATGTCATCAGAGTGGAAAGCCCCAGCCATTAGTGACAATTTCTCCCTCATTAGCATAGAACGTTAGTTTGTTTTTAAAATCTGCCACTATGCTGACACATAGGCCCTCTCATAAACAAATGGCTGAGAGCAGAATCTCATTTGAATTACAGTGACGGTCACACAAAAATGGCACAATTAGGGTCAAAGCTTAAAGGGGGCAGTTTCAAAGAGTTATTAAACAATATTTGTGGGTATTTTGTGCTGAAACTTCACATACTCTAGGGACCTATTTTGTAAAAAAAGGGCATAATAGATCACCTTTGATGAGTTAACATATTACTTTTTTATACACATTTTTACATTTATATCATATATTAAATCATTCAAAGTTAGCTTTATTGTCAATTCATATTAAAATTATTATTAACAAATAAACAAATATGTAATTATTAGTATTATTACCAAATGAATAAGCTAAATAATAACCAAAAAACGAAATTAAAAAGTAGTAAATTTAAAATGTTAGTGATGCACCAAAATACCAATATTTAACTTTTCCATTTGGCGCCACGGTGGCATAGTGAGTAGCACGTTCGCCTCACAGCAAGAAGGTCGCTGGTCTGAGCCTCGGCTGGGTCAGTTGGCATTTCTGTGTGTAGTTTGCATGTTCTCCCCGTGGTTGCGTGGGTTTCCTCCGGGTGCTCCGTTTTCCCCCACAGTCCAAAGATATGCAGTACAGGTGAATTGGGTGAGCTAAATTGTCCATAGTGTATGTGTGTAAATGAGAATGTGTGGATGTTTCCCAGAGATGGGTTGTGGCTGGAAGGGCATCCGCTGCGTAAAACAAATGCCGGACAAGTTGGCGGATCATTCCGCTGTGGCGACCCCGGATTAATAAAGAGACTAAGCCAACAAGAAAATGAATGAAAGAATGAACTTTTTCCATTCAGCTGATTATTTATAGTCGTTTAATAATAAAAATCTATATAAAATCCTGATTATCAATACTCAAATAATGAGTCAACATAAACACTTGTTACATACAAGTTTTATTTCAGCATCAGATATACATATATTTTTTCAGATGTACTCACGTATTAGATAATAAAGGAAACAGATTATAAAAACATCTATAGGTAATATTTAGTTTAAAAATCTTTGTTCTAAATCTCTATAATTTTTTTTAATGATACATTATGAGTCGCTTTTCTCTCTTTTTTTTTATTAGCTACAAGTTTAAACTGCCTATTCTTTAGGTTCTTTCTACCCTACTTGACAAATTAAATTAAAAAAAAAAAAATCTTAATGGTAAAAGATGCTAGGTTCTAACAAATACCCCAAATGTACCATGCAGTGGATCGACCTATTTTGTTTATTTAGATTAAAACATATACTTTGGAATCTTTAGTTGGTTACCTATAATTTTATTTAAAAAAAAGAACAAAAAAATTTGTGATGCTTTTCATAACACCACAAATAGGTTGCAAATGAAAATTATTAAAAAGTACAGCAATCCATCGTGAATAATATCTTCGTATGTACTATTTATGAGCACACAATAAGTTTAGTTGGTCTTGTTTGCTTATTTATTTGTTATCCAGTTGTTTACTTGTTATCCAGTTCACAAAAACTGCTCAAATCCCAATACACTCAAGAATTCATTGAATCTGCAGCAGTGGACATTGTACATACAGTATGAAACCCCTATATATATATATATATATATATATATATATATATATATATATATATTTTCAGATAAATAGCAATGCTGTCTCCCTGTGGCCAAACACTAACACTACGTGTCATCGCTGAGAAAAAGAAATTCAGTTAGAACACTAGTAGCCTACTTTAACATAAATAATTTTTAGATACTATTTAGAGACATACTGAGTAACTTAATTATTTTATAACAGTCAATTGAAATGCACAAATTATAATTTGAGACTCACAAATGAAGAATTTGCATTTAATATAAAATAATTATGAAGAACGTAGGTATAATTGATTAATCTGTTTGAGCAATTATCATGAACCATTATCAAATTTGTGATCAGATTTTTTTCGGTTTAGTCCCTTTATTAATCTGAGGTCGCCTCAGCAAAATCAACCGCCAATTTATCCAGCATATGTTTTACGCAGAGGATGCCCTTCCAGCGGCAACTCATCTCTGGGAAACATCCATACACACTCATACACACTTATACACGGACAATTTTAGCCTAACCAATTCACCTATACCACTTGTCTTTGGACTTGTGGGGAAAACCGGAGCACCTGGAGGAAACCCAAGCTACCACGGGGAGAACATGCAAACTCCACACAGAAATGACAACTGGCCCAGCCGGGGCTCGAACCAGCGACCTTCTTGCTGTGAGGCGAATGTGCTACTCACTATGCCACCGTGACACCCGCTTTCAGGGAAATTAAAAAACAAAAAATATATATATTAAAAAAAATAAACTAACAAACTCATGATTTTTTCATGATGACCTAATTTCCTAATCAACAGTTAATTATACAACTCCAAATCAGAGTTGGTACAGTATAGAAAATGCAAATAAAAAAGTGATTTCTAAATTGGCTTTCACTTGTACTTAATTGCAGACAATACAGCAAATATTATTTAATATGTTTCTCATGATTTTTATATATTTTCTTCAAAATAAACATGTTTTCCAATTTTGGTTCTTGCAACACAAAAAAAGGTGTAACAGTAAAGCATTTACCACTTTGTTATTTTGCCATTCACGACAATAAGGGACTGAAGACACCAAGTGATGAAATGTTTCGGGTGTAATTTTGTCCCATTCTTCCTGCAAACAAGTCTTAAAGTAGGCAACAGTACGGTGGTCTTTGCTGTCGTATTTTGCACTTCAAAATGCCCCACACATTCTCTGAAATACTCATTCATCTGACCACAGTACATTTCCATTGTGTGATTGTCCATCCTAGACAATTGATAGGTCAAAAGCCACACATCTCCTGAGCATGTTTTGAATTTGTTGACAAAATTGCACAAAATGACATTCCTTGAATAAACATATATAAGTGGTATACACATATCACTTTATAGAAATACAAAAAATCTTGTAATATAGTATGACTGATGTATTTGAGCACAAGAAGTACATTGTGTGAAAGCATATGCAGCAAATGATCTTAAGTTGGTTTTTAGTCTGAAGTGCCCAGAAACAGACAGCATAACTCAAATGTTCATTTAATTTCCAGTGAATATAAGGAAGGCAGTGACCTATGATCAAAATTCTCCTCTTTAAAAAAAACCCACAGCAAATGAATAAATAAATAAATAAATAAATAAATAGGGAGAATTGGTGTGAATAATTTAATCTTATTGTATGAATGTTATCACGTTTGTGTTGTAGATTTATATTGTAGTAAAATAATCTAATTAAGTCTCCTACAGTATATGATTTGCTTTAATGTCACTCATAGTAGGCTATACATACACAATTTTAGTTATCCAGCACTAAATATTAATGCCATTTTATAAATAACAGGGTTGCAAAGCATGTTAAACCGTCAAGAGGTAGGTATATCTAGTTTTTAATCTATTTCAATTGCCAAAGAGAAAAAAATAAAGACAAACATTCGCTTCATATTTTTTTAACAGGGCTGAGCGTTACAAGTATAAATGCTTGTCATCTTGTTGCATTTTACATTCAGCCATGTATGCTTGTTCGTTTATACAAATTAAATTAATTCTACAAAGTAAAACATAGCCAAAAAAACATTTGGTCGATACTTCTTTCAATATCTGTAACAGTTGAATTAGAAGACAAAAGTGTAAGAAGGCGCTGATGAGGCAAACCGCTGACATACAACTCATTAACGCCTGTCAGTCACTCACCAGACAATGGGAGGGATTCGGGGAAACCAATTTCATAATTATATGCCACTGAACGCTGAGATATAGGGAACAACTGCAATAAAAGTCAGATACATAAACCGTATATCGGAGTTGTATGAAGTTGATTTTTTAGCGTTTTAGAGAGACATCATGGATGATTGTGATAAAGAAGCGTTACGCCAGCCTCTTAAACACAGATTCAAGGATTTATTA
The DNA here is from genome assembly GCA_903798035.1 of Danio albolineatus. Lineage (NCBI taxonomy): Eukaryota > Metazoa > Chordata > Actinopteri > Cypriniformes > Danionidae > Danio > Danio albolineatus. Next base: position 580,270 of record CAIGQQ010015130.1, read on the forward strand.
CTTCGTGAACAAAACGATCCCAAGTAAGTGCTAAAATTCATATCTGTTTAGCTCAAAATTTTTAAAGTTTTGATGTCTTAGCATCTTTTTCAAGTTGTTGTCTTAATAAATATGGGACTTTTAGTCTAATTTTAGTCAGTTTATTATTTAGTCATGCTGCAAAATGATTAAACCGATTTGTTTTTTCAAAGTTATAATCACTAGGACATCATCATTTGAATTTAACGGCATGTTTATTCCACATGTATTATATTCTCTTTAAAAGTCGAAGCTTACATCATATAGCCTAGTTTGTTTCTAAAATTATTATGTTCATCATGATAAAAAACAATGAAAAATCACTCTCTACATTATCAGAAAAGGCTAAAACATTCCTGACAATAATTCATATTGACTTTAATTTAGGATATTAATTATTTAAAATAATTTAATTTAATAATGCATTAAAAAACGATTACTAATAATTTGTGTCACGCCTGCCATGCTCTGGGTTCCTTTGTTCTGTTTCCTGCTATCATTAGTTACTGTTATCATATGAATTCCTGTTATATCCTTTTAGTCTTGTGTATTTAGTTTCTTTAGTTTCTTGACTGATCTTGTTTAAGTTGGTACAGTATGTGTGTTTCTCTTCTTAGTGTTTTGATTTTTTTTTTCTAACTAAGGGCTTCATATTGCATTCATTAATGATAACCTTCGTGAGTTCTCGCCAATGTACCAAGAAAATTACAGCCAAGCCTTTAAAATTAAAGCAGCAGTCCAATAAGGAAAAATGTATCAAATTATAAACTTTAAATACTGTTTTCAATTCTTTATGTACACTGCAAAAAAATCTGTAATTTTACGGTTTATAAACGTAAAATAACAGCTGTTAAATTACAGAAATTTACCATAAAATAACAGATATTAAATTACAGAAATTTACCAGAAATTAAAATGTAATGAAATTTCTGTAATTTAATATTCATTATTTTACAGTATATTTCTGTAATTTAATGTCAGCTGCCAGAAATAAACCGTATTTATTTATTTTTTTTTACAGTGTAGATTTGCTTTAAGATGTCCTAACTAAACTCAATACATGATATATTAATCTCTTGACGGTGCCACGGTGGCGTAGTGAGTAGCACGTTCGCCTCACAGCAAGAAGGTTGCTGGTTCGAGCCCCGGCTGGGTCAGTTGGCATTTCTGTGTGGAGTTTGCATGTTCTCCCCGTGGTTGCGTGGGTTTCCTCCGGGTGCTCTGGTTTCCCCCACAAGTCCAAAGACATGCAGTACAGGTGAATTGGGTAGGCTAAATTGTTCGTAATTTATGAGTGTGAATGTGTGTGTATGGATGCTTCCCAGAGATGGGTTGCGGCTGGAAGGGCATCCGCTGCGTGAAAAATATGCTGGATAAGTTGGCGGTTGATTATGCTGTGGCGGACCTGGATTAATAAAGGGACTAAGCCGACAAGAAAATGAATGAATTAATTAATCTCTTGACTTACTTTATTTAAAATTCTGAAGACAATAATATTGATTGGTCTCTCCTTCATTTTAAATGTGTTTATTTCAATAGTCCTTTTTATAGTTCTATTTATATACTCTTATTCTCTTCGACATACATAGCAGCACTATTATTTCTTCCAAGAATAATAACAGAAATTGAAAAATAACCACAGGTCAGTTTGATATAAATCTTCATTTGACTCGAATAATCTCCCCTCGTCTCTTAGTTCAGTTAACCCTTACTAAGGCCCCGTTTACACTAATGTGTTTTTGTTTTAAAACGCATAAGTTTTGCTACGGTTACGCCATCCGTCCACACTACGCCAGAGTTTTTTTCACTGCTGCTCTGTCTCAGTGTGGATGGGGGGAAATGGAGACATTGGAAAATGGAGGAGTGGCTGCTGAGATTCGCTACTGAGATTCGCTTTTGGGTCATTGCGTGACCTTCACTTATTCGTCAAGCCCCTATCACATGACTATAACGCCACCGGAAGACAGCAGACCAGCCTTCACTGTAAACAACATGGACAGAAATGGGAGTGTTGTTTGAACTATTGTCCGTTTTAGGCGCCATTGTGCAGTTAAACTCTGCCTTTTTTACTGCAACAGCTGCATATATTTGCAAGAGGCAAACTACTTTTCGAGCACTTGCTAACCGCTCGCGTTTCACGTGGCATAAGACCTATTTAGAATACCGAGCAAGACACATGCTTACTGTTTGAACGTTTTTGCCCAGAGTGCACGGATGGTCACGTGATATACGTTTTTGGTGGAGTAGTTTGTACAGGGATGTGTTCAGAAATGCTGGGTGAAATGCTAGTGTGGACGCGGATCATTTTGATGCTAAAACATCATTTTAAAACTAAAACACACTAGTGTAAACGGGGCCTAAGTCCACTTTAAGTCTATTTACCAATTATTCGCATATCACATATATTTTGTGTGTTTATGATGATGATTCTGTTTTTCTAATGAGCTGTAGAGTGTGGGTGGTGATTTAAATGAAATGAGCTGCTTGTTTGTCTATTGTTTAGTTTTCTGTTGGTTTTGTGTTGTTTTGATTCACATATGGCTTATTAGGGGCCCCCTAGAAAATGAAATAGTTCATCTCAAGGGGTTGACCCATTTAATAATAATTTCAACAGTGACAACAAATAGATAAGAAGAAATGCACATGGTTATTTGGCGTCCACAATCATTTACAAACATTAACAGTTCAGATCATTGTCAAGCATTGTATACACAGCAAACAATGCAAACAGCCATGACAAATAACAAAGACTGGCTGTTTTAGATGTTCGTTTGAGCAGAATGCCATAGTAGAGATCAGTAAACTCTAACTAATCTCCACACTAATGAAGCTCTTCAGCTCTGCTACAGGGCTCAGATCTCTGAATTTCAATGAAGCTAAGAGGATGAGCAAATTGGTTTGGGTGAGGTCACAGTTACTCAGATCTCATGAGCCTTTCCCTATAGCAAGATGACTCCCAAGTGAGGACCAGCATCCATTGTCTGTGGTGAGTGGGTTGGTCTTCTTTAGGGGCTAGTGGATGAGGAGCTCCCCCGTGATATTATTGTTGGCTTCCATTTAGAGGGACTCTCTGAAGGGATTAGGGCATTGTAGGGTTGCAAAACTACAAACTGAGTTCAGCATCATTAGATACTGATATTTTTAAAATGCCCATTTCCAGCTATCATTTGAGCACTGTTGAATGTCCTCAAACCATTGTGTTCACGTGCTCAACAGAAATGAATGTGATTGGATATGACGGTCATCAGTTCACCGCTCTTCGCCAATTGTGAACACAGATACACGAACACTAGATCGATTCAAAGCCAAGACAGACTAGCTTATCTACAGTACATGGCTTTGAAATGCTCCAGTGTTCATGTATCTGTGTCTGTACTTAGTGAACAGAGGTGAAGAGTGGTGAACTGATGACTGTCACAGTCAATCGTAGTCATTTCTGTCATATATTTTTGACTGTTATGAAGTGATGCTGAAAAAAGACTTGTGGATCCAATTGCAGTTTATTAGAATCAAGATTATACAGGCAAGGGTCATAAACAGGAGCAAAACAATATCAAAAGGGTAATCCATTAATCGTGGTCAAAATACAGACGAGAGGTCAGACTAGGCGGCAATGAATCAAAATGAAGAACAAGACAAGAATTAAAAACACAAGAAACTTGTAAAACATTTCGTAATGTTCAGTAGTGAAACAAGATTCGGCAGTGTGTGAGTGAAGGTGAGGTGTATTTATTGTCCTTGTAATCAGTGTAAATGAGCAGCAGCTGTGTACGTGTGTGAATGCCTGAATTATTGTCAGCTGCTGGAGGAGTTGATGAGCGCAGAGAGTTCTGGGAGTTGTGGTTCATTCAGAATAAATCTCTAATAGAGAAAATTGCGCTGACGATTACAACAGACTACAGGAAGTAATCGCCAATGAAGACGATACCACTGGCAATCACAACACTAGCTGTGTCCCATTTCAGAGGCTGCATCCTCCAAAGGATGCAATTGAAGGGTGCTGCGTTATCGTGGCGTGACGAAGGCTGTCTCATTTCAAAAAAATTCTAAGACACCTTCTAACCTCAAAATGCATCCTTCGATTCCCAGGTAATGAAGGACACAACCAGTGGATCCTTCACAGCCTCGAACGTCCCAAGTTTCAGCAGGAGACTTGACTTGGAGATCTAAACACATGTTAAAAAACAAAAAGAGTATGACTTGTCTTACTAAAGAGTGATTTTATGGGCAAATTACCTTTTTATGTGTACATGTATGGATCAAAGGAAATATATTTCCAGCTTCTGTAAACCTTAGCATTGCCTTCAGATCGCTTAAAATAAGTGTGAAAATCTCTTTGAAAAAAAAAGTCATTACAAATTTTATTACCGCTTATTAACGGCAGCTGTTACGGTTGCCTGGTGACAAGATCTGTCCTTTGTAGGCTATATCGTCTCATTTCAAAACGCTCGGTTCGGCCTATGTAGGCTTCGGAGGACTCACCTTTTAAGTATGCATCCTTTGGAGTATGCATCTTTTGTTTCTCAGGCGATCTTTAGTGATCTTGCATCCTCAAGTTCTTGTGTTCCATCATCATCAACTGCCAAAGTTCAGTTCCAGTACTCAAGACCACAAGAACGGAGGACACGTGAAACATCCCGGATGTGTTCTTGATATCGAGGACGCATGGATGCAGACATTTTAATTTTTGTTTATTATTAAAGTTCAGAGATATAACTTATTTATCTCAGGAGTTTCCCTAAATGAAACTGTGAGTATAAACATTACCATGAAAATCTTAATAAAGGAATAAACACGTTAAGGTTGTTTATTTGCTGAAATTCAAATTAAAATCTGTTTTATTTTTATTGTGCAACGTATGTTTGTAAAGTCTATATGCATAGTATAAAAAAACAATAAAACAGTAAATCGTTGTATGAATGTTGTAATGTTTAAATAATTTTCCATTTAAAATGTGCAGCATCTCATTTTTCACATGACACGTTGTCTGTTCTCACGGTTTACCGAGTTCATCTTCCGAGGTGACCTGGCAAGACCGGTCTTCACAAGAACGCAAGTCTATTCTCTGTGTTCTTGGAATTAGTTTTTAAAAAAATATTTTTTGTATCCACAGCATGACATGACTTTTCATGACCACCATCTCAGACACCTGGCTGGTTCTGGTCCAATCGAAGCACAGGTCCATGCTCCTCAGTCATTTAGAACAGTTGAGATTAAAAATCAATCTCCTCAAAAGCTAACTGAATGTAGTTTTGGGGTGCCTTCATGAATTTGGCACAAATGCAGGTCTGGCTTTTGCTAGAATGCTCTCTTAAAATCCTAAGGTGTGATCCTCTGCCCCTCATATTTTGGCTCAAGGCCTGTGTTCTGCACAGGGCTTGGTGCCTGAGATAGGTCAACCTTAGGGTGAATCACTGTATATCAAGGCTTTGGTCCCTTGAATGTTAACAGGTCTCAACCAGTCAGAAGTGGGTCTGAAGATAGTTTCCAGAAAGAACTAATCATGACGAATGTTTTAATGATTGTTGAGGCACTGCATTTGATAACAGCTCAGTGCTTGCTTCCTGGACAGATTTAGAAATTATACAGACACATCAACTACCTGAAAATGATGATGGTTTTCTGGAATTCAGAACCTTACTATTGTATTTAATGTGAAGGGTCACCATGTTCTGGTTTAACTGGACATCAGGATGGTAGTATCAGTAACCTAATGGTAAGGGAGTTGAACTTGTATTCGAAAGGTTGTACTGTAGGTTTGATCCCCAGTCCCAGCAGGAATTGAAGATGGATGGAGTGAATGAACTGCACTCTCTCCATCTTTAATGTATCGACCCAATCCCTAATTGCTCCTTGGATGCTCCCTAATTGTGTGTGTGCACTTGGATGAGTTAAATGGATAAATGAACCAATTTTGACTGTGGGTTAAGCCATGACAAGGCTCACTTCACTTTCATTACTGTAGTGAGGCATCTTCTTCCATGGGCACTGCCTAACCTTCTCTATGTGAAAGCTGAACTTATTACTGGACATGTTGACCTGGAGCAGAGTGTCTCCAAGAGAATGAAGATTAGACCCCAGATGCTTTAAATGATTTTTGGTATTTTCATGGGCATTTCCCAGTGTCGTTTCCAGGAAAAAGGTAATAGTAGCCCAAATCCACCATATGCCTTCCTTTGACTTTCCACACTCCCTCAGGTTATGAGAGAAATCAGGGAGGACAGACACTCAGTCGTTTTAATTGTCCTGCTCTGGCAGAATCAATCCAGGCTCCCAGAGTTGGTGCAACTGATGTCAGCATCTCCATAACCGATCCCTCCAAGGAAGTGCTCACATTCTAAATCAGAGAATTGAGCCTTCATGTGGGACCACTTAACGTGTATCTGCATACATCCCACAATATAAACAACTGAAACAACTAATTGCAGAGACCTTTTACTGTACTTGACTGCTGTACAATCATTTCACATTTCAGTTTGAATAGAAAACGTGCATCAGGTTTTAAACATCGTAACAAGAGAGATAACAGTAATTTAATAATAATTCAGTAGCTAATTGTCATCTATTTGCTTTGTTGTACAGGTTTCAGGTTGAATTCCTTGTCAAGGAAAGTAGTTTCAAAGAACGTCTCCAGTGTTACTTGATCAAAAACCAACGGTCAAGTAAGTTTTTTTTTTTTATTAATATTACATTTATTTTCCTGATAACTTTTCAAATGTTGACATAATACAATTTCTGAATTTTAAGAACATTGCCTGGTTATTTGAATACATTTTATTTGAGTTATTTGAAGATTTTTTTAGAAAGTTATATATAAATTAAATTAACAGAAAGTTAAATTAATTTTGTTACAATGCTTATCCATTTTTAAGTTCCAAAATATTTTGGAAAGTTTGATATGTCTGTCTTTTTAGGGCATGCAGCACTTTTTTGCTCCATAAAACTATGCTTTAAATGTTTTTTTATACACTATTTGTATTCCTCAGGTCTCAGTGTGCGAGTGTTTTATTTGTCACTCAAGGTGTTGAGCTGTATTTTGTATGTATCCAGAGTGCTGACTGACTGTAAACATCAGAAACCATGGTAGATATATTTTGAATTGTTTGATTGACAGAAACTTTTGCAGTAAGGCTAATAAGCATATGTGATTGTTCCATTCAGATTTTTTTTGCCGTCACTTAATAAATTCACTTTGGGTATAATGCTATGGAAATTACTGCTCCACAATGATATTTGCTTCAAAATTAAACGTTCTCTTCCCTTAGCTCAGGCCATTACGGTAACTATACCCTGCTTGAAATCGACTGGTATGTATTCCAAGAAATTAATTGTGAAATTGCTTTAATTTATTTATTTGCAGCTTTTTAATAATCCTTTATTGTAACCAGGGCTCCAGTTATTTGGGTTGATCGAGACGAAATGCTTTGGGCTGTACAGGTAGTCTTATAAATCTTGCTTAACAACCGAAATCTTTAGGTTTGTCTGTTCATGCAGTGGCAGTTCATTCTGCTGTGGTCACTCCAGATTAACAAAGGGACTGAGTCAAAAAGAAAATGAATGAATGAATGAATGCCACTGCAGTGCATGGGTTTGTGAAAAGTTTGCATCATAAAACTGATGTAAAGTTAATAATTAGCATTTGTATTTATGAATGGATGTATTATGACAGAGCTATTTGTTTTAGGTGTCGGTTGCTGTCATATGCTTATTCATTAGAATCATACTGACATATCTGCGATACAAGGTATGAATTTGTAGTATTATTGTATCTATTATGTAAGCCTCTAATGTCAGAAGCATCATCTAAGCAATGACCTTGAAAAAGACATTATAATTGTATATTAAATATGGAACTATTGATAATATCTGTGCTAACTGTGTTTGTTTGTGGTCTCTCTGGTGATCTAGGGGAATATATTGCAGCAGGTACTTCAAATGGCAGTTTTCTTGGAATTGATTGACACGGTGCCCTTTGTGATTGGAGTAAGTATACTGTATATAATCAGAAAACAAATACCAATAATAATAATCCAGTTACGTTGACATTGCCACATCTGAACAAAATTATTTAATACTTAAGGATGCCAGGGTAAGATTTTACAATAAGATACTATTAGTTCAGTTAGGTATTAACTACATTCAGGAGGTTGTTATCCAAGAATGAAGGATTACCGGCAATCTGATGCTAATAATTCTGATAATTGGATGCAGGTATATGAATTTAAATTTATTTAAGGTGTTTCGACATTTCCGGACGAGCCTTTTTTATTTAGTGGCTGTTATCTCTGAATAACATACCTTGCAGTGTTGTGACTGACTAATCAAAATGGAGTCTTCCAGACAGCCATGTAATAATGTTAGTTAATGCACTTCCTAACCTAACCAAATAATGAACAATACATCTATTACAGTTTTAATGCTTGTTTTTAACATTATTCAATAAAAAAATAAAGTTGTTTGTTGTTAGTTCTTGTGGAAACACTTGAAAGCGAGTGGTTATGACAATGTCATGATACCAAAATGAAGATTTTATGCATGCTTATGATGATGTCCTAAGCTTAGGTTTGTTAGTTTGTTATTTTAAATGCAAAGATGGCATTGTTTGAGAAATTCCATTTGTGTCACTGTAGTTGATATTAAGAAAAATGTTAACGATGCTGTTATAAAATTCATGACACAATTATAATGCGCTCATGGGAGTCATGTTTATGACTAATTCATGACAAGCTATGTTGTCTTGATAATGTTATTTGTCCTGACAAAGACAGGCAATGATGTATTTGTTTATGTCAAGTTGTCATGATAAAGACATCTCAACTGATGTCATCTTTGTATTTAAAATGACATAACTGAACGAATGACACTTAATAACATAACAGGCATGCATAAAATCTCATTCATATTCATGACACGTGTCATATCATGATTGTAAAAGTTTCATGACAGTCTATGAACAGCCCCTTCAATTAAGTGTTATTCTTCTACACTCACAGTGCATTAACTAATGTCATTACATTGCTCTCTGGAATACTTAATTCCAACTGGCCAATTATGACTTTCCAAAGTATATTATTCCCAGAAAATAACCACCGAAACTAATAACACAGGCTCAACTAGATACTATAAAAAAATCTTGACTGTTAGTAAATATTTATGTATACACATATACATTTGTTTCGGGCTGCTGGTAAGCCTGTCTGTGAGAACAACCATCTAGATGTACATTATCCCTTACTTTACAACTGCAACTTTGGATTTTAATGATGCATTAGTAAATATTGGAGTATGATTAATAAATAATGTACAATTTATCAATTAGTAGATACATTAGTTCCTTAATCTTAATATGCTCATCTTGAAGGGATAGTTCACCAAAAGCTGAACGTTTTGTCAGAATATACAGAATACACCCTATGGTAGTCAATGGTTAGAGGGTTCTTCTTTTGTGTTCAACAGATGAAAGAAACTCATACATGTTTTTTTTTTTTTTTGACAACATTTTCCATGAACTATACCATAAATTATTTGAATACGTTGTATTGCTTGTAGTACACCTTATGGACAAAGGGATTTTTTAAGTATTTAACTTTGACACATAACTTGATTATGTCGTTTTAAAAGGTGTGCTTTTCAAAATGATTGCATTTTTGCAGTTTACAATACAAACAATTCTCCTAGACTTACTCTGAAGAAGGGACTTAAGCCATCTAGACACCACCAGAATATCATTCATATTTGTTTTGACTTGAGTCAATAACTAATCACCTAGAATACAGCATAGAAATTACCTGGCAACCAGCCAGAAGACCCTACTTGGTAACCACTATGAACACACACAACGAACAATCTAACAACCTCATAGCATCACTCGGAACACCCTAGCAACAGAAACAGCAGCAGAACAACATGTTTGCTCTGTAATCATTTGTAGCCAAGACAGATTTCTCTTTATTAATTACCAAGTTTGTCTCAAATCAAAAGTTAATCATGCTTCTGTTGCAACCCCAAGGCTGAGAAACAACCTGCCGTTGGATGATAGATGGTCCTTAAGGCATAATGTTTTTAGGGATCTGTGTGGAGTTTACATGTTCTCCCCGTGTTCGTGTAGGTTTGCCCCACAGTACAAAGATACTGTACGTGCTATATGCTATTGTATAAGCTAAATTGGCCGTAGTATATGTGTGTGAATGCAAGAATGTATGGGTGTTTCCCAGAGTTTGGTTGCAGCTGGAAGGGGATCCGCTGCGTAAAACATGCTGGATAAGTTGGTGGTTCATTCCGTTGTGATGACCACTTATTAATAAAGGGACTAAGCCGAAAAGAAATTGAATTAATTAATTTTTCTTTTGTTTTCCTTTGGAGCTAGTGTATTGACTGTAGGTTGCTATATGAATAAATAAATAAATAAATAAATAAATAAATAAATAAATAAATAAATAAATACAAAGAAAGATCGGTAAAAACATTTTTTTATTTAATTTTTGTTTTTCAGTAATGACAAAATGGACAAAAATTAACCCTGATCACTCTAGCAACCATATAGCTTTTCCCTTGCATTCACACTGTGAAATTACATGCTGTACCTGTTTAAATAAAACTTTAATGCTAAAACATTAAATGGTGGCCTTTAAAACATTGCAGTATTAAATGTTAAGTATTAAATATTAAGTGTTTTATAGTACAATTATTTGAAAATTTTGATTTGAATGTAGAGTAGTTACTTCCTATATGCGTTCTCGATATTTTTAAATTAGTTTAAATTAGCATTTTTATAGGTGGTATTGGTGAATTGTATAACATTTTTCTACATATTAAATGTCTGCATGGCTGGAATGTTTTGGTTTTCCTTAAGGGAATAACATATGTGTTCTTTGTTGTAACAGATTTTTTATCATTCTCTCCGGAAGCTCTTCATTCCTGTCTTTCTGAACTGCTGGCTGGCAAAACGTGCTTTGGAAACCATGGTTGTGAGTATATTTTTAAAAAAGTATATACATCATTTATTATTATGCTGTAATTATACTCTAGAACAGTGGTTCTCAAACTTTTTTCACCAAGTACCACCTCAGAAAAAAATATCTCTCCAAGTACCACCATAATGACCGGTATTGAAATACAGTAGCGTAATAGGCCTAATTAAGCAGCGACAGCACTGCAGTTAAAAAAGACAAATCAATTCCTTTTATTAAGAATATGTATTATTGTCAGCCACTTTACACATTATAAATAGTTTGAACATTAACTGTGCTTGCAGAGTAAAAAAATAACTTTACCATTTAAATTAAAATGTGCTTTTAAAAGTGATTTAAAAATGACACTGTTCTTAAAAAGTAAAAAAGAAAACTGCTGTACTTGTAAAGTATTAATGTATAGTAGCCTGATCATCAAAACCTGCAAATGTTGCTTGGACCTGATGAATATAGGTTATATGTCTTATACGTATATACATACATTTTTTATACCTTTTGAGATATATATTGCATGTACATATGACATATCTTTGATATCTAAACGTTAACTTGTGTTTTGATACAATTCGGAATAACATATTTAAATTAGAAATAAGATCTGCTTACTGTTCATCATTTACAGTAGTCTGTGTGTGTCAGAAAAGCCACTGATTAATGCAGAAATTCCATGGTCTGTTGATATTCTTGAGTCTGATTGGCTGGAGGGTGTCCAACGCACAGGTAGTTCCATTCAGTTTTGATCACAGTTCAAAATAAATGCGCTTCTCCCAAACGTTTATAGTTACTATAGCAACTTGCATGTGAAACCGATGAGGACTGTTACTGGCGGACGGGAGATCCGCAAAATTAGAAAAGTACTCATCTGACTGAGAATGTCTGAATTGTCCACCCATGATCTGACTGATAAAATCGTATAATAACATTAGCATGTATAAACAGCACTGACACATGCTCTCTATCTCTCTGTCTGCCTGCGCGTCGTGCATTAACGCACGGCAAGCCGTTGATTATCCCTTACTCACACATATACAGTGCTTGACCAATTCATATGTGCAGTATTCCCGAGTTAGTAACTGAAATCCCAACACCACAGGACTGGTCTGCTGAAGGGTTTCTCTAGCGCGTGTGTATCTCCCTCCGCACAACCCTCCGCCAGCGCGCGCGCCTCTTTTTCTTCCTCCGCGCCAAGTAGACTGATTTTTTTTTTAACATCTGATGACGTGATGCACTAAAGTAAACATTCTAAGCACTCCGGTGTACTCGTACGCTTCAGGGAACAGCCAATGCTCTCTGATCACGGTGTTATAGTACGCGTCAAAGGGTTTAAAAAGTGTGTTCATTTTATTATTTTATTATTCAGCGATTCTTCCGCGTACCACTGGAAGAAGTCCCGCGTACCACTATTTGAGAACCACTGCTCTAGAACATTTTTAAGGGATGTCACGGTGGCTAAGTGGTTAGCACTGTCACCTCACAGCAAGAAGGTCAATGGTTTGAGTCCCTACTGGGTCAGTTGGCATTTCTGTGTGGAGTTTACACATTCTCCCCATGTTCACGTGGGTTTCCTCCGGGTACTCTGGTTTTCCCCACAGTCCATATACTGGAATAGTTGGTGGTTCATTCTGCTGTGGCAATCCCTGATAGATAAGGGACTAAGCCAAAGGAAAATGAATGAATAAATGAACGTTTTCAAAGTTATTTTTTAAGGTTTATTGGTTTTAAGGTTTTACCTGTTCATCTCACAGCCATAAAATTCATGACATCCTCTTTTTTTCTATGGCTCTTAGAATGATCTTCATAGAGCTATTCACCGGACACAGTCAGCCATGTTCAATCAGGTCCTCATGCTCATCTCCACCATCGTCTGCCTCATTTTCACTTTGTGAGTCAGAAAAAAAAATCACTCTCTCATACACAAACACATACACACATTGGTATTGATGGTTTACAGGGACTCTACATAGATGTAATGTATTTATACTATAAAGAAATATTTATTACAGTCAAGTTTGACACTATTCCTGGCAAATACTCAAATACTCAATTTATTCAACCAGCAAGTTTTAAAATTTATTGAATTTTTTTTGACACAGTTTTCTTCCGAAAGATAATAAGACAATGTAGAAGAGGGATCATTGCGGGGGGAAAAAATATTTCTTAGCTTTTATTTTCATTTGAGCAAAAACTAAGTTAGAATTTGTTAGAGATATAAATAATTTCGGGCTTGACTATAAATGGCCCTATCCTACCCCTTTCCTTAAAGTCAGCCCTCACAAAAAACCTGTATCAAATTTTGAAAGTAGCATCATGGAGGCGCAGTGGGTAGCACAATCGCCTTACAGCAAGAAGGCCGATGGTTCGAGCTTCGGCTGGGTCAGTTGACATTTCAGTGTGGAGTTTGCATGTTCTTCCTGTGTTAAGTATAACTTTAAACATTTTCAAGAAAACAAGGCATGTCCTCATAAACCACCTTAACAAAGTAACAGATAGGTCATACTTATGTCATTATACCAACACAGGCTCATTGTGAATACGTAGCCCCGTATACATTTTCAGAGAGAGTGAATTATGTAGCCAGAGGTACATATCGCTGCATTTTGTCTTTAAAACAGATGCTTCATGGCGGTATGAAACGGCGACGGCATCTTTTTGCGCCACCGGCTGACCGCTTACCTCCATGTAAATTGTTTTTCCGCAGTCACAAGTTTGCCCAGTGATTCGCCACATACGTCGGGGGATGCAGAGCAGAGTCATTGGTGGCAACAGGGTTTGAGTCTGGCGAAGAACCGTTCCAGAAAGCAGGTAAAACAAAAGGCAAAAAATAAAGTATATAACAGGGTGAGAACCTGGTAAGATCTGAAAACCAGCTAAAAATTCAAGCGGCTGCAAAGGCTTTTCTTTTTTTCTGGATTGCATTTGAAAACACTATCGGTTGGGTTTAGGGAAGGGGGTGATCAGGTCAATCAGTGCATTTGAAAACACTGTGAAATTTGACAGTGCATTTGAAAACGATTAGGCTTAGGAAGGGGATGGTTGGGTGTATCGCTCAGTCGGCCAGTCAGTCTGTCAGTCAGTCAACAGTGGCCTCTGGTGGATTGACATGAGAAGAGCAGGTGTGATTGGCACTCGCGAGAGAAATTTGAGATCTGAAAATGCATACACTGCTGACTCTGACACTGCTTGCATTCAAGAAAAGAAAAACTGCAAAAAAACGTACCTCCAGGGACATATTTCGGTCTCTCCAGAAATGTATATAGGGGTACATATCTATAATGAGCCTGGGATGCAACATACGACTCTGTGTCATCGTAAACCACATAAATGCATGCACACACACACACACAAACACACGCACACAAACAGACAGACACAGACAGACACAATGTCTGTGGTAAGCGAACCATGGAGGTAAGCGGTCAGCCGGTGGTGCGAAAAGAAACAGATGCCGTTGGCATGTCATAACGCCATGAAGCATCCGTTTTAAAGACAAAATGCAGCCATACGTACCTTTAATAATTCTCTCTTTCTGAAAATGTATACGGGGCTACGTATTCACAATGAGCCTGTGTTGGTATGAAGACATACGTATGACCTATCTGTTACTTTGTTAAGGTGGTTTACGAGGACATGCCTTGTTTTCTTGAAAATGTTTAAAATTATACTTAACACGGGGAGAACATGCAAACTCCACATTGAAATGTCAATTTATTTAGCCGAAGCTTGAACCAGCAGCCTTATTGCTGAAAGGCGATTGTGCTATCCACTACGCCTCCATGATGGTCTGTATTCAACCACAAACTGCCTGTCCAAAAGGATTTCTCAAGATATATGTGCAGTAGGGGCACCACGGTGGCGTAGTGAGTAGCATGTTTGCCTCACAGCATGAAGTTCGCTGGTTCGATCCTCGGCTGGGTCCGTTGGCATTTCTGTGTGGAGTTTGCATGTTCTCCCTGTGGTTGTGTGGGTTTCCTCCACTAGTCCAAAGACATGTGGTATAGGTGAATTGGGTAGGCTAAATTGTCCGTAGTGTATGAGTGTGAATGAGTGTGTATGGATGTTTCCCAGAGATGGGTTGCAGCTGGAAGGGCATCCGCTGCGTAAAATAAATGCTGGATAAGTTGGCGGTTCATTCCGCTGTGGCGACCCCAGATTAATAAAGGGACTAAGCTAAAAAGCGAATGAATGAATGAATGAATATGTGCAGTGGTCTTCATCATGTTTTGTCTGTTTGCTTTCATTTGACTGAGACCAAGCCATTAGCTGTGCACCCAACCGAAGGTCAAAAACAGATTGAATAGCAGCTCATTTTTTGTGGTTTCTGCTTTTAAATGGAGAAGCACTTAGTTGCCACGGATAGGCTTGTCTGTCTGTGTTCACATCCTTATTAATCCCTGGTGTAATGCAAAGCTAATTGTACAAAACCCCTGCAAACTGATTACCACGGAGTGGCCTGAACTATTTTCTGAACAATAAAGGCTGAAACACACAACATCCGATTTCCAAACAGATTTGCTGATTCTTGGTTAGTTGGTTAGTTAGTTAATAATAAATACTAACAAAACAAAAGAGGTTGTATTTGACTTAAAATGTAGAGGTGACTATCGTCAAGTGGTTGCACATGATCATCACATTATTTCTTTTCGTCCTGTTTTTGTAAGATTTATTTGTAGAGTTTTTTGGCTTCATTATGATTGAACAGAACTCTGGAAACCAGAAGACCAGAACTCATTCTCTTTTACAGATTGAATGTATTATAACTGCTGTGATATAAAGGCTTGAAATCATTCACCATCTGCAGCATTCTCTGATACGAAATAGCTTGATATGCCGTGTTAACAGATGTGAAGTAATGACACAAAGACAAGTGGCAGCCTGCCGATATTTCTCATGTAAACCTACCAATACTACTTCAATAATACAACCTTATTATAAGCTTACCATTGTGAATTGGCATGGTAAGGAAATGATAATTCATTTCGGGTCACTTTTAATTAATAAATAGTACAACATAGGCACATTCTGAAAACGTAGCCCTATATACATTTCAGGAGATCACAAATTATGTAGCCCCATATTTTTGCTTGGATACTACAGTAGTGAATAATTAATTTCATACTGAATTAAGCAGCAAAATATTTAAATGTTCTAATTAATAACATTAATTAAAGTAACTAAAGTTCAGATCCATAGTGATCATGTTTAATGTTAATGTAAGGATTTATTCGTATTATTGGGACGCCAGTATAAAATTGGGGAGAACCAGCTACTTAAAATCACCAAAATGCACCAGATGGTTCAAAAGTCAGCCTTTTACCACAGAACTAAAGTTGTATAGTAATTGCAATGTGGTTAAGTGTTCAGCCATTAGAAATCTTCAGACAGCCCTACGGTATATGACGCCTTACACTCCCCGTAAGTGCATCTCAAAGCTATTAGAGAAGATTTCACAAACTGTTTCACAAACTGTTTGCTTATAGGCTTTGTGTCATTTGGAGGGTTAATGCAGACAGAGAGTGATTATGCTTTTTTATCATTTCCCGATCCTATCAATTCATGACCACATCAGTCAATGTGTGATGGTTTTACTTGAAAATGGAGATTGCATATTGTACATCTCTTTATAAGGTAGCTGCTCAAAAATAAGTGTGTTCATCATCTGTATAATATTTAACTCATACAAACAATTGTTATCATGAGTAAACAAACTAAGGCATCAAGTTGAAGGGACAAAATGTTACATTCATTGTAAACTATTAACATTGTCCAAGTCTGGCAAAAAACAGTTCCAGAAAGCGTGTAAGACAAAAACAGAAGCCGAAAAAAAAATAAACAAGTAAATAACAGGGCGAGAGTGTGGTAAAATCTGAAAATGTGGTAGAAATCAGGGGAGGGCTTTTCTTTTTCTGGATTGCTTTTCAAACCTGTCGGTAGGGTTTAGGGAAGAAGGAGAGTGGGTCAGTCAGTCGACAGTGGCCTCTAGTGGATTTACATGAGAACAGCAGGCATGAATGGCACTTGCGAGAGAAATTTGAGATCTCAGAAAGCGTACACAGCAGCCTCAAAAACAAAAACTGCAAAAAAAATACGTAGCTCCTGGAATGCATTTGGTGCTCTCCAGAAAAATATATAGGGGTATGTTTTCAGAATGAGCCTGGGTTGTTGCTGGGTTTTAACATAAATCCTTTGCATATTTTTTTATGGCACAGTGTTCTGAAAAATTACCTTAGACTTTTTTATGATGTTTGCTTTTGTTGCGTTTGTTTCTAACTCTCCAGCATTTGTGGGGTTGAGCACTTGCAGCGAGCCGGAAAAAAACTCTCAGTTTTTGACTCTTTCTACTTCTGCATCGTGACCTTCTCTACAGTGGGGTTTGGAGATGTTGTTCCTGATATTTGGCCCTCCAAGTTGCTGGTGGTTATTATGATACTTGTCACTTTAATGGTCCTGCCAATCCAGGTAAGCCTGCTTTTGAGAATACTGAGTATGCCGTTAATAATCAGGGTCCCACTTTATATTATAGGTGCCATATAGTGCATTGATTCAATACGTTAAATTGATATCTACATAGCGGGTATGTGGCTTGGGTAATTTCCCAAAAGTATAGAGGAATTACCGCTTGAATTGAAAGCTCCAAAATAACCAAATATGAAATGGTCATGAATATTAATGAGCTCTGCTCACTCTCCTGTAGCTCAGTGGCTGCTCTTTATCTCACTAACAAACACACACTCACACAGAGTGATTATTCTACATTTTTCAAAATATTTTAACAAACCTTTTGGAGGAGACGTTAAACTGAGGTCCTGACTCTTTGTGGTCGTTAAAATTCCCAGGATGTTCTTCGAAAATATTAGAGGTTTAACCCCTGCATGCTGGCCAGATCTGCCCGCTGGCTTTTGTTTATCATGGCCTCCTAACATCCTCATTTCATAACTGGCTTAATCACTCTCCTCTCCACCAAACAGCTGGTGGTGTTGTGTGCGGTCTGGCACAATATGGTTGCCGTCGTTTCATCCAGGTGGATGCTGCACACTTATGGTGGATGAGCAGATCCCCACCTCTATTTCATAAAGCGCTTTGAGTGTCTAGAAAGCGCTATATAAATGTAAGGAATTATTATTATTATTATTATTATTATTATTATTATTATTATTATTAT
>CAIGQQ010015130.1:598426-618731 GCA_903798035.1 Danio albolineatus
TATTATTATTATTATTATTATTATTATTATTATTATTATTATTATTAAACTGAAAAGATGCCTTGTTAATCTTTTCAACTGATGTGTTAGAGAGGTTTATTTTAGCTAGCTTCAATTTTTAATCCACTAGAAAAAGCAAACATTTTTTGTTAGTTGTGTTGTGGATAAAATATAGGCTATATTATAATTATACGCAACAAAAGAGACTGACTGTGATATATTTCAATATGTAATAAATATCAACCTTTGCATAAACAGATTACGTTTAAAAAAGTGTTCTGCAGATCTTTCACTCAATCAAATTCACATTAAGTGCTGAATGATATTCTGTGGTGCATAAACATGCATTAAACACTTTTATTCAGCAGTTAACATGTATTTGTTGCCTCATTAAAAACACATTGCACATTTCACAATATATGATAAAACAACAAATAAATAATACATTTGAATGTAATATAATGTAATGTATATTTATATAGCGCATTTATTGTGTATGGCCTTGTGTATGAGTGCTTCACAATCATGAAGGGGATCTCTGCACACCACCACCAGTGTGCAGCATCCACTTGCATGATGCGACGGCAGCCACAGGACAACAGCGCCAGTGCTATACAGTAAGTCACCACACACCAGCTATAGGTGGAGAGGAGAGATAGTCATACAGCCAATTCAGTGGATGGGGATGATTGGCAAGGCCAAGATGGTTGAGGTCCGAGAGGGAATTTGGCCAAGACACCGAGGTTACACCCCTACTCTTTACAAGAAATGCCATGGGATTTTTTAATGACCACAGAGAGTCAGGACCTAGGTTTAACGTCTTATACGAAAGACAGCACCCACTGACAGTATAGTGTCCCCTTCACTTTTACTGGGGCATTAGGACTCATACAGGCCACAAGTTGAGCACCCTCTGCTGGCCTCACTAACAACACTTACAGTAATAAATTTATTATCCTGCATTTTGCATACAGTGTGTATCACTTAGCAACACAAAGAAAACAATTAATAAACACATGGTTTAGTAAATTTGATATAAACTTAGATAAACTTAAATATAAGGTAACAGTCTGTGTTTTGACCGCCAAAATTTCTGATGACTCTGCTGCTCAAGCAGGTTTAGCTGATGTAAACCTAACATTCAGTGTTTTGGCCTGATTTTCAAAAGGGTTTTACATAAAATCTTACATTTATATACTATACTCCTTGGAGTATCCAGATTATGATTATATGGCACATTAAGTGACCTTTAATTAATTTAAATGAATCGTTTGATATAATGATTGAAAATTGAAATTGAAATCATCAGTGGCACTTTACACACATACAGTATATGCGTTTACATTGTACTTTTAATATTATTTAAAAATTATCTGCATGTAATAGCATCTATAATTTGTTTCGTTACATTTAGAATTATACTACTGACTCATCCCCTACACCTTAATACACATTTATATAATCAAACCTGTCTATAACCTTACCTGTATCCCTCCTTAATAGCACCATAAGTATTGTGCAATATAATATGAACACAATAATACATTATACTTAATATATACATAAGTACCTAGAAGTCAAGGTCACTTAATACAGAGCACCATAATCAGACCTATTTTAAAATGTTTTTAAAACATAGATTGAAATGGTAAAAGGGTGTTTCAAATTGCACCATAATGTTGATACACTTCCCATGGTCCAATTAGGCACAATAATTCACAGCAGCGGCTGCAGTATCATTAAAAATGGAGATAATTTGGTTCAATGCATTGATGTGTCCTTGTGGTTTAATGCACTAGTTTGAGGAGTTGGCTTATCTGTGGATGGAGCGGCAGAAGTCTGGAGGAGATTACAGCCGACAGAGAGCAGAAACAGAGAAACATGTGGTGTTGTGTGTCAGTTCAATCAAAATTGACCTGCTGATGGATTTCCTAAATGAGTTTTATGCCCACCCTAAACTTCAGGTAATTAATACACACATTCCTCTTTTACTTCATTGTTGCTGTGACTTCATTTAGCATTATTATAGGACTTTATATGCATATACATTTTAATGACAGCTGTTTTTATTCAGCTCAGCAGCAGTTAGCTCTGCAGTGTATTTAGATTATTTATGTCCATTTGATGTTGGTGTCTTTAAGGAGCACTATGTCATCATCCTTTGCCCAACTGAGCTGGATGCGGCAGTCAGAAGTGTGCTGCGGATCCCAATGTGGTCACATAGAGTCATATATCTGCAGGGCTCTGCCCTCAAAGATCAAGATTTGGTCAGAGCAAAGTGAGTTCAAAGAGACTTAAGACACTGTCATCTGCTAAATTTACTGCACTGTGGCTGCTTCCATGTATAGTAAATATAGTTATATCTGGGTTAACATACAGTAAAGCTCAGTGGCATGGTCATAAATTGCAAGTCCAATAAAAAAAAAAGTGATAAAATCAAGAATATGTGATTTACAAATTGTCTTAAATCTTTTATTATCAAAAGTACAAAGACAAAATGTTCATGTAAAAATAAACGCCGAATACAATTGAAAAAACGACAATCAGCAGGAAAACTGGTAATACATTTGAGGGTTTCACTTTTGAGTATTTGAGCATTTCAGTCTTTGCAAATTGCTCATTTTGTTCCAAAAGTATTTAGAGTATTTTTAAACAAATCAAAAATCACATTTCATAATGGAAAATTTTGGAAAATGTTGGTCTTTTATCAACTAATATTATGAAATGATTAAGGGATAAAGCAGGATACCTCGCTGAATGTGTTCAACCTTTGAGCCCTCAGTTGACACTGAATTAAAATAGTTATTATGTTAAACAATGCTTATGGGCTCAGGAGTACTGCTGGTGCATCAAGAAATCAACTTGAATCTTTGTTACTTAAGGAGACAGCTATGCATCGACTCTGTGCATTGATGCAGGTTTGGCAGGCTAGAGCTATTCTCAAAAGACGTTGTAAATGAGTAGAGGAGTTCACAAATGTTTTTTTGTTTGTTTGTTTCTTTTCTTAATGTCCAAAGAGACCTTCCAGACTTTCGTGAGCTAAAGATACAAACCAAACATTTGTCATGGTTCAGGGAACAGCAACTACAGTAGTTTGAGTGAGTAGCAGATGCACACAGGTTCTGTATTAGAGGCATATATTGAATTACAGAGACATATAATGCCATCAAGATGACAACACAGGCTCATTGAGAAAAGTTAAAAAATTTAAAACATCTTTTAAGGGTGTCACAGTGGTGCAGTGGATAGCATGATCGCCTCACAGTAAGGTTGCTGGTTCGAGCCCCGGCTGAGCCAGTTGGCATTTTTGTGTGGAGTCTGCAAGTTCTCCTCATGTTCGCGTGGGTTTCCTCCAGGTACTCCGGTTCTCAAGTGTCTCTCGCAAGTGCCGTTTACACCTGTCGTTCTCGCGTAAACCCACCAGAGGCCGCTGTCGGCCGACCGTTTTTGGCTGACTGAACAACTGACTGACCATCCGATCGGACTGACCCACCCTCCCCCTTCCCTAAACACAACCAAAATTTTATTGATTGACCCACCCACCCACTTCCCTAAACCCAACCAACAGCTTTCAAAAAAGCAATCCAGAACAAAACAAAACCCCCTCGTCTCATTTTTACCACATTTTCAGACTTCATTGCATTCTCACCCTGTTGTTTACTGGTTTACTTCATTACATGGATTCTGTGTTTGTCTTACCTGCTTTCTGGAACCGCTCCTCGCCGGACTCAAACCCTGGCGTCATCGTGGTGGTCAACTCCTCTCTGTGGCTCGAGTCCGCCGATGAACACGCAAGCTACCGGGACAAACTGGTTGCAGCGGTAAAGTCATCCACACGAGGCGGTCGGCCGGTAAGCGCGAGAAGAAAAGGCATCACACCGCCCCGTAGCGTTCGTTTAAAAAAAATGAAACGCAGCCATACGTACCCCTGACTACGTAATGTGCGGTCTCCAAAAACATACTCGGGACTACGTTTTCACAATGAGCCTGTGTTGGAATTGGGTAGGCTAAATTGTCCGTTTGTATGTGTGTGAATGAGTATGTATGGATGTTTCCCAGTGATGGGTTGCAGCTGGAAGGGCATCCGCTGCGTAAACCATATGCTGGACAAGTTGGTGGTTCATTCCGCTGTGGCGACCACAGATTTATAAAGGGACTAAGCCGAAAAGAAAATGAATGAATGAATGAATAATTCATCAGTATGGTGTAGGGCCTCCTTTTGTGGCCAATACAGCATGATTTTGTCTTGGGAATGACAGATACAAGATTTAGGTGGTATGCTTCTTTCGGGCTTTTCTACACTGTAACTCTCACGGATGTAGAAAAGACAGTGAAGGTGGACTCATCAGAGAACGAAACATGTTTCACATTGTCCACAGCTCAAGGTCTTTCCTGCTGGCACCACTGAAACCGATGTTTGGCATTGACACAAATGAAGGTTTGACTATAGCAGCTTGGCGATGCATATTGATCCTGTGAAGCTCCAGACAAACAGTTTTTGTGGAAACAGGAGAGTTGCATGCATTGCAATATTAATCTACCTACTAATTACTGCTAACTAAACCTTCACACTTTACTATTACTGGTCAAATGTGCAGTGAAGATTGGCCACCAGGCTGGTCAAATTATTTGCATGTATTTGACCTCCAACACTAAATTGGCCAATTGGTGTTTCAGTTTTATTGTCCAACCCTGTACATACTGTACTGTATATACATACATACTGTACATACACACATGCATGCATAAAAACATACTTAATTTAAGATTTATTTGTTTGTTTGTTTGTAATTTTTTAACAGGAAAAGGTTCAAAGATAATCAGGCCTGACTCAGCATAAATGCTATTTTTCAGCAGGTTCCTGCTCTGAAGAACATAAAAAAAACATACAGACACACTTACCATCTCATCCATCAGCACATGAGAACAATACAAACAATCACCAAACATACAAAATAAAGAGAGGCAGGCTACTAACTACTAACTATAGTTAACCATCAGTTGACGTGCATGGGATTTTTTTAAAGTCTCAGTGTTGGTAGTATTTTTAGATAATGTGGGATCTTTTTTGTGAATACATAAAAGAAGGATCTCTGTCCATAACAATTTTTAAAAGCTGGTAACGACAAGCATCGATTTGTTGTCGATCTGCTGGAACGATCAGTCCTTGTGTTAAGTTTTGGTAAAGCACAAAGGGCTGCTGAGGTAGCACTATTTAAAAATGGATAGTGTTCATAATCCCTGTGTTCATAATGTAATTTTGAAATGATAAAGCATTAGAAATTGATAGAGCAAAACAGTTATAAATCCATCAAGAAAGTCTAATGTGGATCTTAAAAGCCCTAGTATACAGTCCAGCTATTGGCTCCAAGATATTATTTGTTGTGAGAGACCAAACAGGCAAACAGGTGGGCAAGGTGGACAGGATTATGGCATGAAGATAAGTTTCAGAAACAGAAAAAGACAACTTTGTCCAAATTTTCATATAAACAATATTGTCTAAAATAACGTTTTTCTTTACAGACTGGATTATGCTGAGGCTTGTTTCATTCTGACTTGTCGCTGTGTGGCTGATCGCAATGCAGCTGTAAGTATTCTTGAGATTTGTAATCAATTTTAAATAAATAAAGGTGCAACTTAGCTCCTAGGGACCTGGTGTCCTGTCCTGTTTACTTATGGCCCGTTTCCACTGAGTGGTACAGTACAGTACAGGTCGGTACAGGTCACCTTTATCAGGCTCGCGTTTCCACTGCTAAAGGGTACTCTTTTGGTGGGTGTGGTGTACAACAGAAAGTTTCAGTCGACGTCATTTTTGCTTGAGGAAATGTCTACAGTAAAGCTGTACGGGTCGTTCACAAATCATACGAGAAGCACTTCTCACAAAATAGAGGCTTTATTATACACATAAATACTGGTGTATAAATGTTCATTACTGACTGAACATGATCTGATTATAACTGCAGATCAATGATCCAAAATAGCCTACTGTCTGTGATTATATAAATAAAATAAATAAATAAAATAAATAAATAAATGCAGCACATGAACACATACAGCACCTTACAGTCTCCGATATGTTACCAATTACAGAAAAACTACACACAGCACACATTTAGTCCTTATTTAGGTTCCAAACAACACAAAATAGAGCCCACAGTCAGTGCAGACCTCGCATCTGTGTCTTTAATCTTCACCAGCACATGTAGCCTCTTGTTAGAAAGTAATTTCATCATTCCGAGTTCATAATAGTCCAGAAGGTGATGATAATAGTTAAACGTATAATTTTTGTCATGT
Source organism: Danio albolineatus (assembly GCA_903798035.1). Classification (NCBI taxonomy): domain Eukaryota; kingdom Metazoa; phylum Chordata; class Actinopteri; order Cypriniformes; family Danionidae; genus Danio; species Danio albolineatus. The sequence continues at coordinate 604,721 of CAIGQQ010015130.1, forward strand.
TTGCTGAAACAATATTTTGCTCCTTTGTTTTTTCCGGCTTCTCCCTTGTGTTTGCACGCATCAGTCTTGCGTTTGTCTGTTTCTGAAAGGATCGTGTTGGGTGTAAAGCGTTACTAAGTACCACTGAAAAAGTAAAGTTACTAATTACTGTTCATTTTTAGGTATTTTAATTACAGTTACTTATAATGTACTTGCGTTCATTCATTCAATCATTTTCTTTTCGGCTTAGTCCCTTTATTAATCCGGGGTTGCCACAGCGGAATGATCCGCCAACTTATCCAGCATATTTTTACGCAGCGGATGCCCTTCCAGCCACAACCCATCTCTGTGAAACATCCACACACACTCATTCACACTCATACACTACGGACAATTTAGCCTACCCAATTCACCTGTACCGCATGTCTTTGGACTTGTGGGGGAAACCGGAGCACCTGGAGGAAACCCACGCAACCACGGGGAGAACATGCAAACTCCACACAGAAATGCCAACTGACCCAGCCGAGGCTCGAACAAGCGACCTTCTTGCTGTAAGGTGAACGTGCTACCCACTAGGCCACCGTGGCCTATATCTTCTAAAGGTAAAAGTAAACTCTGGCGCTTTAAAATCATCGTAGTGCAGGTGCAAGTTATGGCGCCGCGCGCCAGTTTGCTGCTACTCATATTCTAAAGCAGACGATGTCGGACTCAGCTGAAGCGAGTGGCTGTTTTACGAAATGAAAACATTCCCAGACAAGAACATTACAGTATTAATCAATTTATTTTTCCTCATTGCGCGCCTTCGTGCTGTAGTGCGCGGCTTTTTCAAGGCTATCGCGCACCTTACATGGGCTAGTTTATGAAGATTACTATGAGAAAGGCTAGGATGACTACGCAGATGTGACAGAGGGAGTCGGCGAATTTAACATGACTGATGCTGCTCTGTTTACAGAGTAATAAGACACCTTTTGCTCGATCGGATCACAGGTAAACAAGAGAGACACAATCCAGTTCAAAAACATGCGGTATAAATCTTAAGCCTTTTGTCCACTTCCGATCATACTGCACGGGCTTTCATTCTGATACCGTGAAAAATAATGCTTTTTTTTTTGTAAAGATTGCCTGATCCTGCCTGATCGATAGATAAGCAGAATAACATTTAAGAAGGTTACATTGCATACTAAAAATTATTATGCATGTAATAGATTTTTTTAAAATAGAATATATTAAAGATGATTCAGAAAACTAAAAGGCTAAACTATTTCATGTTTGACTCATATGTTTTATCTAAATATTTAGTATTTACAGAGTTAAATTTGTATTATTTGTCCACTCAAGGTTTATAGGGATTTCAAGAAGTATTAAGTTAAATTACTTATTGAGTAATTAGGTTACTTTTCAGACACAGTAATTAGATAAGTATTTTAAATACAACATTGATTAAGTAATTAGTAATTAGTAATTAATTACTTTTTTAAAGTAACTTACCCAACACTGGGTTTCAAAAGCATGTCAATAATCAAGCGCACAGGATCGGATTTCAAAAGCACATCAATATCATCAGCTCAAGAAGTTCATTCATTCATTCATTCATTCATTCATTCATTGTCTTGTCATTGGCCATAGTGGAATGATCCACCAACTTATCCAGCATTTTTTTACGCAGCGGATGCCCTTCCAGCCACAACCCATCTCTGGGAAACATCCATACATTCTCATTCACACACATACGGACAATTTAGCTTACCCAATTCACCTGTACCGCATATCTTTGGACTTGTGGGGGAAACCGGAGCACCCGGAGGAAACCCACGCAACCACAGGGAGAACATGCAAACTCCACACAGAAATGCCAACTGACCCAGCCGAGGCTCGAACCAGCGGCCTTCTTGCTGTGAGGCGAACGTGCTACTAACTACGCCACCGTGGCGCCACTCAAGAAGTTTGTTATTTCAAATATTGACGCGGGCGCAAGTGAGAAAGCGAAACCGCTCGCTCTTCAGACGGGCTCGTAAAAAACTATGGGGCACAGGGGAGAATCTGCTCTTTTTCTTGGCTTTGTGGCTGTTCAAGATGACGACAAGGTTTGTTTGAGCTTAGGTCGCCCATGGCTCGTTATTATATGTTTATATTATTTCCGTGTATTGTCTCTCGGCTGTGCATTAAACATGGTGTGTCCTTTGTTTTAATTCTGGCTTGTTGCGCGAGCAAATTACCTATCTCTGTAAACCAATAGCGTTCAGATTCTAGCTCCGCCTTTTGGTCACCCTTGGTACCCTTGGTACATTTTGCAAAGGGTGACCAAAAAGTGGTAAGGTACGGTACCGTACCGTACCACTCAGTGAAAACGGGCTATTACAATTTGCTTTAGCACACCTGCATATTTTCAAGATTTTCAGGTGATCCTGAAAAGTTTGTTTAGCGGTTGAGATCTGTTAAGCTATTGAGTTCTCACTGAATATATTTTGCTGAGTTATATTTGTGTAATGTTCATTAATATCAGCTTTATTAAATTATTTATTTTCAGGATTATCAGACCATTCTGCGTGCTTGGGCAGTGAAGGATTTTGCTCCAGGCTGTACTCTTTTTGTTCAGATTCTCAAACCAGAAAACAAATTTCATGTGAAATTTGCAGGTACTGTTAGATCTGTCTTTGATTCCATAATGTTTCAAATAGTGTATAAATTCATAGAAAAAACTTTGTTACTACAAAGTTATACTGTGATGTCTATTTCAGATCATATTGTTTGTGAGGAAGAGTTTAAATTTGCCATGCTGGCTATGAACTGCATCTGTCCTGCAACATCTACCTTCATCACCCTTCTTGTGCACACCTCACAAGGCCTGTGGGTACACTAGCCTGATCACATATCATCTTGGTTACATATGCAACTCTTGTTCCATTAAGGAGAGAACAGAGATTTTATGTTATAATATGGCCTACATTTGTGGATTCTGATCATTTATTTGTGTGCATGCAGGGTCACGTGCACAATACAAAGTATATAAGCAGCTATTGCTCAAATTTCACTGCAGGAGGTGACACTGGGTAATTTTCTTCCGATTACCTGATGTTACCCAGCATACAGCAGAATCCAGCTCCACTTTGAGATTGAAGACCGTTAGAGAGGAATCACACACTAATGCATGAGAAGAGGCAACACCCTTGACCAATGATCTCTCATCCCCTCAGTAATGGCTTACTTTGCAACTGGTATGAGAGGTGATGGTATCCACTATCCTGTAGGCCAACCTCTTTTTAGACACAGCATTTCCCTTTCTCCGCTCTATAACAGAGAGATTCAATCTAATTAATCTTTATTTCCATAGCGCTTTTACAATGTACAATAGATTGTCAAAGCAGCTTAACATAGAAGTTCTAGTAAATTGAAATTGAAACTGTGTCAGTCCAGTTTTCAGAGTTGAAGTTCAGTTTAGTTCAATCCACTGTGGTTTAATTTTCATTGCTGAAAGTCCAAACATTGAAGAGCAAATCCTTCAATGCGCAGATCCGCAAGTCCAAAACCGAGTAAGCTAGTGGCGAGGAACAAAACTACACTAATTGACGAAGTGAAGGAAAAAAACCTTGAGAGAAACCAGGCTCAGTTGGGCACGACCATTTCCCCGTGGCCCCATTGGCATGGCCAAACTTCTTGTGCAGAGCTGAGATGCCAGGGGCTGGAAAACGCTGCATGTCAAACGTAAAGAAGATGCAGGTGTTCAGACTGGCCCATAGGATTGATGCAGAGACTCATCTGTCACTGGGGTCTTTCAGGAATCAGTCTCATGCTCTCTAGTCCTCCATGACAGCCACAGCAACTGCTCAGGATACAGCCTGCTCCAGGGTTATGGAGACCTCTAGGATTCCTCTGGTTGGCATCATATCTTCACAGTACTTGGATTCCATCAATGGTGCTGCACAATCTCTAGAGACCTCGGGATGAGGATGCCCAGGTGGAACAAGGAAAACAATTAGCATAAGTGCTGTTCATAGCGTATTTGAACAAGAGATATTTAATATCAGTGCAAAAAGACATGCTATGATTGAATGTAGCAGTTATATAAACAAACATGTAAAGCATAGATGTGTTTTTAAGTCTGGTGCATCAAGACAGGAAGAGTGTGCCCTACAGGTGCTTTGTCAAGCCCACTCAGCTGCATAGAGCACACTCATGAGAGCTGTCCAGAAATGTTCTGTGTGCAGTCCACAATAATGCACAAAGAGCAGACAAGGCACAGCAGTACTAGGACCGGGACAGCTTCCTTCAAAGTCAGCCTCCCCTCCAACTTATCCTAAAGGAAGAACAGTTTTCGGGCAAGTTTAGGGGTCTTCTCTGTGATAAGAGCACCACTCAACAAATAGATTCCACTTCAGGGTGTACTGCAGGGAACTTGTAGAGGGAGATTAAGTTTGAGTTATAGCATCAACTACTGCCCCATGTAGGTCACTTAATTCTTCTGTGCCCAGTCGAGACACAGGCATCAGATGGTACCTGTGCTTGAAATGGTCTTAGTTCAATTTGTAACGAGAGTGTTCTCAGACCAAGTCTTGGTGGGTACAAGTGGTGCAACCAACAAGTCCTGCTCCTTGTCCTTCCTGACTTGCACAGTGTCTGTTGCTTCATTTCTGTTCCCTGTTTGTCAACCTGCAGGATTGCCTGTTAAACCTTCTCTTTCTATTGATAGATGCTCTTTGTTTGTCCACATGTTGAGTAGTTTTCTAAGCCAGTGTATATATACAATATTCCTGCAATGGGTAGTATTTGGTCCTCATAGACTAAAAATGCTGTAAATAATCTAGTGGAATTCCTATGTGGTTACGATGGAACAACTCTTTACTTTTCTTCAGGGAATGAGAGTTACATACTGTTACATAACTGAAACTTTCACCTAAAACAGAAAATAATAATTAAATTGGATGTTACAGTATAAATGATATATGTGTGATCTTTGCAGAGAGGGCCAGCACTCTCCTGAGGACTGGCACAGAATTTATGAGAAATGCTCAGGAAATGAAGTGTACAGCATAGTTTTGAACAAAAGCATCTTCTTTTCTGAGTATGAAGGAAACAGCTTTGCTTTTGCATCATTTAATGCATATAATAAGTGAGTATATTTAAGAAATGCATTTGATATCATAGGATAGTAAAGATGTAAAAATCAAGAGCAAAGGTCACCTCTCAGATGTATAATTTGTGTAACATTTTATCTATTATTTTAGGTATGGCATCTGTCTCATTGGAGTCTGTCCTGAGGACACTAAGAGCATTCTGCTGAATCCTGGTGCTCAGTATACCATGAATGCCTTGGACACATGCTTCTATATCAGTCTCACCAAGGAGGAAAACTCCTATGTTAAGCAGAGCGAGTGTGGAAACAACAGTAAGACTCAACTGCCAATGAGCAGTGCCATTACAAGCACAGGTCAGACAAATGTTTTGCATTATAATCCAAACAAAGAAAAGTACTGTACTTTTTTTTCACATGGCAAGATTAAAACATTTATTTTTGAAAGTCTCCTCTACTCACCAAGGCTTTACTTGTTTGATCAAAAATAACTTGAAAACAGTAATATTGTCCGATGTGACAATATTTGTATAGTTTTGTTATATAGTTATATAGTTTTGTGGACATGGGACCACAAAACTGACTAGCTAATAACTAACTAAAGTCTTTGTTTTAAATATCTTTAAGTCGCTAATTTTTTCAATATTCAATAAAATATTAAGTAAATATCATGCTCCATGAAGATACTTTGTAAATTGTCTTATGTAAATACAAATACATAGCAATGTATTGCTAAGCACTTAATTTAGACAAATCTGAAGGTAATTTTCTGACTATTCAGATTTTTAGGAACCATCAGATTCCAAATTTCAAAAAGCTGCATCTTAACCAAATATGGTCCTTTCCAAACAATTTATTCAACAATAAAAAAAAATTCAGCTTTAGTGTGATATATAAATCCCAATTTAGAAACTTATGACTGCAGGTTTTGTGGTCCAAGGTATCAAATATCATTGACATTCAAAGCTAAATCTGTGCCTTTTTGGTGCAAAATCATGCTACTGCTCAATTGTTGTTATTATTTTATTTTATTATTTGACTTGTGATTTACATTTACACTACCTGACAAAAGTCTTGTTGTTGATCCCAGTTGTAAGAGCAACAAATAATAACTTGACTTCTTGTTGATCATTTAGAAAAGTGTCAGAAGGTAGATTTTTCTGATGAATCATTTGTTAAACTGCAATCATCACAAATATTGCAGAAACCCTGTAGGAATCTGCATAGATCCAAAATTCGCACAGAATTCAGTCAAATTTGGTGAAAAATAAAAATCATGATTTGGAGTTACAGAGTGGATGGCAACATCAATAGCTATTAAGACATTAGCACTGGCCAGAACATTACAAACCACAGGAGAGAGCAGGATAGCACAGGATCGCGCAGGATAGCAGGATAGCGCTCTTTATGCTCATACTTCAGCCTCCAAATCAAAGTTCTTGAAAGCAAAGAAGGTCAAGGTCCTCCAGCATTGGCCAGGCCAGTGACCGTACATGAACATTATTGAGCATGTCTGGAAAGAGGAGGCATTGAAGATGAATCTAAAGAATCTCTTAATAAATTCTGGGAGTCCTGCAAGAACGCTTTCTTTGCCGTTCCAGATGACTTTATTAATAAGTTATTTGAGTCATTGCAGAGATGTATGGATGCAGTGGTCCAAGCTTGTGGGAGTCAGACACAATATTAATTTTTTTTTTCACTGCACCATGACTTTATATTATATACTGTACATTATTTCTGTTAAGAAGTTAACAAAACTGTTGACAAGACTTTTGTCTAAGCAAAGTCAGACCTTACTTTCCTAATTAAATAATTAAATATCAAGTATCATAATTAAATATCATATTTTATTTTGGTCAAATACGCGTAATCTAGAGGCCTTTCATATAAGCCAACTCTGATACCAAACAATCAACTAGAAGTCAAGTTATTATTTGTTGTTCCTAAAACCTAGATAGGCGACAAGACTTTTGTCATGTGTATACAGTAAATATTTAATTCCACTCTTCATCCAAATATCAAGACCAGGGGAGGTTAAAAGTAGTCACATTGTGCACTGGTAGATTGCAACAGGAGGGTCAAACAGTGACTGGACATGTTAGAGTGGACATCACTCTTGACATTAGCTCCTCATCTGTGTGGTAATGATTGGGTCTTTCAACAGGGCAATGCTGCAGTTCACAATACTGTAATGTAATGTAATGTGTATTTATATAGCGCAATTACTGCGTATGGCCATACACCCAAAGTGCACCATCACCAATGCGCAGCATCCAATTGGATGATGCAATGGCAGCCACAGGACAACGGCGCCACTGCACTCACCACAAACCAGCTATTGGTGGAGTGGAGAGATAGTGATAGAGCCAAATCCGTTGATGGGGATGATTGAGAGGCCATGATAGTTAAGAGCGGAAAGGGAATTCGGCCAGGACACCGGGGTTTCACCCCTACTCTCTACGAGAAGTGCCATTGGATTTTTAACGACCACAGAGAGTCAGGACCATGGTTTATCACCTTATCCGAAAGATGGCGCCCACTGATAATATAGTGTCCCCTTCACTTTTACTGGGGCATTAGGACTCACACAGACAGCAGGTTGAGTGGCCCCTCCTGGCCTCACAAACACCACTTCCAATACTGCCTGACAGACTTTTCAGGAGTATAATGTTGCTTTTTTTTGGACCATCTGGTTACATCAAGCCAGTTGAAAGAAATGTTTTAAGTGATCAACAAGGACAGTGGGCTTTTCACTACTGAGTTTATTTTTTGATACTCAGGTTGATACCTCAGTGTTTAGCACTGCCACCTCAACAACAAGAAGGTCTCTTGTTCAAGTCCCAGCTGGACCAGAAGGCATTTCTATGTGAAGTTCTTCTTGTAGGTTTTCTATACATAGTCTTACAATCTGTATTGATGAGCCAGTGCCAAATATGATACTGTACTTGCAATTTTTCCCTTGGACTTAAATTTTTATCAGCACTGTAATTTAAAAGTCTTTACTTTTACTTATAATTTTATGCATTCTTTCTGTAAAAAGTGTGTATTTTTATAGTTTTTTAATTATTTTGTGTTGTTCCCTTTTTAAATTTTTCCTCCAAAAAGCGCTAACACAACGTTTTGAAGGATATGCTATAATGAAAGTGACGGAAACTAACAAAAAGACAAAAATCCCCATAATATTTACATCTGCAAATGTATGCATGATAAAGAGACAATGTAATGTCATAAATTTTATGATTTTCATCTATTTTTTTATCTTATTTCTTAAAGGGACCATGGCCATAGATATACAGGAAATAACCATTCCATCAACTTTATGCCCATCGCCCTCAACTGAAGCTAATACATCTAAGAGAAGACAACCAATCAAGATTCCTGTTCTAGAACTGCCTGATTCACCTTCCTTTCAGGCTGGCAAGCTGCTCAGTGGTCAGTCAAAGAGTCACGTCACAGAAGATGAATGGAGTGATGGGTAATTTAACCTTTCACTGAGAGAGAAAGCATTATCTGCACCTGAAAGATGTACACTGCAAAAAAATATGGTCTTACACAGATTATTTGTCTTGTTTCTGGTCCAAGAATCTTAAAATTGTTAAATCAAGAAAATTTTTTAGACAAGCAAAACACGCAGTCTTGTTTTAAGAAATAATATGTAGAAATCAAATAAGTTTGAAATCTAAAATAATCTAAAAAATCTAAAATAAATAGTTTGAAGCTAAATAATCTGTCCATGGGGCATGCAAACTGAGTTTGGGCCCTAACCTACACCCGGCACAAAAAGGCGCAAATCTGTTGCAAATCCATGGTATATAAGTGTATAATTTCACTCACCTGGAAAACGGAGGCCACTTAAATGGTTTGTGAACACGAGTACATAAAGCTTGTCATATTGTTTGATAATTGTGCTACATCTGATGTATATGCCAAGTTCAGTGGCTAATCAGCCGAAATCAGCTGAGGAGATGCCAACCAGCGAGACCTAGCTGACACTGAAGTGGCCACGCCCTTAATTATGCAAACTTTCTATAGCTTAATATAAACAAAACGGATGAGTTATAAAAAAAATTCACCCCCTCACAGTGATGAAGGGTATGAAGAAAAGGCATGAAGGGTAATATTAGCTATATACACCAAAATCGTTCTTTGTACCAGGCTGTAAACACCTTTTTTCTGCTGTAAAGTTGGCCATTTTAACATTGGTCAAACATGGGTCAATAGAAATGTGCTCTATTATTGAGCTAGGCCAAGTGGAATTTCGATGAATTGCAGTTTCAGTTGCTTCCATATTAACTTCACGAAGGAGAGCGGGATGTTGTTGCTTGATTCGGACACGCCCTTAAAGCTTTTGCACTTTTAACGTTGTGCCTAGATCGTTAAAATAGAACCCCTTATGTCAAATGGAAAAACTACATTATTTTCAGAAAATAAGACAATATGTTTTTGCTTGTCTAGAGAATCCTTCTTGATTCAATGTTTGGACATTTTTTAGCATTGTAGTAGTTTTAGTCAGAACCACTGAATTACATCAAGCCAGATTATAAAGGAACATGATATCCTGAATTCTTCTATTTTGTTTTGCTTGTTTTCAGTTACATTATAGGATATCCTCCAAATTTACCCTACATTGGAAGCTCAACAATCCTTTGCCATTTACGAAAAAAGAAAAAATCCACGTGTTGTATGCATCTGGAAAAGGTAACAGCTTATTTATATATATATATAAATATGTATCGTTATATATATTTCCACGTTTACATAAAACAAATATAGACAGAAGCATGTGTTTCTCCTCAGATGTCTGAATTCATGTGGTTACTTTAAATTAGATTCACAATAATTGCAAGTTAAAAATATAGTGATCTAAAATGATCTCTCATACATACAGCACATTACCTTAAAACATAGTTTACTAAATAATTTGCTGGTTTTATTAAACACGAACATTAAAATATATAGATTAAAATATAAATTTAACAATGAACAGAATTCACCAAAGAAGTTTTTTAATTGAATGCCCTTCCTTTGATCTCACAGCAGCACTGATTATAATAATATCTGAGCACAAAACCAGCATTTTAGAATGTTTTTTTTTAAATATATTAAAATAGAAATAAGCATAAGTTTTGTTTCATTCATTCATTCACATACACTACAGACAATTTAGCTCACCGAATTTACCTGTATCGCATATCTTTGGACTTTGAAGTGTTTCAAATTTTATGTTTCATTTACATTTAGATATTTGGCACACACTTTGTCCAAAGCGACCTTCAATTGAGGAGACATTCAGCAACTCAACAAGAACAAGCAATACTCACAAAAAGTTCTAATTATACAAAGAAATTGAGAAGGGTCTGGCTGCAGACTTGGTGCAGATGCAATCTGAGCTGCATCCAATGCTTATTAATGGGCTCACCTAACCCCACCCCTAACCCTACCCCTTTACAGTGGCGTCACTAGCTCCATTGAGTTCCACTCAGCTTGCATCATAAAGGCTGCATCCAGATACTATTGAAGAAACTGTCAGTGCTCTAAGAATTAGGTACTAGAGTACTAGAGTGTTTTTTTTTTGTTTTTTTTATGGTAGATAAGAGTGAAGAGTGTTTCTACAGTTGCTTTGTTGAGCCCACTCAGCTGTGTGAAGCACACTTTATAAACAGAGGATTTTTTTACAGAACGTATCTGGTGCAAATATGTAAACCCATTGCAAGGGTCAGTTAAGGTGGTAGAGAGACGAAAAAGTATGATTTCTACAGGGGGTTTGTCAAGCCCACTCACCTGTGTGAGTCACACTCAGTTTAGGGTTTCACAGGGGTTCAGCTGATAGCGGAAATGATTTGTAGTTTTTAGTTGATATAGTAGTTGTTTGAATGTTAAGAAAACTAATCTTATTGTAATGTCAGTTTTTGTCCAAGACCTGCAACCACAAAGACGATGATGATGCAAAAGTGTACAGTTTGAAGAGTAAGCTGGTCATTGTGTCCGTTGAGACAGCAGGAAACAGCCTGTACAACTTCATCCTCCCGTTACGAGCCTCGTACAGACCACAGAATGAGCTGTGGCCCATCGTGCTGCTCTTGGAGCATGAGTAAACATCTTTTTTACACATAACTCTTCTTCCCTTTCTTGTGTTTTGTAGTTATGAAGACTGCTCCAATGTTATGTTTCAGTGTGGTTTCTTTGTCTTTTAGACCAGATGAAGAATTTCTTGAGACTATCTGTTGGTTTCCAATGATTTACTACTTGCTTGGATCAATCGACAGGCAAGAGACATTATTATTATGAAACATTATCATGTTTGCTTGTATCCTGTCCTCAAATAATCAATTTACAGTTTGTCCGCCGGAAGGAAATGAGCCCGCTGCTGTACACCGAGAGTCACCTAACTGAAATAAAAGCTCAAGGAATGAGTCTTACTGTAAAACCAAGGAACTATTGAGCAACTTTGGTTAAAACAAGCATAAGAACATACTACAAGTAAATACTTTTCTTACTTAGAGTTTTTTTTTAGCTATCTAAAAAATTGTAAATCAAGTAACATTTTTTTGACAAGCAAAAAAATAAATGTCGTCTTGTTTAAAATTAAGTGACTTATTATACTTTTTATTTCTTAAAATGTGCAAAATAGTCTGCGCAATAGGGTAAGCAAAAATAATTTACTTCAGAGTAAAAACAAAATTATTCTGCTTACCCCATCAGGGCTATAATCATTTATAAACAAAACATAATCATTAATAAACACATATTAATTTATTCTGCCGTACATCCACTTTTAGGAAGGTTTACATGGAAAGTTTTATGAATGAGACCACTGATTAGTACAATAATCCAGAACATAATTTAATATATTGATTAAGTGTTTATGCGCTCAGCACCTCACGGCATCAGTATCATCTTAATAATAGCATTTTAATATCTCGCTAGAAACAGCAGCTGTGACTAAACAGGGTTATGAAGTTCATAATGCTGACCAGGTAAATCTTTGTTGGTCACAGAGCTTCTGTTCTTCAGTAATTAAAAATCCAATTTAAAAATCCCATTGGCTTTTAGTTGAGAGAACCAGGGTGGTGCAGTCATATTTGTTGATCTAATAACACACCATCACTGCAGTGCTCTATAATGCATCCAACATATTCTGTGCATTTCCTTACAGTCTGGATGACCTGTTGCGTTGTGGCGTCTCTTTTGCTGCCAGTATGGTGGTTGTGGATAAGGAAAGCACCATGACTGCTAAGGAGGACTATATGGCGGATGCAAAAACCATAGTTAATGTTCAGACTCTGTTCAGGTGAGAGATGTTGAGATTCCTAAGGGGGTTGATTACTTACCTCATGTCTTTAATTGTTCCTCAGACACCTTATTTTGTGTTCAGACTTTGCAATATTTTAGTTGCAATAAATTCTAAAACCCTTAATTCTTGTCACGCTGCGATGACATTGAGACCTTATAAAACACAGTGGACCGACACCATTAGTAAAATGCTCCCCAAACCACCACTGACTGGAAACTTTACACTGGAACTCAAGCAACTTGGATTCTGTGAGACTGTGCCTCTCCTCTATTCCTCCAGACTCTTAGACCTTGACTTCCAAATGAAATACTAAACTTTTCTTCATCTGAAAAGAGGACTTTGAGAGGCCCACTGAGAACAGTCCAGTCCTTTTTGTCCTCAACCCAGATAAGACATCTCTGACATTGTCTCATGCCTCCCTCTGCTGACCAGCTTTATGGAGATTGTTGAACACATGTTACATTGCATCTAGATGCCAACTGATTCTTATTAGATTATAAGTAGACTGTTGGGTTGAGGTTATGGTTGGGGTTAGAGTTAGTGTAAGTACTTGCAAATTTTCTTATAATCTGTTTAATGACTGTTGAATGTCTGTATCAACTGATATTAAGCAGACAGTCTACTAATACCCATTAAAAAAAAGTGTTACCGATTTTCCAGTAGAAATTGACACCTGCCCCCATTGACAAAAGTATACTGACACACATGGTTTAAAGATCCCTGTGCTTTATTGGCTCGCAAAGTGGAGTTTATGTAATAAACAAATTTCGAGAGGATCACGTGCTTATGATTGCTAGCAGCTGACCTGCATTATCCAATTCACAACGTACCAATCAGATGATTCCTAAGTTACTATAAATAACCTTGGTCACGTACCACAGCTATCTTCACTTTGAAGGACGCTCCGTTTCAGCCAGCTACTGCTATAACCTCTACAACAACTACTTCAAAAACCAGCAACTTCAACAACAACAACAACAACAACAACAACAACAACAACAACAACAACAGCAGCATCATCCTCATAATCATCATCATCATCATCATCATCATCATCAAAACCTTCCTCTTCAAATTGCATCACACAACGCATCCGCCGCATCCTCAACCCAGCAAGACCACAGTCCAAAACTCGACCACCGTCCTCAAACTCCATCTTAACTCTCAAGACGCCGACGATTTAAGCCATTACAATGAAACCGGACCTTCACCGCTCTCCCAGCAGTTCACCCGCGGTAACGAACATCGCACTCTATAAGGGGAAGTCTCGCAAAAACAACTACTCTCTAGCAACGAAACACTTAATACATCTTTGAAAGAGGAGACGTGCATGACTAGAATGTCGAACTTACCTGTCGGCCTCCGCCTGTCCACAAATCCATGGCATCCTAGCAGTTTAAAATAGTTTGACTGCAAGCGTCCAGGCAATCCAATCCAAAACCTAGTCCACAACATATCAACACGCCGATAAACATCCACGAGATGCAACGTCATCATCCAAACCTGTCGCGGGAGCGCATTCAGTCTATGGAAGGCCGTTAGGGCCAAAACGTCTGCAAATATGGAAGGCCGTTAGAGCCAAAATGTCTGCAAATATGGAAAGCTGTTAGAGCCAAAACATCTGCAACTATGGAAGGCCGTTAGAGCCAAAACATCCGCAACTATGGAAG
>CAIGQQ010015130.1:621430-704114 GCA_903798035.1 Danio albolineatus
CCCCCCCCCCCCCCACAACCATACTCCAGCCACTCATTCAGAATTGGTGCAGCCACCACAGCAGCCCACAAAGGTCTCTCATCACAGCAAATCCAGGCCCTTGGCCGTTGGTCCTCAGATGCCTTTAAAGCCTACATCCGTCTCAGCCAACTCCATCTCAAGGAAGCCCAGCTGGCCCTAACCAGATGACTCCAGTCTACTACTAAGGGCTCGAGCTTGATCCCATCTCCATATTTCCTTTGTTTCCAACTTTGCTAAGCTTTCATTTCCACCCCTCCCAACAGCTCTGGCCCCCGCAGGGGCCCCACCCGAGCTTTGACCCCCGCAGGGGTCACTCCAAGCCCGGCCACCCCTTCACAGTCACGCTTCTAGTAAGAGCCACCACCGCCCCCTCCCTCCTCCCCACTCTTACTGAATCCCGCTCCGACCCCCGCAGGGGTCACTCCGAGCTTCGACTCCAGCATGGCACGGCGGCACAGTGCTTAGCACTGTCGCCTCACAGCAAGAACGTCTCTGGTTTCATTTCTTACCAAACCAGTCGACGTTTCTGTGTGGAGTTTGCAAGTTCTCCCCGTGCTCACGTGGGTTTCCCCCGGGTTCTCCGGTTTCCTCCCACCGTCCAAAAACATGCAACTTAAGTTAATTGACTAATCCAAATAGACACCTTAGACATGCTCCTAGTAAGTAGCTATCTCCTAAGAACAATCATTATCTGTCCTTTAGCTACCCCAGCAGGGGAGTTCTCGAGATCTACCCGAGCTCACACTACCCTCTCGCCTTGCAACGGGAGGGAGCCCTGGGCTCGAGGATCATATGAGCTCGGGGCTCTCTCCCGGGACAGCATGCCAAACTAGCTTTATAAACAATCATCAGCTAAGTGTGAACTCTTGAACCCATAGAGAATCTATTGGACATTGTGAAGAGGAAGATGTAAGACACCAGACCCAAGACTGCAGAAGGAATATTCTAATTTTCTGAGATACTGAATTGTAGGTTTTCATTCGCTGTAAGCCAAAATCATCAAAATTAAAATAATTAAACACTTGAAATATATCATTCTGTGTGTAGTAAGTTTATATAATATATGAGTTACACATGTTGAACTGAATTAGTGAAGATTAACAAACTTTTCGATGACATTCTAATTGATTAAAATGATTTGTCTTTAAATGCTTCTTGTCATTTAAGCAACTTTGGTTTTAGCACCAAACTCTGGAAGAGCATGACCATTTATATTTGATTATGTGGTGAAGTTACCGAAAATGTCATCTGTCTGTCTCTGTGATTGTGTGTCTGAAGGTTGTTCTCTGGTCTGAACATCATCACAGAGTTAACTCATCCCGCTAACATGAGATTCATGCAGTTCAGCACAAAGGACTGTCATTCCCTGGCATTCTCCAAACTGGCAAAGGTGAGGAGGCATTCTTTATTTTTTATTTTCTTTTTCAGTGATCAATATTCTTTATACTCTTTCTGTCTTCTTCTTCTTCATGGAACAGAAAGAAAGAGAAAAAGGCTCGAACCTGTCCTTCATATTTCACCTTCCGTTTGCTGCTGGTAGGGTTTTCAGCATTAGCATGCTAGACACTCTCCTCTACCAGGTAACACGCTGCACACACACATTAATTGTGCTGCTTGTCAACCTCAGATCATTTCTAAATAAGTGACTGCTAATGTCCACAAGATGGCAACATCTTTGTTAGTAAATTGTAGAACAGGGCTGCTCAACAGTGTTCCTAGAGATCTATCTTCCTTGCATAGTTCAGCTCCAGCCCTGATCCAACACACATGAACTAATTAATTAGGACCTGAACAGCACTCGATAATTACAGGCAGGTGTGTTTGATATGGGTTGCAACTGAAATCTGCAGGAAGTTAGATCTCTAGAAACAGGGCTGCTGTAGAATATCCTCAGAAATATAATGATGGCCATAACATATGTGGAGTTTGATTTAACACAAACATTTTTTTAGATATATTCACTACAGTTTAAAAGTCTGGTCAGAAAGATTTTCTTTAAAAAAATATATATAAATTATACATTTACATTATACATTTGTTCAGCAAAGACTCAACTATTAACAATCATTAACATAATCAACAATCATCATGGCGCCACGGTGGCGTAGTGAGTAGCACGTTCGTATCACAGCAAGAAGGTCGCTGGTTTGAGCCTTGGCTGGGTCAGTTGGCATTTCTGTGTGGAGTTTGCATGTTCTCCCCGTGGTTGCGTGGGTTTCCTCCGGGTGCTCCGGTTTCCCCCACAAGTCCAAAGACATATGGTACAGGTGAATTGGGTAAGCTAAAATTGTCCGTAGTGTATGTGTGTGAATGAGAATGTATGGATGTTTCCTAGAGATGGGTTGTGGCTGGAAGGACATCCGCTGCGTAAAACAAATGCTGGATAAGTTGGCGGTTCATTACGCTGTGGCGACCCCGGATTAATAAAGGGACCAAGCCGAAAAGAAAAGAAATTAATGAATGAACAATCATCATAAATATTACAATATATTATTAAAAATAATAAAGAGACACTTTTATTTTTTCATTAAATTGTTTTCTTCCTGTTCTGATAGAAATTACGAATTTGGAACAATGAAATGTATAATTTAATGTTGCTGTTTTTTTTTCACACAGTGTGTTATTACTATATTGTGATATGCATTGTATATGATTTATATTTGGTTGTTGCTACAGTACAGGTCACAAACTTCTCTCTATATGAACACAAACTTTTCTAATCTATTTCAAAGATGTGATTTCTGAGATTTTTTTATTTATTTATTTTTTTGTGCTGATTAATTTTCAGGTGTTCATGTTTCTAATACATTTGCTTTCAGTCTGTTATTTGATGTTGTGATCATGCGTGATGGGATCTGTCTGAGTTCATGATCGGTTAATTGACTCCATTGATGGAATATCATCACACCCATACTTTTTCAACAGTACAAGGAATTGGAACATTTTACTAAACATTTTTACTGTTAAAATACATTTAAAAAGTAAATGTTAAAGCTAGGGCCACACGGTGGTTCAGTGGTTAGCACTGTCGCCTCACAGCAAGAAGGTTGCTGGTTTGAGTCCCGACTGGGTCAGTTGGCATTTCTGTGTGGAGTTTGCATGTTCTCCCTGTGTTCGTGTGCTCTGGTTTCCCCCACAGTCCAAAGACATGCGCTATAGGTGAATTGAATAAACTAAATTGGCCATAATGTATGTGTGTAAATGAGTGTGTATGGATGTTTCCCAGTACTGGGTTGCAATTGGAAACATTTCAAAAATATATGCTGGATAAGTTGGCAGTTGATTCCGCTGTGGCGACCTCTGATAAATAAAGGGACTAAGCTAAAGGAAAATGAATGAATGAATGCACCTATTTATTTATTTATTTTTACTGTTACAGATAGTAACAAAATCCTTTCTACAAAAACAAATAGCAATATTTGTATTGCATATAGTACCATACAGTACTACTAGCTATTTTCTACATTAAATTCGTTTATATTGAACATGAATTAGATCCATTTAACATTCAACTTTCCAACATTTTAAAAGAGGCACAAAAAATAATATGACAGTTCTCAAAGGGGATTTTTTGCTGCTCAATTTTTAACAGCATACTGAAAGAAATGACTTTTTGATGTATAGTCAAATCTAATAAATTTACTCTGACAATTGTTCAATTTTGATATTAAGTGTCAAAGATAACTAGAATTTTACCATTTTAATATTTTACATTTAAACATTTACTTCATGTAATGAGTGGATAGAGGTAATATTAATATTTATTTACTTGTAATATTTAAATATTTCCTAATCATCGCAAACCTAGTAATATTAAAGAATATTTTGAAAATAAAAGCCATCTTTGGTGTTTAAATTAGAGAGAAAGAGTTGTTAGAGTTTAATCTGCATTAGTTTGAAGATTAAGAAGACTTTTGGGTAAGTTTTTTTTTTAGTTTTAAAGTTTCCACCTTACAGAAGAGCAGCACTCATGCTTACACTCTTAAAACAAACGGTTCTATATAGAACCAAAAATGGTTCTATCAAGTGCTTCATATATGGAACCCCAAAAAGGTTCTATATAGAACCATTTTAAGGGTTCATTAAATAGAACCCCAAATGGTTCTTTGAATTCAAGTTAGATGGTTCTATTTAGAACCATTTATGGGTTCTTTTTATTTATTAATGAATTATTGCTACTTATTAATGAATAAAAAATAAAACCAATCCAGACAATTCAAATAGTTTAAATTTATTCAATCCATTATACAAAATATTTTTTAAATAATACTTAAAATTGCACCTCTGCATACTTTGCATTGGACAGCAGATCTACCTTAACAGTTTAATAGCATTCAACAATGTAATTGTAATGATTTCACTTTTATTTGCTTTTTTACTGTTTGAGCAAATACACTTAACTTTCACACATCTCTAAACGGAAGAGAAATATATCACAATGCAGATAGAAACAAAACACAAACAATCAAAACATCTATTAAATAACACTACAATTTCAAAAAGTGGATGGTACATGTACAGTATGTATTGGTCATCACAACATTCATTTTTATACATAATTTTTAACCTCACAGCAAGCAGGTCACTGGTTCGAGTCCCGACTGGGCCAGTTGGCATTTTCTGTGTGGAATTTCCAAGTTCTCCCAGTTTTCTTGAGGGTTTCTTCTGGGTGCTTCGGTTGACCCCACAGTCCAAAAGCATGTGTACGGTATAGGTGAATTGGCCATAGTGAGAAAATGTGTGTAGATGTAAGAGAATATGGGTGTTTCCAAGTGCTGGGTTGTGGCTGGAAAGAGCAGATGAATTGGTGATTCACTCCACTGTGGTGCCTCTGATAAATGAGGAAGTCGAAGGATAGCGAGTGAGTGTTGTCCATTGTAATGCTGAAACTTCAAGCCTTGGTGGAATCAGGAGAGCTGTTGAATCCTGGATGGTGTAGGACCTTTGGATTTCTGTAAAACAATATTTTAATGTTGAGTACTTTCAACCAATTAACAAGTCATCAAATAGAATTACAGTTATAATCAATAAAATTAAAGTGTGTGTGAGTG
Organism: Danio albolineatus; assembly: GCA_903798035.1. Taxonomy (NCBI): domain Eukaryota; kingdom Metazoa; phylum Chordata; class Actinopteri; order Cypriniformes; family Danionidae; genus Danio; species Danio albolineatus. Next base: position 626,503 of record CAIGQQ010015130.1, read on the forward strand.
TGTTTGGAGGATATGGGATGTAATATAGGGAGTAGTTACCTTCTGCAGTTTCCTCTGCTGGTCCAATGAGACTGTCATGGAGCACTTCCTTCTTTCCTTCCCTTTTTTGGGCCATTTGTTTTAATGATGTTTCTGTGTACTTCACCAGGTTTTCAGCATCCTAAATACAAAAAAACATTTTGTTTACTTCATGTGTAAGTTTCCAAATAACACATTTTCAGCAATACAAGTTCATTAAACTTGTTCATTAAAATTGAACTCAAAACGATTTGGCACACAATGTAACAGTGTTCACTCACAAGCTGTGGCACTCCAAGAAGAAGAAACTGCTCCATTAGTTCTGCAAACCCCTCCATAATCTGTACTCTGGAAAAGGGTGTTTCATTCGGTTCTTGACTTATGAGTATCTGGTGTCGCATTCCAGGTCCATCACAATCTGAGGTAGGAAGACAGCCTTTTAGAGTGTGTAAATATGAATTTATATCACAGAATTAATCTACCTTTGACATAAACTGTATTGAACTGAACTTGCCTTGTGTTAAGTTCCTCAGAGTACAGTTTACTTCCTTTTCATCCCATTGTTTTGTTTCATTTGCGAGATGATTGATGAGCTCACCACTGAAATCCCTTCATTTTTTAATTTGTTTTGCAGACATTGAACAAATCCTGTAGGCAAATTTACACTTTATTTCAATACATATTTTTTCTCTGCAGGACTTTTTAATAGGCAATGACCTTAATATTTTCATTGTATTAAAACAGCAGCAATAAGTAATAGAACATTTTTGTGATAAATATATTATTTCAGTACCCAACAACCAAGTCTGACATATATACAGTATGTGATAAATTACAATATTTACCAGGTGTCCTTGTTGATGATAACTGCCACAATTATGGATGTAACGCATGTCCTTCTTTAAGCTGGGATCTTTCCTCTTCAAAGCTACTTGTGTCCTGCAGACCAAGGTTGGGTACTTAATATGGGTCCAATGACTCTTTCTGTAATCATGAATACAATCTTAAAGTCTTTTATAATATTCATTTCATCATGCTTAATAAATACAGTTTGTTTAGATTAAAAAACGATGATACATACCAAGCACAAGATTTATGACGCAGTTGTTTCCAGGCTATTTGAAGAAAAGTAAGATATACATTAAAATATGAATTTTAAACTTATTTAGCACAATATATACATGTATGTAGCCTATACTTGACAAGCTTCAATATTTCGCAATACATTTAGCCTGCATGTTTGTATGTCCTTCATAAATAACACCTGATCTTTAATCTATGGATTATTAAAATATGTTTAGGCTTTAAAAGGTTTCAATAATACCATTAGAGATCATCATCACTTCAGCGCGCTCATAAACTTGGGCACACGGGCATGAGCGCGGCGCGGCTACCTTGCGGTTTTAATGCAGACTAGCCGGAATGTGTCAAAAGTGGGCAGTGTCCACTACTTTACAGAGTTTAGCCCGAGTTAAACTCTGCTAAACTCACACACGAGCAAGCTAGAAGTACGCGTTTGTTCAAGGTTGGAGCTAAAAACTGCACGAAAGCGGAAATCGGTTTATATCAAGCTCACGTTAAAAGAGCGTGCACGCGCTTCACGCTCCCTCTCGAAGCTCGCCTTTAAATAACGCAGCTGTTTTATTGTTATTGTTATTTTAACTAATATTGACAAACAAATAAAGCGAAATTGTAACTTATTTCGAACAAAAAGCAGAGCAAAGTCAGCTTAACACATATTTTTGAACCGAAGGCTGACGACAGAGGTCATCATTAACTTTCAAGCACAGTATTTACCCCTATATTCAGTCTGTATAACACAAGGGATTTTCTATCACATAGAAACATTACATCGTAATACAAAATATTTCATTATTATAGTTTTAAAAGAGTAGTAACATACCTGAATGATGGAGCTGAAATAGCGGAGTTCTCCTTTTCAAAAATTAACCGTCACTCTCTCGAGGCTCTTCATCACCAGTCCACCAATGAATGATGACACCAGAGGGCTTTATCATGATTATTAGTTTAAAATAAATTATTAAACTATAACAACACACTGAACAGTCTAAATAAACTGATTATTTTATTTATTTCACAAAATAATTCGTAATAAATGTTAAATATTATAATATATATAATATTTATTATATAAATATTAGTTATATGGTAATGTACAAACCTGCATGAAACAAAAATCCCATCATACATTGATTAGGTTTTTGACCATAGCGGTCATTTTATTAGGTTTTGACTCAAAAAGCTTTTTCTCTCTGTGTTATAGCTTATTATTATTTATAATCTTTACTATATAATTATGTCATAAATCTCACATTATAGAACCATTTTAATCAAAAAGGTTCTTTGCACTCAAAGGGTTCTAAATAGAACCCTTTTTTTGGGTAAAAGGTTCTACTGGCCAAGTATAGAACCCTAGGGTTCTATATAGAACCTCAAGGAACCTTTTTTTAGAGTGTAGGGTCTTGGCATTTTTATTAGCAGCATTAATGTTTGACGCTTCACTCAGGGAGTCTTAGCTGTGCTAACACTAGCTCTGAGATCAGTAGTAAGTGTTTTTAAAGTAAAGTTTTACAGTAGTTTTAAAGTATTTTTTTTCATGCACTTGGGTTCAATTTGCTTAACATAAAGTAAAATAACACATTTTTTAAGTGAAAATGTGTGTCTTAATTAAACCAAGTTAGAACTAATGTACTAATTTGTAACTAATAAGATTTATTTACATTGATAAAAGCAATGTTTCTTTTGCTAAAACATGAACTTGACATTACTTGGTTCATTTAAATTAATAAAAAAAATATCAAAATATATGTAATCAACTTTTACTTATTTAATTTAGGAGTTTTATGTTAAACATTTAGTAAAGTTTACATGATTTTGACAAGTTAATCATACCTAATATTAGATTTACTTGGAATTTGTTTGTGCAAATTGTTACAAGTATCTTTTTATTTAAATCTTAAGTTATTTTTTACAGTGCAGTAACTTTTATTTCACAGAGAACAGATTATAGTAATTTAATAAGCTTACCAAATAAAACCAGTCATGTTGCTCAAACCAAACTTAAATTATACAAATTTTAATTCCATCTGGCTCTTCAACAACAGGTCAAATAATGTTTTTAAAAGAGGTCAGTAAACAAAGATTAGGTGCTCTTTCATGCCTCTTTGAATGCATTTAATCCCATGAGCTTCTACATTATGAACAAAATCAGATTCAATGTATTTTTGAAGAGGTCAAGATGTATGTTTTACAGTACATCCAATCTACACCTGTATTCAATGCAACTTGTGCCTACATGTTCATTCATAATTGTACTAAACGGCTTGGCTTTCTGTTGTTGCAGTGTTTTGTTAAGGATTATATGATAACAATCACTAGGCTCCTGCTGGGGTTGGAAACTACACCACAGTCTGGTTTCCTGTGTGCTGTAAGTATGACTTTTAGCACATTCCCTCTTTAATATTACATAGGAAACAAATTTGTGTTTGATAGACATCTAATAGACATCTAGACGTAGACATCTTGGCTAAAACAAGGCTAAAATTGCGCTGTCAGTGAAAATCTAATAGACATCTAAGAATAGCCCTAAACAAGTCGTCAAATAGATAGATTAGAAAGACTTTATATGTGTAGTCATTCATTTCTGTTTATTTGATGACTAGTCTAGTTTTGGCCTATTCTTAGACGTCTATTAGATTTTCACAAACAGCCCAAATTTAGTCATGTTTAGGTGTCTTTTAGTCATCTTTTAAAAACAAAAAATTCTTGATGGGTAGCTTTGTGTTAATGATTTTGTATTATGTTCTTTCAGTGGACTTAAAATCTGAATATATGTTTCAGATGAGCATCAGCGAGGAGGACTTATGCATTGAGACGTATGGCAGACTGTACCAAAGGCTTTCCTCCACTGTAGGAGACATTCCCATTGGCATCTACAGGACCAAGTCTCAAACAGTTGAACCTCCTGAGGTAGCATTGTCCATCTGAGATTGCTTTAACAACCTTTTTTTTATAAGTGTTACATGGAAAAAAGCTTTGAAAAGTTCTATGTTTTTCTTTCATCTAGACTCCACTATCCCAAATGTCAGACAAGGCATCAGTGTTTGACGAGGGCAAAGACCTAGATGAGCAACATCAGAGTCTTCAATGTGAATTACCAGACAGTCAATTGCAGACACAATCTCTGCGCCGAAGAAGCATGCAGTGGGCTTCCAGTCTCCTAGGGCCATGGCACGCTGATCGTGAGGCAGACAGACAGAGCCAGCATCGGGGTGTCCTGCTTTCATCCTCTGAGAGACAGGAGGTCACAGAGCTGGTCAAGAAACGCATGAAAAACCTGGGTCTGTCAACCCTGGGATTCGGTGAGATTCAAGTCAAATCATTTTCAGTATGAACTAGGAAAACTCTATGAACTGTCTGAAATGTTTTAAATTATGTTGCTTGATTTTAAGAAGGCTTGTCTGTTAAAAGTTTTGTTAAATTTAATGAAATTAATATACAGACATTGATCTAAAACTTTGATAGGTTTACATGATAACTGGATTTAATACAATATTATATGATTTACAATTTATGATAATCAGACATTCAGTATTCAGTACTGCCTACTAAGTGGCTCATTATTAGGACAGGATCTTGGAGAATGACACACTCCAATGTTATTATTCTGTTAACGTTTGACTCTTAATCCAGATCAACAGACCGATATCAAGAACAGCCATGCTTACATCTTAATCAACCCATCTTCTGACACAAAACTGGAGCTCAATGACATTGTGTAAGTAAAGCTCAGTTTATTTTACCCCATTACGAAGTTACATCAAAATATGCCTATGTATATTGGTTACACTTAACACCATACAGTATGGTGTATGTGGAAAGTATTCACAGTGCTTCACCCCACATCACAGCCTCATTCCAAAATAAGGTATATGCGGAAGGAATTTTCAGTAGCCCGGTTTAACCGTTAAACTCTAAGATGTTGCAAACTCGCTGTGTTTCAGGTCTGTTTTCTTTCAAAATCAATGATCTTCACTGTCTGATTGAAATACGATATAAAATGGGTCTCAGAACGCACAAGAATTACTGTTTTAAATTCCATTGTTCTAAATCATGTCTTTAGAATATGGAAATGTATTTTACCCTAATATTTTCAATGGAGTTTCTGCTTCTAACGGCGCTTTTATCTCGTTTTACGCTTGAAAAATAAAATAAGCACATGAGTGTATTTAACTGAATGTATTTTATTTGCATTACAACATCAGTGCTGTAAAAGAAATGTATGAAACTGAAATAGTCACCGAAAGTTTATTGGTAGGGGAAAAACACTAGCTATGCTTATACCCCAATGATTAAAGTAGTAATTGTCCTCAAAATTCTACAATCAATATCTCATATTATGATAGATTATTCTATATGTGGGCTACAAACAATTATCCCAAAAATACTCCATAATGACAATGTGAAAGAAGTTTAAAATCATTGCATATTGAATAATAAAATTTTAAAAAGACGTGTACATATTAAAGCACTTTTGGCAGTTTTTGAGTATGATGCTACAACTTTTTCACACCTGTTGTTGGGCAGTGTCTCCTAATAATCCTCTTTGCATTTCTTAAGTTTCATGAGATAATCAATGGAGTTTAAGTCTGGTCTTTGGCAGGGCAACTGAAAGACATTCACAGAATTGTCCCATAGACACTCCCTTGGCTGTGTGCTTAGTCATTTCCTTTTAAAAGATGATCTTTCATCCCAGTCTAAGGTCCAGAGTGCTCTGGAGCAGGGGCAGTTTCATCAAGGGGTTTCATTTATTCATCTTTCTCTCGATCCTGACTAGTCTGCCAGTTCCTGAACAACATTGCTGCATTATGATTCTACCATGGTTCAGTGTAGTGAACCGGCAAGTTCGTATGTTAAAACTTAAAGGGCCACAGACCTTTCACACCTCTAGTTTGAAAAAAGTCAGGAAAGTGGGTGTGTCCAGCTCTGTTTAGGTGTGAGTGTCAGGGAAAGGAAAGAGGGAATGCTTTACATAAAAATGGGAGTTTTAGTTTGGGCACATGCTGATTTTCACAGAGGCACAACACACAGACACAGGGGAGAAAGACGGTGTTTGCATGGACATCAGTAATCAAATTATTTGCCAAATCATCAATTTGTTGACCTTAACTGCAGTTCAGCACTTTTACTTTCATTCAGAAACATTTCATGCATGCCCCCGTGACAAATGAGATATTGGATGCGAGGAACTGCTGGAAGAGTGTAGTTTTAATGGAATGGTTGATATCGCACGGCGAATGGGAGGAAAAAAAAACTTCCGCATTTCTGCACTCGGTAGGTAGCATCAGGAAGCTGTGTTTGTATAGACTATCCTGTCACAAAAATCCTACACGACGGTAATATTTTGATTATGGTGTTTACATGTTTGCATTCAGATAGCAGCATTTACAGCGAATCTTTCAGCCCATAATATTGTAGTGATATTACTAAGGTATGTCTTTAAAAACTGAAAGAGTATCGCTGACGGTACTAACTTTGCCTTTGAATAAACAAACAAAGAGCTCTAATCACACACACACTTACCAAATCTGTAGAGACAGGACAATCAACACGAACTGGAACCGCATCTTTTTAAAAAGAAGATGAGCGGAAAAATCCAGATTTCACCATTACCGTTTCAAAATGTTCCTTACAAGCATATTTCTGTTGCGTGCACTGTAATCCACACGTAAGTCAAGCTGCGCTTTCATAGTGGGTAATTGAAAACAAAACTTTTGTTGCAGCACATTTATAAACGCAACATTCACGACCCATGTCCCATGAATTCTTTCTCATGACTTAAAGCTGAAAGCTTAAATACATCATGTTGTACTCACCGGTACAGACATCGAGTCTATACACTGGAATACACGCAAGGATATAATAGCGGCGACATAGCTTAAAAATTTCTTTTCAAACCGGAAGAACGAATTTGCTCAGATAACGCAAAAACAACCCATTTTACTTTTTAGTGAAATATATGTGTCCTAATAGTGTTTTTAGCAGCGTAGGACTGTCTACATCTCAAAAAATGTGTTTTGGTGTTTCGTGACCCTTTGACCTAATTGTGCTGGAACGGGGCAGAAGTTACAACTTACTAGTAAATATTTTTGTGTTAAAGTTTAAATGTATGGAGACCCGGAAGGGGCGTGATGGTGGGGAAAAATGGGTGAAAGACAAAAAAACTGGGTGGGAAAAAAATGGATGAGGAAAAAAAAAACTAGGAATAGCTATAGGAAAATATGTTTTAAAATTTTTTGCGTTCTTTCGCAATATGTTTTGCAAGGGAACGCAAAGATGTTCCACAAATACTTCCTGTTCATGTCATACATGTCAACCCTCCCGTTTTTGCCGGGATTCCCGCATATTTTACCATCCTATCCTGCTATCATCCTATCATTAAGTATTTTCCCATATTCCTTCCATTTTTAATCTTGAAAGTATGTTGAAATGAATATAAAAATGTCTGCATTCGCTTTCTTTCCATTAAAGCTGTGTGTCGGTTGTCACCCTTTTTATGCAACCTCTGAATCAGTATGTATAAGTGCTGACAGACGAACAGACTCTGTATGATAAACTGATCCCAGATCAGCTTCTGTACACGCCATTTAAAGAGGAGCTAAAGTGCATTCAGAGTGTGTTTAAACAGATAAATACACTCAATAATATGTAATCATGTCCGTCCTGCTTGTTTTATTTTAAAAACAGTTAATTTTCTCTTAAATGAGCACAAACAGTTACTAAAGTTATCGAATGTTTTCATTAGCCTATAGATCTGTGCAGTCACAGTGCACAGTCACCGTCTGTTACAGCTGTCTGTTACAGTCTGTTACAGCAACACCTTTGTTGTCAAACAAAACAAAACGAGAGATTAATTTGCTGCTCTTCACTTGTTTAATAACAGAGGTGTCACTTTAAATGGTTTGTACAGAAGCTGATCTGGGATCCGTTTATCATGGAGTGCGCATTCGTCTGTCAGTGCTTGCCACGGCCACCCCTGTGGCTACTCCAGTATGACTTTGCTGTTAATTTAAATATTAATTGAATACAATTTAAATGTAAATGTACAATATTTCAATCAATCAATCAATCAATAAAATGAAGCCACTTAATTATTGTAGATTGATTGGTGCCATTGACATTTGGTATGGCCTCTTCTGGCTACCCTCAGGTAAATTTTTTGGGGGTGCCACTTAGTGCTTATACATGCATTCGCTAATTCAGAGCAGAGGTTGCATGTGAAGGGCGATGATCGACGCACAACTTTAATGGAAAGAAAGTGAATGCAGACATTTTTTTATTAATTTCAACAGGCTTTCAAAACTAAACATTTAAAAGAAATACATCTTTGCGAGGGACCACAAAAAAATATATATAAATATATATTTTCCTATCGCTCAGTTTGTTTTTTCTTCCACCCATTTTTTCCCCCACCATCACGTATCTTCCAGGGCTCCGTATAAATGTAACACCACTGAAGTTTAAATGTGACTATACATTCTATCTAAATATTTATGGCAGCCATTTATGGCAGCCAATTGGGTAGAATTGTAGAAAAGAGATGTCAGCAAGACTGGTTTACTTTGAGGAGTTTGTGATAATGAAGAATGATCTCCATCTACTTAATCTAATTTTGTTCAATCTTACCTTTTTTTCAGTTTGTGAAAGAAATAGTTAAATTTTCATTCAAGGAGTGTTCTGAGGTAACTTTATCCATCAATTAAAATAAAACTTTCTTCATGACTGAGTTTTTCCTCCATGTTCTTTTCTCTTTCATGTGTAGGCTATTAAAAAAAATTGTAATAGCATATTTTGTGTGCATTCACAGCAGTTAAATACACTTTAATCTTTGTATCTCCAGACCAAAAAAAATTGTTTGTCGTGGTCTGAGTGTCCTGGTTAATTTGACAAAATTCAGGTGATCGGTCTGGTGACTTTAACTGAGGACTGGTATTCATTTAACCACTACGATTCAGCCCTATTGGTGATGTGGTGCAGAGATGGTTGCTCTTCTGTAAGGTTTTTTTTCTCTCCAAAGGGGAACATTGGAGCTCATTCAGAGTAACCATCATTCTTGTCCACCCCTTTGACTTAAGTCCTTCTCCTCCAATCGGTCAGTTGGCTGATTGTGAAACCTTATATAGACAGGTGCTTGTCTTTTCAAATCACTCAACTGAATTCACCACACATGGATTTCAATTAAGTTGTAGAAACATCTCAAGGATGGAAACAGAAGTTATCTGAGCTCACTGCAAAGACTGTGAATACGTGTTCTTTTTTTTTAACATTTGCAAAGACCAAAAACTTCTTTCACATTATTAGTTTGAGATATTGTTTGCAGAATTTTAACATAAAAATATTAATTTTAGTCTTGTTTTTAAAACGATGCTGTAACAAAAGGTAATAAAATTGAAGGACTGTGAATAATTACTGGGCACACTGTGTAATGTTTTTCTTTACCTTGCTTAAACCTTTCGATTCATGCTTGCTCTCCATTTATTTACACTTTTAAATTGCACAATAGGAGCTTGGGCTCTGCTCCAACAAATTATGACGTTATGTAACTGTAAAGTTTAACAAAGGGACTTTTATTTATATTTATAGTAGTTTAAAGTGATGTATTGTAAAAATGAGATTATAAATAATATACTCAAGTAAATCCACAAAACAACAGAAGTACAGTCAGCTTACTAAGTTTCTGTACTTTCATTTATTAACCAACCTAGAAAAGATCTTAATTTTTTATCATTGTTCTTTATCATCACTCAACTATTATTATCTTTACTCAATGGATCCAGGAACAATCTGTAGATCCATGGAATGTTTTTATTTTTTTTATTATTATAACTTTTCACTAAATAAATGAACGCCAATAAACAAGTTGGCCGTTGGATTTAAAATTAATGTCATGGAAAAACCAACCTGATCTCATGAGAAAACGTAAGCATTTTACATTTTGCCAGTTTAGTGGAATTCGTACGAGTTCAATTGTACGAAAATGTACGATTTAAAAAAGGAGGCGTGGCTTCAAACCCCCTCCCTAAACCCAACCATCATTGGGTGATGAGCAAATCGTACTAAATTGTACAAATTAGATCATACGAATTCATACGAATTAGCCACTAAATTAAAAGTTACGATTTGCCATGAGATAGCGTTGGAAAAAACATCTAACTTTGACAGACTTGTTTCACTTTGTTAAACTTTTAAAACATCTTTTTTTTTTTTTAAAGCAAAATATAACTAAATAAATGCAAAACATACAAAGTATGGGAATACATTTTTTACAACTTGTTGTTTGTTTGTTTCAGGTACATAATCCGTAAAGATCCTCTATTCTCCAAACTGGATGATACCGAGAGCATTAAGAAGAGCTTGAGAAGCAGTACACACATGAAAGAGGAACACAAAGCTGGATAGTCGTCTCTAAATGAAACCTTGCACTGCTTACAATAATGCATGTCTCAGTCATATCATTATCATAGTATCCATGCCTTATGGATTCAGCTTGACATAGACTTGGCTCAGTCAGAGTTCTCTGTCCAATCCGAACTCAGTTTAGCCTCGGCATTCCTGCAAGGCTCATGTTAACATTAGGCAGAGAGTACTACAATAAACAATAATGCATGGATCTACATCTCATTTCCGACAACCTTTAATAGATAAAGCATAGTGGCAATGTAATCAGCTCATAAAAAACCAAAGGAATGTTTTTTTTAATGTAAGAATAGTTACCCAATACTGGGTGTCAACAATCATTAATTAAAAATAGCATTTCAACCCCAAAATAAAATTCTGTCATTATTTTCTTGCCTACTTTGAAACAATTCAAAGAGCATTAGGAAATGAGATTCATTTTGTCCATAAAGCCAGTGTTTCCACACACACACACACACACACACACACACACACACACATACACATACAGTGGTGTGAAAGTGTTACTCATTTCTGACCTCTTACTGATTATCTAATGTGTTGCATGTTTGTCATACTTTAATGTTTCAGATCATCAAACAAATGTTAAATATTATTCAAAGATAACACAAGCATGCAGTTTTGAAATGAAGGTTTTTATTATTAAGGCAAAACAAAATACAAAACCACACGGCCCTGTGTGAAAAAAAAAATTAAATGTGGGGAAGTGTTTGCCCCCTAAACCTAATAACTGGTTGAGCCACCCTTAGCAGCAACAACTGCAGTCAAACATTTTCAATAGTTTGCAATGAGTCTGTTACAACCCCGTGGAGGAGTTTTCTCATTGTTGTAACTCAGCCGAATTGGAGGTTAAGGTCACTTCAGCTTGAGGTCACTAGCAGATGGCTGGAAAATCTCCTTCAGGTTGATTTGGTACACAAAAGCTTCCATTTATCACAGGAAATCTTTCAGGTCCTGAAGCAGCAAAACAGCCGCAGACCATCACATTTCTACCACCATATTTTTCTGTCGGCATGATATTCTTTTTCTGAAATGAGGTGTTACATTTATGCCACACCTCAATGGAACAAACACCTTCCAAAAAGTTCAACTTTTGTCCAACTAGTATTTTCTCAAAAGACTTGGGGATCTATGATAATATCATACCTGATACCCGTTTTACCCAGGAGTCTCCCGTATTTCACATCCATCTCCCGCCACCCTCCCGGTTTGTTATTTCTCCGGAGAAACTCCCGTAATTTGTACGTCCCAATGCAGTTTCAAAAAAAGCACTTTTGTTCATGTTTGTCAAGTTGCCAGATCTTGAATGAAGTTCGTTACCTCACACAATTGATGCAATATTCAAATCTTGTAACATATTTTACCTCAATCTGGCAACATATATGTATACGTTACAACTCAGGTGCGCTGTTGATTACTGCGCAGGAGGTAGATAGTACACATGCGTCAGTAGTAGTACACATGATGGAAGGAAAAGAGTCAGGTTGTGCTTTGTCAAAGGAGAAAATATACAGTATGCATGTAAATTTACCAACAGCTGGACAGAAGAATTCAAGTTTTTGTCTAGAAGCCACTTTGACGACGCAGACACTTTCTGCAAGGTGTGTCATATTAATTGTAATGTCGGACACGGTGGGAAAAACGACATCACTCAGCATGTGAAATCACAACGGCAATAAAAATAGTAAATTGTGTTGAAATTATTAATAATGTTCAATTCCTTAGAGAGTTTATTGTTATCGTTTCGCTTTAAAAGACCTCATTGTGTCACCAGGAGCCATGGATATTTTTAATCTGAAAAACCATCACCATTCTACTGAAGAAAAAAAAAAGCATGCTGTATGTGTTGGATGACCTGTGGGTGAGTAAACATACTGGAATTTTTAAATTTAATATGTTACAAACAATGTTAAAAGTCACAAAACATAAAAAAAATTATATGAGAAAGTCATTTTGCTACATGTCTTCATTTGTATTTTACATATACAACCCTGTATAATGTCTATATACTTTCACACTTTGTACAATGGTTTTCAATTACCAGTGTACTTTCAGCAGGTTATTTCATTAGGAGTGTCACTGAGTTGAACTTGTTTGAAATCTTGACTGTTTCAGTGTTACCCAGTCAGACTATGCAGGAACAATCGATCCAGAACCAAACAAAGTACGGGGCTCACTGAGCTAGTTGTGTTCAAAGATTTTCACCTCACTATTGACAGACACAAATCAACCAACCATATGGTTAGTTGTTCATGATGTAACAGGAACAGTAGAAGCATTGACTCACCGTGATGCAGACATTTTTTCCAAGCTTCGAAAACCTGAAGAAAATGTCAACCCCCTGAAACCTCTACACACTGTGGACATCTGCTGGTCAATACTGTGTAAATGCCACGAAAACCTAACCCAAAACAAGCATTAAAAACAGCTTTTGCAAGTGTTTTATTGAAGGTATAGTTCATCTGATACCATTCAAAATTAGCATAATGTGTTATTATTTTTTTCCCTTTGTGAGCTCTTTTGAACATGGTAACAAACTACTATTATTCCTTTTATTTTTACAAATGTCTTATTAAAATGTCCACAAACTCATAACACTGCAATAAGATCAGGTAAAAATAAATGAAGCTTGTTCAGTGATTAACCACTTAGCGATAAACTCATTGAACTTGCTGAAATTTGATAACCATAGAAAAAAGGTAATGCGAAGTAAAGGACATGCTCCAAAGTACTGATATGCAATGAAATATTTTGTAAAGATGTTGAAACTTTATGAAGCAGTGCTTCAAACACAGCCATCACCACTGTGAAATGCTAATGCGATGTTTTCACAGACATGATTCAGATTTTAAGAGCTGGTGATGTCAGATTAATTTGATGTCAGATGACGTCTGACAGAATCAAATTAGATCAGATAACCCTTCACATATGCCTGTGCAAGTTTCTAGATTTTATATGGAGTATAACAGCAAAAAAAGTGTATGTGTGTCTGTGAGTGACCTTTGCTCACTTACATTGATGTGTCTGAGAAAATCTAAATATGCATCTCAGAACTCATTCATTCATTTTCTTGCCGGCTTAGTCCCCTTATTAATCTTGGGTCTCCACAGTGGAATTGACCGCCAACTTATCCAGCATGTGTTTTACGCAGCTGATGCCCTTACAGCTGCAACCCATCTCTGGCAAACACCAATACAAACTCATTCACACTCATACACTACGGACAATTTAGCTCACCCAATTCACCTATTCCACATGTTTTTGGACTTGTGGGGGAAACTGGAGCACCCGGAGGAAACTCACGCGACCACGGGGAGAACATGCAAACTCTACACAGAAATGCCAAATGACTCAGCCGAGGCTTGAACCAGCGACCTTCTTGCTGTGAGGCGATCATGAGACCCACTACACCACCATGGCACCTGCTCTCAGAACTAAATGGAGTAAATAAAAACAAAGACTGTATTTATGCACCATCAAATGTGGTTATAATGGAAGCCACCAACAGTAAATTAGGGAGAAAAAACAAAAATCTAACACTGCATCAAAGCCAGTGTTGTTACTAATCGTTCACATGGCCAAGACTGTGATTAAAAAGTTAAAAGTCCAGTCCACAACTACTTTTAATATTGAAAATATGTCATTTTGTGTGGGTTTTTTTTGTGCTGTCAGTGACATCTTTTGGAAATTTAGCAATTAAAGAGTTAAAATCCTGTTATTTTCTAAACAATTTAGTAGTTTTGATCAGGACTGAGGTTGATTAACAGATTTATGCCAAAACAGTTGAAAAAAAATATTTATCTGATGCATTTTTACAGCAGTTTAATTCAGTGGATGTTTTCATCCCTGACATAACATCAGGGTAGTAAATTTGCCCAGAGTGTAAATATGTGTCAAAATATGTGTGAAAATAAGATTTGTCACCAAAAATCATTCTGCTAGCTGAAGCACAGAAAATGTTACAGCCAAATTAAGACAAAATCACCTTAGAAAAAAAAACAAAAACATCCCTAACAGTACATGAGGGTAAATCAAAGTCTTTTAGGCCTGCAACTAGTTTGGTGAAATTAATTCCATTACCAAAGAAGCATTGTCAAAGTCAGTTCCTACTGTATATGGGTCAGCAAAGTTTAGATCCAACCCTCAATAAATGCACCTGATCCAGCCAATCAAGTCATTCTGGCTTATTCGAAAGCTACAAGGTATGTGTGTTGGAGCAGGGTTGGAACTAAACTGCAGGGCTGCAGCCTTCTAGGAACTGAGCTTGACACCCTTGCTTTAAGTCTCAGTCTACACATTTATGTTCATTCTGAGAACTGGTCTTTGTGATGAATTCCAGTCAGGCTTTAGAACATTTTATAGCACTGAAATAGCCCTCATAAAAGTTCCAAATGATCAGGGGTCGCATTTATAAAATGTACGTAAAAACTTTCCTAAAAGTAAACGCACATCAAAATAAATTTAAATTTACTTATTAATGATTATGTTTCCCAGAGATGGGTTGTGGCTGGAACGGCATCCGCTGTGTAAAACAAATGCTGGATAAGTTGGCGGTTCATTCCGCTGTGGCGACCCCGGTTTAACAAAGGGACTAAGCCGACAAGAAAATGAATGAATGAAAGAATGATTATGGCTCACATGATGATTTCAAGTGCTTCATTTTAGGTTTGTTTACTGTTTTCTTACTAATTTGTTTCACACATTTCTGCCCGTTTTGTGCATATGCCACATTTCCACAGCTGATGATTGATTATAAAGATTGTTTGGCATGGTGCCCTCAGAGAGAGCACTAAGCTTATGGGATCCTCAAGCCCTGGGCTCTCTCTCGTTAGGAGGGAGAGAGGTAGATCTCGACAAACTCCTCTGACTTATTTCTTATGAGGAAAAATACAGCGCTATACTAAGACCTTGAATATGGATTATATGTGTGTTGGATATTTTGTGTGTTCAATTCACTTAAGTCACTTAACTTAAAGTCAATTCAGTTAATGTGTTTTTGGATGGTGGGAGGAAACCGGAGAACCCCACATGAGCATTGGGAGAACAGACAAACAGAAATGTCGACTGGTTCAGTAGGGATTTTAACTGGTGACATTCTTGCTGTGAGGCAACAGTGCTAATCATGGACCACCGTGTCGCCCAGTCTAGATAAGGAGGGGGGGATTCTTCAAGACAACAATACTGAGGTAAGAAACTAGCCATCATAAGCACATGATCCTCTCAAAATTAGCTTATAAATAAACTTCCCTGTTCTAGTTCAAATCATAGCCCTACCTTACTGTTATACATTTATAGCAGCATGTGAAGAGATATAATGATCACAAAATGGAGTACTACAAGGCTCAGTGCTCGCATAGGTTAGTTTTCACTTTTAGACTATTTATACCCGACTCTGTATTTCCCACAGCCCCAGCAAAACAGTTCACAACACTAGCATACAGTAGTTATTAAAACGCACACCCACGAGAATAGTCTTGGTAACAGGAATTTCCAGTAGAGATACAAAGTAGACCATTACAATACCCCAAAAATAAAAGAACAGATAATTTAAATCAAGTAAATGTGTCCTTGAATTAAAATACTCAGATAAAGTATAAATACATAAAATAAGTACTTGAGAAGTGAAGAAAAAAATACTGTTCAACACTG
The DNA here is from genome assembly GCA_903798035.1 of Danio albolineatus. Classification (NCBI taxonomy): domain Eukaryota; kingdom Metazoa; phylum Chordata; class Actinopteri; order Cypriniformes; family Danionidae; genus Danio; species Danio albolineatus. The sequence goes on from CAIGQQ010015130.1 coordinate 642,667, forward strand.
ATTTCACCGCAATGTCAAACATTTTAAGAAATATTTTCACATCTGTCAGGTGTTCTCATAATTATGAACACCACAGCAGATGAGGCAATACAATTAAACATTCAACTAGTAATACAATTATTGGACAATAAATAAGAAAAACAATAATAAAATAATAAAAATAAAGATATTATTTACAGATTTTTTAAAAAACGAGAAGAAACTAAGTGAATTCTTCGATTTTTGTTTAAGTGAAATATGACTTAAAGAAAAAGCCTATTTTACATCTGTCTGTTTTGGTGCTCAGTGTTCTGCAGCATTCTGAAAGCATATAAGGTGGCACTAATCGCCTCAGTGATATTGGGAGTCTCCTGATATCTGATTGAGTAGTCTAACCAAATCAGATTATAGATAAAAGACAAACTGAATAACTTCCTAGTTGAACTGGTTGAGCAGCTCCTGTGGCAGGTTGCAAAGTAAAATATAGCATCATGGAACATTGTGTCTTTCAGTGAAGAGAGTGTTCGTCTGTCTTGTGGTTTCTTCACCTCAGAAGCAATGTTTGAGATGCATCTTGAAGTTAAATTTAGACTGTGGGATGAACATTTAATAGTGGCGACTCCTCATCAAAGAAAGTCTACACAGGTATATCATGTGAACCATTTGAAACCATATTATAAGCGATTAGGAGAGCACAATTCATTCAGCAGCGTTTGCTCTGGGGAAACAGAAGAGTACAGTGAGCCTGATGACGGTTTTATGCAGATGACTGAAATTTACATGTTTGTCATTCCATCGAGCCTTTTTTTCTTACAGTGTCAGGAGTTTTAGGTTGAAAAACACACCTGCCACATTCCAACACCTTATGACCCTGTTGATTTTAGCCCTGGAAGGGTATTCTGTGTATTTAAATCAGGGGTCAACAAACTTGTACATGGACGGCCGGTGTCCTGTTGAGTTTAGCCCCAACCCTAATCAAACACACCTGTAAAAGCTAATCAAGGTCTTACTAGGTATAATCGAAACTTCCAGGAAGAGGCAAGTTGAAGCTAAACTCTGCAGGATCACCAGCCCTCCAAGATCAAGATTGGTAACCATGATTTTGATGATCTTGTAGTGTCCCGTAATAACTAGGACTTATATTTAATGTGTATCCAAACAAAGGACAAATCCACAACAAATTTGGCTAAATGTGACTTTGCTTGGGCTGCAATATTTTATTTTACCAAACACGTGGAATAGGGACATTGGCCCTCCAGGCCTAAGATTGGTAAACCCCTTGATTTAGATTATTTTGTAGTGTTCTGGTACTTTAATTCTACGATTTCACCAATTGGTGAAGTTTTTTTTTGTAGAGCTGCGCACCGATGGATTACTCTTCAGTGTTTGGACTCTCAGTAGTGTATGTTAAACCGCACTGAACTGAACTCCAACACTAAAAACTGGACTGACACTGTTTCAATTTACTATAACCTTCTATATGAAGCTGCTTTGGAACAATTTACATCATAAAACCGCCATACAAATAAAGGTGAATTGAATTGAATTGTACTTGCATTTAATGTGGATGTATTTGTCCGAAGAACAGATTGAAAGCAAATTCGGCAAAATGTCACTTTGCATGGGCTGCAAAAGTTCATCGGAACAATTCATTAGGAACAATGATGTTTGATCAATAAACGCTAAAATTCAAGCTATTTAAGATTGGCCAACAAAGAAAAGCTGATGCATTTTTTGGGGGTTAATGGGTTATTACCGTTTTTTATTATGTTGGGTTATTATCATCAATGCTTGTCTAATTTTTGTGGTAATTAATAATATTTTGAAAGCCAAGATAATATTTGATCTTTTGACAATGTCCTTCTGCTGTTTTAGATTTGGAGAACAGTTGAACGTGAGTGAAGTTTGCACCGGGGCTGGGATTCAATAGGCAGATGACAAAGGAGTGTTTCACCCAATTGATCTTTAATCTTTCAAAGTTGAACTCTTATTAATTGAGTGAAGTTTTACAATCTAATTTTGAGAGAAGCACGTGACATGATTGATCACGGCAGGCCTCTCATCCATAATCAGCAATAATTCAATCAAACTGATCCAAGCCTATTCACCTTATTCTATGCGTACAAGCAGCCATTTGAGTCGAGACTTCCGGTCTCACTTCCATTCATTTTTAGACATTAAAAACAGCTTGATTTTCTGCTTGATGTAGCAAACTGATGTTTTTTTATTATATTATTCTATTTTGTCCGAGTAGTCATGCAAACGCTTGTTTGTAGAGCGAGTAGTTTGACTGTTTTCTGCCGTTTATTATTCCTAGTTTTTTTTTTCCATAGGTTACTGAATCAGAATTCTAAAATGAACGCAAAAACAAGCACACTTCAATAGACCAATTTCACCCTACTGCCTTATCTTCATTTTGGAAGAATCCCCCTTCCATCCAATCTCCTCCTTTTACCAGCCCTGGGCTCAATTACCTCCAAGCTCGGCATTCTCTCCCGGGACAGCATGTCAAACCAGCTAAAAGCGTCAAGCAATATCCAAGTGTGAACTCTTGAAATTGTTTTGTGGAGGAAAAAGAAATGCGTCGTTGATTCAGGCATTAACAACACTTCAATGGTTACATCACTAGTAGCATTAGTACAGCGAGTCTGAAGACCTCTGTAGTGCTCATTCGAAAGCTACTTGATTTGGAACATGATGTAGTGTACAGCTGATCAATGAAAATCCCCGAAAACATCCTCAACTGCCAATTTTAGACAATGATTTAAACTGTGCCTAGCAAACAAGTATGGGAGTCTGGTACAGAGTTGTGTAGCAACCCAAATATTCCATGATAAACAAGGAGTAAAAAACACTCACCATAAAAAAGTGATAATCAAATGCATATCTTCTCTGGCCCCAGTCAAGTTTAGCAGGTTATATAAATTTGTCTGCATCAGAAACAGTTGCTCTTCATTCATTCGTCAGTTAGCACATGCAATTTTCCTCTATGCTGTGACATGGTCAGTGATATCAGCATGTCTTGTTCATTTCTAAAACCCATGTCCCGCTCTTGCAACATAATAGAACTTGTGGAACACTTGGCAAGATGTTTCAGGTTCCCCCTTTTGCCCGGCTTGTAATTGCCTGTTCATTTCAGGTTCATCTCATTTGTAATCTCTGCTGCTTTTAATTGGGATTTTAATTGTTGAGTTCCTTTATTTTGCTGCACATTTATTGCTGGCGTTTAACCTTGCCTTCAGCCAGCAGCAATTAAACACTCTCTCCACTCATTTAGCTGCCCCGGATCTTTCTCTTTCTGGAAAGCGAGTGATGAAATGTTACAACATCTTTTGCAATCAAGCGTATGGTCTTTGAGAATCAGCCAGGCGTCCTGGGAGCAAAATTACATTAACTAATCCCTTGATCAACAGTCTAGTCAGTCATGGTTACTAAAGTTATTGTCAGCATCATCGTCATCACCTGAGGCAATACCGTAGAAAAATGTTAATATCAGCTGCAGTGGCTGCCACAGCAGAGCGCAGGCATTCCTTTATCTGGTTCAATTCTGACAAACCTTTTAATCCTTTGATGCCAGTCACATGTAGTCACTTTGTGATCACAGGGTGTGCACAGCAAAAAGAACTTCAGATACAGTTGGTGGCTTGTATACATGCGATTTGTTGAGATGGTATGTAGAGTATACCCAAAGCAGGCACGCATCTCTGATTTCTGCCTGACCAAGCATTTGAATAGAACCATTCATTTTCTTTTCGGCTTAGTCCCTTTATTGATCTGGGGTCACCACAGCAGAATGAACTGCCAACTTATCCAGCATATGTTTTACGCAGCGGATGCCCTTCCAGCTGCAACCCATCTCTGGGAAACATCCATACACACTCATTCACTTATACACTATGGACAATTTAGCTCACCCAATTCACCTATAGCACGTGTTTGGACCTGTGGGGAAAACTGGAGCACATGGAGGAAACCTACGCAACCATGAATAGAACCACTGCTTTTCTGATTAGAACGTCTAGAAGTACATCAGAATAATCAAAAATAAGCTCAAATTCAATTTGTGCTGAGGTTTATCACTGGATAAAGAATGACAAAACAAAATGACAACAAAACAGCTGGAGAGCTCTACGTTGAGGCAGCCATTGGCCGCACCATCTTGATCATGCCATTGAATGTCTAACAGTATTGCTGTTTCAGAATATTTCAAACATATGGACAAATATTGAATAAGTGGAGCAAAGCCATACCATGTTTTTATGCTGGAATGTAACTGATTTGCTGCAACAGCCCCTTTAAACAAGAGATCAATCTTGCGAATGTTGACGATCTCGCCGGTGGAGCAGAAAGGTGCTGTCGCCAGGGCAGCCAGAGCAAACTTTTGACGCTCTCTGTTGGTGTGAACGCTGTTGGTGGGGGGTACTTAGGATTGTTGAAACCATATTTAGGCGAAATGTATTTAGAAGTGTAACTGTATTCATAAAATAGATTTTATATCTGTTAAAAACTGGAAGCTTTCTTTTAAGATAAAACTGTTACAACATCATGCAAAACGCTACAATTAAGCATGGCTTGAATGCTAAATATTTGATATATTTAAGTCTGTGTTGTTCTGTGACAGTTCATTTAATAGATGCAAATGTAAGACGCTCACCAGTCTCTGTATTCCTCTGCTGTTGTAGCTCATCTACTTCAAGTTAACAGGCTGAGAGTTCAGAGATTTTCTAATTTGAGTTACTGTTTTCTTTCTATAAACCTAAAGTCTTGCCATTCTCTTAACTATCAAAAATAAGGCATTTCACAAAAACTATAGCTTATTTGATATTTTCTCTTTCAATTCCCTTCCTGATGCTCAGAAAGAACTTTAGCAGACTGCCCATTACATTCATTTTAGACTAAGGAAATAAGTACTGTATACACCAATATTTATATTATTTTTGTATTTTTTTTAATAATCCACATTGAACAGAAATGTTTAAAAACAAACATTACTTTCAAACGCATTTATACAAAAAACAGCCATCCAAAAAAAAAAAAAAAAAAAGAAAAGAAAAAAAAAAAAGTTGTACCCTTGTAAATACTTTGCCTTATGGATGCAAATGCAGTGTCCATTAAACAAAACAGCAATTAGATGCAAGCAGTACTTGGGGTAAAACTTAAACAAAATCTCCAATACCACAGAGTTACAGAACATATCCACCATGAGCAATCTGAAATACAGATTTTCATAACCAAAGCACTCTGGATATTTACGTCTGTGGTCCTGTTTGCTTCCAAATTCACTTTATCCGAAACCCAGAGGCATAATCTGATATATTTATCCTTTGCATTTGTGCAGTGAAGGTTAATGCACTACTCTACACTTCATAGAACAGAAGGCAGGAAAAAAAAAGTATAAAAAAAAAAAGAGAGAGAAATAAACAATTTATCATTACAAGAGCTCTTAGCAGTCATTTTATTCAGATCAGCGAGTCACCATTTTTAACAGTTCTCGGTTTAACTTTTTTTTTTTTGAGCTTGAGCTGGATAACAAAATAACAACAACAACAAAAAAACTTTAGAAACTGCCTTGATAACCAACTGCTTTACAATTGAAAAATACATATCTACCCAGAAAACATGACCAGAACCAACCCAAACTTCCCTCGCCCACCCTGACCTGCTCAACTACAGTGGAGGAAGAGACTACAAATCATACTCGTGTCAGCAGAAGGTGAAGCGTACTGAAATCTCAAGTGCTTTCAGGTGGGGTCTGAGAGGAATGGGGGGTCTAGCAGTCCATCGCGACACATCTTTGGAGGGAAGGAACATCTGAGTTGACGGGTGTACGGCCAGCGCTCTCAGAACCTCAGATGGGACTTGTGTTTGACCATGTATCTGTAGGAGATATGATTGAGATGTTATAAAGATGATATTAGGGATGCACAATATATCGGCGGCCCTATCGTTACTGGCCAATAAATGACATTTATAATGTTGTCGTTATCGGTCCGATGTCAAAATTAGGCCGATAACTTTAAGCAGATAGATTACGTAATTATACAGAACTGCCTGCCTCACACATGCATGGGCGAAACTTGTTCAGGCTTGTCCAGTGCACTATAACAGAGCTTACCTTACATCGTTTATTCCTTCAAAGTCCATCCTTTCTTTGTGTGGTTATGCTGTGCACTAATAACTCAGTAAGTAACCATAATCCTTATCATTGTAGATATGTTTGATAGAGTGTCATTGTGCATTTTGGTTTAAATCACCAGGAAAAAATATAACGTGTAAACATAATAGCAGCAATGCACACGTGCTAAACAACTTGTTGGGTTGTTTGTAATCTAATAAGATTATTTGCTATTATCAATGCGTTGCTTGCCATGTGTTGTTGATGTAACATCGTATTCAGTTTGCTCAGCATATTTAGAACTATTATAACGAGCACACTTGATGGCCATTACCACGCACACACATAGAGAGCCCAGCAGGGGAGACGTGTGCCAGTCACTGAATCCAGAATAGGGGTTCTTAAAGAAATACTTAGAATTAGAACTTAAAATTCTTATAAAAAGATACTTATTTTTAAAATACAAATTATAATAAAAAAATATTATCATCTATCATTATTATTATTTTTAGAAATCTGTTAAAACTTGTTTTAAAATGAAAAACTTAAGCATATAGGCAAACAACAAACTGGCCATATACATACACACACACACACACACATATATATACAATAGTCATTCATGGCAAGGGTGTGGTAAATTAAGTGCAAACCTACACCCTTGCTCTTTGCAACTGCCCTTTTAAGATTTGATCCAAATTGTGCCGTTTCGCTGACTGCTGCTTTAAATGCAAATGAGATTTCAGTCCCATCAAAAAATGATTAAAACTTTATACATTTAATAATAAAATAATAATTATAATTTTGTTTTAATATATTTTATTAATTTTCAAATATATCCATTCACAAACCCTATAACTCTTACCAAGAATAGAACAAAACATAGCTGTCAATTACTTCAGTCTACAATAATAAAATTAATAATAATAATAATAATAATAATAATAATAATAATAATAATAAATATAGGCCCTCAGCATTAAATAAATGGACAAGTTAAGCAAATGTTGTAAGGAAAGTAATTAAATGCTATTTTAAATAAAAAATTTAAAGTTGAGATGGACTGTTGGTGATTATATGGGTGTTAGTAGCCAGATCGGGTAGGTATACATGAACAAAGGAAAATTAAGACCCTTTAAAGAAAAGTTAAGACCTACAAAAGCATTTCAGTAGATTTAAGACCTTAAGATGATTTATATCAAAGGTGCCCTTTAAGACCACGTGTGTGTACCCTGTAAAACTAGACATTTATAATGTCTCTGACATTATTTTTGGCACGTATAGCACTGAAATTGCTTTGACAAGTTTTCATTTAGGGCTGTCAATGCTAATGAAGGAGAGATTTTTCACACCTTTAAGATATTGGTAATTAATAAAGTAGATAATCTGCATGATCTCACAGGTGTCGAACTCAGTTCCTGGAGGGCTGCAGCTCAGCCCAGTTTAGTTCCAACCCTAATTAAACACACCTGATCACACTAATTGAGTCCATCAGGCTTGTCTGAAACCTGCAGGTAAGTTTGCTGAAGCAGGGTTGGAACTTAACTGTGCAGGGCTGCTGCCCCTCCATGATCTGAGTTTCACGACCCTAATCTAGTTTAACAATCCTACCCAAAACCTCAACCCAACTACTACCTTACTTTTAATAACCAGCAAATTAAAAGTTTGAGATCAAATTCACTGTTAATGGCTTGTTATTAGCGGGAATTGTACATTAAAATAGCAGAACCATAATGAAACTGTTGAGCTCCATTCTCACATTTCACAACAACTAATCACTGCAGCTTGACAAACCACATTTTCCAAAAAAGAAAGACAGAACAGGTGGAGTGCATCTGCACCTGCTTTTACTTGGAATAAATGCCATTCCTTCTCTAAGAATGGTTGTGTGTGATATCTATCATCTACGAAAAAATTATTAATTGATATTAATGATGTGCAAGATGTCATCACATTGAGATATTTGATATTGACAGGTGAGAAAATACACCAACACTTGTTTATTGTGCATTAAATCAGCCTAATTATAATGATTGGTGAATGATTTTCACAACAGAAAACCATTTCACATTTCATCCTGACCTGTCGAGTGTTTCCCAGAAGCGCAGGAAGACGGGCCGGTCCAAGTGTCGTTTGTGGTGGCTCAGCTCCAGCACTGTCACGTCCCACTTCTGCACGTTTGGGTCCATCCGTGCCTCATCGTACTTCAGGTGAAAGGCTCGTACTAATCACATATAATCAAGACATAAGACTTAAACCTATCCTGTGCATAACCTTTATGGTGTATTATTTTCCCTTTCAGACCAAACTCACTTTTGGCAAATATGTCCACTGGGGATCCATCAGGCAGTAGCCATGGCCAGCCCTTGAACTGCCAGGCAGGACCCTGCACGAAGACCGCCACAACACGATCCCTGTGTACAAACAAAAACAGTTGTGGATTGTGCCTGTATGTACCAAACTAATTTAAAGGGATTGCTCACCCTTTAAATCACCCAGTTTCTTCTATTGAACACAAAAGTTACCTGTAATCATTAACTTTCATAATATTTGTTTTTTCTTATGGAAGCAAGGCTTACAGGTTTTCAGCATTCTTCAAAATATCTTATTTTGTGTTTAACAGTAGAAAGGAACTCAAAGGTTTGGAACTACTTGCGAACGAGTAAATTCAGGGTCTCTGCTGGATTCACCAAGTTAAATTTAAGACTTTAAGACATCAAGACCATAATGAATGAAATTTTTACAATTGGCTAAGAAATTTCTCAAATAGCCCAGATGGAAAAGATTTTTATTTACCATATAAAAAAAGATTATAATTTATTACATTTAATAATACAATAATACATTAATAATAATTATAATAATAAAAAAATAGTATTTTAGATTTCTTAGCAAAATATTTTAAACATTGTGTAAAAACTAGTCTCCATACACCTTGTTTCAAAATAAATAATAAAAAAATATTGTCAAGTTTTTTAAAAACTGTAAAACTAATTCTATGCACAACAATCTGTCCAGGTCGGTGTCTTCAGCAGTAAATACATGGAGAACTTTTATGCAAATGTTATTGTAATGGAAATAATTAAATAATTATGATAAATAAAGTTAAAAAATACCTTTAAAAAAAGTTTAAAGTTTTGAGATGATTGTTGGTGACTGCACATTTTTGGCCAGATTTGGTAGCAATACATGAACAAAGAAAAATTAAGACCTGTTTAAATAAAACATTTAAGACCTACAACACGGTAGTTTCAGTAAATTTAAGACCTTTTCAGGCCAAACATTTGGATTTTGACATTTTAAGACTCTGCAGAAACCCTGAAATAGTGAGTTAATCTAGTGAGTTTCAATTTTGGGTGAACTACCCCTTTAAATTGTCCATTGCATGACACTCAACTTGGAAACCCCCCAAAAACATGGCCTTTAGTATTTTCATAATGGCTGATTTTAAGCAAATTTATTTATACATTTTATAAATATTTTTATTTAACATGTTTCATGTTACGCTGGAAGGACTATGTCTCTCGGCTAGCTTGGGAATGCCTCGGGATCCCCCCGGAGGAGCTGGAGGAGAGTGTCTGGGGAGAGGGAAGTCTAGGGTTCTCTCCTAAGTCGGAAAAAGTCAATTTTGTTGCTTGTCAACTGCAAATTGTAGTAGAAACAAAACTGGATAAAGTATAAAAACACCTTCTCTGGAAATTTAAATGTTTGTATTGACAAACATAAATAAATGAAAACTCTCAGTACTGCTTTAAAAAAATGCAGTAGAGTGATGCAATTATGATGAAATCAGGCTAAAACGAAAAGTTACTTTTTAAGTTTCTTGTGAAAAGTGAACCCTACATACAAGCATACATAAACCCTACATAAATTTGGCCACTAAAGCTCTGAGATCGCATTAGTCTGTTACTAGAACATAATTAGTAGCTGCATTGTTTGGTGGGAAAAAACAGTACCTTGGTTCCACCCGTCAAGGTCAGACATTCTACAGCATGGGTCTCAAACTCAATTCCTGGAGGGATGCAACTCTGCACAGTTTTGCTCCAACCCTAATTGAACACAGCTGATCCAACTGATCAAGGTGTTGAAGACAACTAGAGACTTTTAAGCAGGTGAGAGTTGGAGGTGGTTGGAGCTAAACTGTTGAGTTTGAGCAGTTTCTCAACCATGTTCCTGGAGGACCACCAACACTGCATGTTTTAGATTTCTCCTTTATCTGTTACCCCCATTACAGGTCTTTCAGTCTCTGCTAACAAGGTGATGATCTGACGCATTTGGTTATGGAAAATGTGCAGGGCTGGTGGTCCCCCAGGAATGTGTTTAAGAAACAGTGTTCTAAAGCAGTGGTTACCAAAGTTGGGATTGTGAAACTATTTTGGGGGGTCTGCTTGGTCATTTCCAAATATATCAAATATCATATATGTTGTTAAACTAATAGAATTACCATATTTTATCAATAACCTACAGACAAAAATAGTCTTTAATGATTACATAAAAAAATAATAATAATAAATAAATAAATAAATATGCAAATAAAAAGCCCTTCAATTCTTTTTCCATTGGATTATGACCCCTGGGGTTATTACACTAGTTTAACGACACAACAATAGTGTTAATTGCAGCAGATTGATTTTACGCTACAGTGTTAAACTTTGACACCTTTATGGCACTCACATACATTAACAATAAAGGCCACAACTGAACAAAGGCTCCGAGTGACAGTCTCCAAATTTACATCAAGAATAGTCAGTGCTGCAAACACTGAGCCCACCATTCTCATTAAGTGAGGTTAATATTAAATGAAACAAATGAATAACTATAAAAGATTACATGGTTGTTAGATCGTTGAACTTTGTGTTGTCAATAAGCTTGTTTATATCGCTTCTATTGTTGTGTGTGTGTGCACCGTTGTGTGCAAAGTTATAACCACCTCCAAGAACAGTGGGTGTTGCGAGTCACTGCAATTGTTATTTTGGGGGTCGCGAGTTGAAAAGTTTGGGGACCCCTGCTCTAGAGCAATGGTCTCAAACTCAATTCTTGGAGGGCCACAGCTCTGCAGAGTTTTGCTCCAATCCTTATCAAACACATGGTTGGAGCTAAACTGGAGCTGCAGCCTTTCAGAAATTAAACTATGAGACCCATGTTCTAGAGCAGGGGTGCCCAACCCTGTTCCTGGAGAGCCACCCTCCTGCAGATTTCAGTTGCAACCCTGATCAAACACACCTGAACCAATTAATTAGGACCTGAACAGCACTTGATAATTACAGGCAGGTGTGTTTGATATGGGTTGCAACTGAAATCTGCAGGAGGGTGGCTCTCCAGAAACAGGGTTGAGCACCCCTGTTCTAGAGTAAAAACAAACACTGGAGAGCTGGCTTACAGTAGAAACTAACATTGTAGTCAAAACAAAGCAAAACTGAAAGTGATAAATGTGTGACCTAACTGGAGTGCTGAATAGCAAAACTTGAGCAAACAATCACTATGATCAGATGCTATCTTAACAGTGGTTCTCTCACTGCGGTCTTATTTTTCTTGTGCATTTGTGTTGTTTAGAGCAGTGGTTCTCAAACTGTGGTACGGGCTTTCTTCTAGTGGTACGCGGAAGAATCGCTGAATAATAAAATAATAAAATAAACACATTTTAACCCTTTGCATACGATAACACCGTGATTAGACAGCATTGGCTGTTCCCTGAAGCGTACATTACACCGGAGTGCTTGGAATGTTTAATTTAGTGCATCACGTCATCAGATGTTAAAAAGTCAATCTGCTTGGCACAGAGAAAGAGAACGAGCCGCGCGGCACTTGTGGAGGGTTGCGGAGGTTCGCGGAGCAGCTGCTGACCGCCTGGAGCTTCAATCATTTTTTTTACACGCGATATCCTTATAAACTGCCAATTTCACTTTAAAATATCTATATTCTCGCTTGAAAACTCTTAAAACTTGATTTTGTGGCATAATTGAGGAGTATTTTTATAATTTTGCGGATTTCCCGTCTGCCAATAACAGCCCTCATTGGTTCCTATGCAGCACGTGCTAGTTGCTATGGTAACTATAAACGTTTGGGAGAAGCGCACTTAATTCGAACTGTGATCAAAACTGACTGGAACTACCTGTGTGGTCCAATAAAAATAATGCACACCTTCCAGCCAATCAGAATCAAAAACAGCAACAGACTATGGAATTTATACATTTAATCACTTGTTTTTCTGACACACACAGGCCTACTGTAAATGACGAGCAGTAAGCAGATCTAACTTCTAATTTAATTATGTAATTCCAAACCATATCAAAATACAAAATAACATTTAGACTTCAAAGATATACAAATATGTCATCTGTACATGCAATATATATCTCAAAATGTATAAAAGAATGTGTATATATACGTATATGATGTATAGCCTATTTACAGTGCCAAGCAACATTTCCAGGTTTTGATGAATAGGCTACTATACATTACTACTTTACATGTACAGCAGTTTTCTTTGTACTTTTTAAAAACAGCGCCATTCTTAAATCACTTTTAAAAGCACATTTTAATTTAAACGGTTACGTTTTTTTTTTTTGGTCGGCAAGCACAGTTAATGTTCAAACTATTTATATTGTTATAAGTGGCTGACAACAATACAAATCCTTAATAATAGGAATTCTTTGTGTCCTTTTTTAATTTTGCAGTGCTGCTTAATTAGGCCTACTACACTACTGTATTTCAATACCGGTCATTATGGTGGTACTTGGAGAGACCATTTTTTTCTTAGGTGGTACTTGGTGGAAAAAGTTTGAGAACCACTGGTTTAGAGGATATTTACGTATTTCAGCAGATTAGGCTGTGTTGGTATGTTTAATGAAAGGATACTGCTCCAAAAGAAAATACAGTCATTTTTACTAATACAAAAAAATAACTTTGCCATGAGCACTACTTAAAAAATAGGGGGAAAAAAGGGGTCTGTTAAATCCTTTAAAAATGGACACACCAGTCTTGCGGGGCCAGTTTGAGCGGCTGGTCGATCACTCTGTAGGGTACAGTGACACTGAGCGTGGCACCACCTGGCTGGACCTGATCTTTACGTCTCTGCAGAAGAACTTCATTGTCCCTTTGAATGCCCTGCTTCTTCTTTTCCTCTGACGTGACAAACCTTAAAAAAAAAAAAAAAAAAAACATTCTCATGAGTTCTCTAAAATACATTATAGCAACTGCATGTGAAAATGTCAACAGAACTAACAGTTTCGTGGCAAGTGTAAAATGATCACTCAGCCCTGTGGTCCAGTTGCATTTCTAGTACTGCAACTATGAGAATATGTACATAACCCTCCAATTTTCATACCACACAGATAGAGTTTGACATGTCAACACATTTTATGCCAATTCATGCATATATACAATCTAAAACATTGTTTCACGCTCCACTGCATATAAATTGTACACTATATGACAAAAGTCTTGTTGTTGATCCAAGTTGTAAGAGCAACAAATAATAACTTGACTTCTAGTAGATCATTTAGAGAAGTGGCAGAATGTAGATGCTCCCAATGAATCATCTGTTGAACTGCACCCAAATCATCACAAATACTGCAGAAGACTTATTGGAATCTGCATGGACACAAGATTGGGCTTACATTCAGTATGGGGGCGTGCGAGAGATCTGCAGAGTGGATGGCAACATCAACAGCCTGAGGTATCAAGACATTTGTGCTGCCCATTACATTACAAACCACAGAAGTGGGCAAATTCTTCAGCAGGATAGCACTCCTTCTCATACTTCAGTTCCTGAAAGCAAAGAACGTCATGGTGGTCCAGGATTGGTCAGCCCAGTCACCAGACATGAACATTATTGAGCATGTCTGAGGTAAGATGAAGGAGGAGGCATTGAAGATAAATCCAAAGAATCTTGATAAACTCTGGGAGTCCTGCAAGAACGCTTTCTTCACCGTTCCAGATAAAGTTATTTGAATAATTGCAGATGTGTATTGATGCAGTCGTCCAAATTCATACACAATATTAAATTCCACTTTTTCCCCTGCACCATGACTTTATATTCTATACTTTACATTATTTCTGTTAAGTGGCAAGACTTGTCTGATCAAAGTCAGACCTTACTGTCCTAATTAAATGATTAAAAAAATAAATAAATAAATCAAAGCATGATCATATTTTATTATTAAAATAAAAATTTAAAGGCCTTTGCCTTTCATATAAGCCACGTCTGACACTAAATGATCAACTAAAAGTCAAGTTGTTCCAAAAATTGGATAGGTGACAAGACTTTTTTCAGGTAGTTTATTTTTTCATTAGATTAACGTTGATCCTAGGAAATCTTAAATGTACTTATGTTGTAGACAGCAATTTTTTTTAAATCACTGAAACCTAGATTAAACCTGGTATTCTAAGCACTTTCATTGACTCGGTTCCACAGGACTGTAGTTTTTAAATTCCCCTTAGTATTCTGCAGTGGTTTTACTGTAAACTTGTGTTCTGTCTATTAGCCCATTTCATCTGATCAGTACAGTCCCGTATGTATTTATGTCCATTTCCACTGTCAAAAGTACCAACATTATGGCATATATTTGGTACTAAAGGGTGGAAGCTAGAATCGCTGCTAAAAATCATCAGCAGTGTATTCAAACAGACAGACAAAGTTTAACTGAATTAGTTTTGTTCAGACAACTTCACCAGTCTGTTTAGAAAGAGTGAATGGACATGTCTGTCCAAAATAAAGCCTGATCTGAGTGCATGCCAGTCATTTAGTAATTCAGTTAGGTCACAAACAAAACAGCCTATTGCCTCATTTATTGATCACCATTTGATATTAAAGGGATTTCTTCCCTTTTACAAAAGATGAAGCAAAAGCTTTAAACTTTACATTTATCACGCATATCATTCATTATGTAGGCATCATTCAATCATTTAAATTAAAGCCCTGTACCCATTCATCTTTATCATTGTGTAGAACATCCCTTGCATAAATAGTTTACTTGCTACGTCACTTCAATACGATCTGATTCTTTGCTGAATAGCCAATTAGAGCACTCTCTTTAGTCAACACAGATTCTACATGCTGAATCGGGCCAACAAGCTCCGATGTCAACCTGACAAGAGGCAACATGTGGAACACACAAAACCAACTAGCCTGACTGACCGTCGGCTTGGTGTTTCCCTGCCCAAAGATGTATCCTTACAAATTTCATGTGTTAAACACAATATGCAAAAATATATATGAGCAATTCCAGCACTATAGATGTGACATGAGCAGTAAAGACTCAAAACATAAATCGACAGAGAGAGTATATGTTAACATTACATTGAAACATCTGTTTATATTTGCAAACATTTATTTATACTTTAAATGAGGAAAATAAACATGTGTTATGGATATGACAAAGTCTGCCAATATACAGTTTACAACATACTTGGTTGAAATTCTGTGAATTAAACAGCATAACTTAAAAGAAACAATGCTAATCAAAAGCTTACGAGTTGGCTCACTATAGAACAAACATGATTGATTTTAATTTATTTTATATTTTTGTATTTATGAGGAAAAAGCTTTATGGATGTGATGCCTCTACATCATGAATGTGACAGATGTGAAATTGCCACTTGTATGACTTAGGTAAATCAAATATAATTGTTTGAGAACATCGACAGAGACATTTTTGAAGTATTATAAAATACAAGCCTACACAAAAAAAAACTTTTTTAGTAAAGACTATTTTAGTAAAAACAAGGTTGGCAGTTGCATGGAATTGCTCATGTACACTTTTTTTTCATTAGTTTGACCATATGGCAGATCTTATAATCTATTTTTGTTTTGTATAAAAATGGAAGAACATTTGGTACATCCTATACTGTATTCTAAAATGATATAGTTTATATCAATTGTTGGATTTCATCCCTTTTACACAAGATTAAGCAAACCTTTATTCTCACAAAGACAACTGAACAAGACGATGGGTTTTAGCTTCACTTGATGTCCTTTAACTGAATTTTAGTAATTTCTCAAATAAATCAAGTACCACTCGTAACTTACTTAAGGTCCTGTAAGAGATCCTTGGCATTGAGCATTGTGATTAAAGATGTTGTAGCTGCAGGGATGATGATAATGGGAGTTCTTGAACCTAGAAACCAAAGACAAATTTTTTATTTTTATTTTTTTTAAATAGCAGTGACCCAGCAGTATTAGAAGAAGAAAAAAAAAAAAGTACATTCACTGCTGAACTTTTATATATAAAATATATCGTAAACAAAAATTAATCACGTTGACTAATAAAAATAAATAAATGATAAAAAAGTGCTTTGTATACAACATATTCCTATGCTGCGTTTTTAACGACATACCTTTCTTTTGGTTTGGTGGGGGTCTTGCTTGAGAGACTAAAGAAAATGCAAGAAACAAAAAAACACATTGTAAACATGGTTTAACTCTTATATACAACTGCTGAAACTATGATCAACTGTAGCCATAACATCAATAGAAATAGGTTTAACTGGCAATGTCCCAAGCTGATCTCAAGAATCAGGATATGGAGATAATCAGCAGTTGTTTGAACACATTAGTAACAATCACTCATGCTTCATTTTCACTTTTATCTGCCACATCTGATAGTATACAGTGCTGCTATGAATCACATCTTGATTTGGACTGGATTGACAGACTGTCTTTCTGACAACACAAGATTCCTGATCTGTAACCTTGCCTCTATTTTGTTGCAATTATTCAGCTTATTTTACATATAAAATTAAAGAATTGTATATCAAGTCACATTCAAAATTCACAAAACATTCATATGACTAATACATCTTTTCTCATATACAAATATACATGCATTTATTTTACTCATCACAACAATGTATACATTTAATTGATTTTAATAGATTTAAATTACTTAGTGTTCACCAAACATATTACTATATGAATATAAGAAACCTGAGTGGAACATCACTAGGTTTAACATTGAGGTATACATCTTAAATGATGCATGGCATGTAAAAATGTGTGCTTTGCGATGAGACGCATTAACAGTTTTTTTTTTACATTTATCACTGTGTGTAGAATATCCCTTGCAAAACAGACCGTGGGAACATGACATCCTGCATGTCAGCAAATTCTCATGTTGGGTGATTGATGCTCAGATAATTATTCTAGTGGTGTTTTTAGGCACTAAAAAAAGATTAGGGTCAAATGTTTCATTTCCGGCATCTAGACTGAAAAAGATTGACAGACCTTTAAACCAGTTTTGTGCTCAATCACCAAGCATTTTGGGAAATAATAATATAATACTAATAGTTCCTATAGTTGTGTTAACTTTCAAGGACATTTCAAAGACTTTCCAGGTTCAAAATTCTTGAATTTAAGGACTTAACATGTGGACTCATTTCAACCAAGAATAAGTTTATATAATGATATTTTGTAAGATGAACTTTTACAGATTTCATGTGTCCAACACAATATGCAACAAAAAAGCTTTTAGTTTATTTTTGTAGACACAATTGAGATCTGATCATCTATTTGTTTTGCCTTGTTTTTTTTTGCATAAAGTTGAATAATATTTGGTACTGTATTCTAAAATGATCTGGACATACACTTCTGCAAGTTTTAGAATATATGAATGTTTTTAAGTTAGTTTTTTGCCTCATGGGTTTTTACATCATCCTAACAAGCCAAGCAATTCAACATCACATTAAATATAATATTTGGGCAACATCCAATTTTAGTGAGACTGGACTTCATTGCAATATACAAAACACAAAGAAGCTCCTGTGGAAAACACTTAACGTAATGTATAAATGTGCATATGTAATGGAAATCAAACAAGAAAAGTATGACAAGATAAAACTGTGGACCAGAATGAATATGGAATTATTATTATTATTATTATTATTATTATTAAATGACCAAGAGGTAAAGATTTTTACATCTCAACCCAAAATTTTCTCTGGCTCCACCAAAAAAAGGTTTTTTTTTTGTTTTTGTTTTTTGATTGGGCCACTGACACTGTCTACTTTCCTGAGCATCTCTTACACGGGCCATCCTTAATGTCAATAAATTCATGCACTTTACTTTTATCCATGTTTCTTTATTTTCAAAAACTTTCTAGGGTCTTTTTATTATTATAAAACTTTCTATTATTTATTTACTTTAAGGACTTAAGGATTCCGTGGGAACCCAATGTTACGGTTGTCATCCAAGTAGAAGACTTTTCTCTTTTACCTGGTCTAGGAACAGGCTGCATGGCTGGTGTTTGGGCCTTTCTAGCAGATGCTCCTTCCTACACACAGAGAGACAAAGAGATATACTTTTATTCAATAACTGACACTTAAAAGCAATCTTTACATAATCTTTACACAAACTTCAACATTTTAAAAAGATAAAACCAACTCTCAAATCCCCATCATCAAAACTACACTCTCAACAGTTTCAAACAGCTCATTTGTCAAAAAATTAGTCAAGCTTCAAACAATGCTATAAAAAAAAACATTTTATACATTATTTATTAATTATTTCTGTTTTCCTTAAAAACCATATGAAAAGTTTAGCTACTCCAAAAACAAGTCAACAAGAGATTTTTTTTTTTTTGGCAGAGGAAAAATAAGGAAAAATCAAATCATTATCCCCATTGTTCTAATAGAACAAACAGCACCTCAGTCTATAACACCAACAGAACAAATGCATCAAATGTTTCAGTTTGAGTACAAAATGGGCAATCTACTCCTTGATTTGAATTAAAATTGGCAACATGTTTATTAGCAGTTATAGTGATGGTGTCTTTGTTGCAACCATTGTATGTCTAGTGTTTTGAGCAGCCGTGACACAAGCGGAGCGATTGCCCCTATCTAGTAGTTCATCCAACCCTTATGACCTCTACCTGAAGCTTCGCTAGTTACCCGCATATTCATAGCAGCTCCGTGTCACCTGCGTATTAGATAAAATACACGGAAAATCAAGGCGACATGAGTGAATGAGCAAGGACAGATTGCGAGAAGAACAGTGATGTTCCAAGCATTACAGTTGTTAGGTTAAATGAGTAGAGCGGTAAAGATATCACAAGTGCAAATCTCATTCCCCCTCTCTCATTGAACGATCGAGCTGCTGTAAGGCTGTCTGGAGCTGCTGTCAATAGTTGGAGATCAGTAAAATATTTGAATGGCCTTGCAAGTATTTAGGACTTTACGTACAAGAACTTAACGTTCTGTGTTTTTGACGATATAGCAAGTTTACTAGAACCTAATTTGGAAATATTAGATTAAAATAAATAAATCAAAATGTAACATTAATATACCTTTTTGTAATATACTTATGTTATTGCAATTTATAGGTGTGCATTTTCTTATCAAAAATGTGCTCCAAACTTTCTTGATTGAGACATGCTGAATTCTTCCATCGTTTGCAAAGTTTCTAAATTGCATTATTAGTAATTTCTATTACCATTTTTCAAAATGTTTAAAGTTGCTTCTGACCGGGACATGTTCACACCTAAATGGTTTTAAGAGACGTGCTTAAGGAATTATATGAAACATCTCTAATTTATTCTCTTAGGTAAGGAGAGATCTCCACTTATCATTATACTTATAAGAAAAATGTGCTTTATGCATTAGAACCTGTAATCAGTATCAGCCGATCACCAGGATCATCAGCTGTAAAAATCCTTACCAGAGCATCCCTACCATTTTTATTTCTTCATATGCTCAAAAGCTCTACTAAGGATTACTTTCACACACTGCACTGGAAAGAGGCAAGGGTGATGGTGCTGTTGCAACACCAGCCAAATTGCAAAAGTCAACACTGGGCAGTTTTTTCAAGAAGAACAGCAAGATACCCCAGACTGAGCATCTTTGCTAAATGTTTCCAGTGTATCCCTGCCCAAAAATAGGCTCAGTCTGGAGATATAGTATTTGAGGCAGAGGCAGTATTGTTTGACCATGCTCTTTTACCACAGCCCCTTCTACTTCGAAATTAGATCCTTTTCTAATATTGAGCTTCAAACTTGATGGGCATGTCTGTGTAGAGCTGAGATAATCAGCTTTAATACACACAACAACAAAAACATGTGATGTCATCACACTTCGAAAAAGTATTTGCCAAACTACTTCTCTGAAATAGGTGCACTACATCTTTTGATCTGACACACCAAACATCGTTTGGTCATGCAAGCTCACAGACAAGTCAAAATAGGCAAGTTTTGAAGAAAACAACCTAATGGGAAAACACGTATTTAACATTTTAGGATCATAAAGTTTCAGGGAAAGTGATTGGCGAGAATTCTCTTGGTGAGATCTCTGTCTAGGATTGCCCAAGAAACTTGTTTTCAGATGTCCAATGATATCAGTTCTCCATTGACATGTGTTGTGACATCATGCGTCCATTAAAAATACTTCCACTAATTTTACAACGTACAGATCCACAGGATGTTTAGATGTGACATATTAAATCACACTGTAATTAGGGGCAATTTACGTTTGTTTTATGTTTCCAAAGCGGGTGAGGCACAAAGGCTCGACAGCGCCAACCTATAAACATTTCACGAAGTGGCCCCTGAGTTAAGCATCACACACGAAAATTGGCACATACACATCCAACATGCCAAAACCTACAAAAAAGCCTCTTGGAGCAAAATCTCAAACCCAACAGTAAGTCAGATATTTTTAACTTCCTCTGCGAAACAAGTGCAGTTTTTGGCATTTGCAGGCATTTTATTTTAACAAACTCCTCCAAGGGATTTTAACAGATCAACACCAAAATTGGGCATTGTCATCTAAAGGCCTTGGCGATGTTAAATAGTGAAGATTTAAAGTCTGTCAAAGGGCATGTTCTGACCAAACACAGTTCGTTATAGCGGCAGCTGCTGGCAACAGGAAATGACGTTTTACACTGTAACAAATTTTATCAGATGGAATCCAAGCTTTGTCAGTCTAATCAAATCTGGAGTTTTCGGGCATGTCCGTGGCAGACTGACAAAGTTCAGTGGTTAGTCATGGACAAAGTACTTATAACGCAGCAAAACAATGACTGATCTGCCAGAAAATTCACATGCTCGATGAGATTCCTCTCCTAAAGACATCTACATGCCATCATTGAGTCAGTCATAGCGCCACCTGCTGACAGAGGGAAGTTTGGCAAAAATCTGTGATTTTCTCAGTTTTTTATTGATCAGCTTAAATTAATACTGTCCACTGTTCTGTCATCTTAAGGCGATCGGATAGCAGTGAGCCCGGGTGCAAGGTTCCTTTCATCGCTGCCTGCAGCTTTAATGTTTTGATTAGTCCTGCTAGTGAAAACAGACTTATTTTGAAGGTAAATGTTGATATAAAATTTGAGGCTAAGGAAAAATGTTCTGGGCAGGGGTGATCGAAAAAAAAAAAAAAAAAACATTAGGTGTTTGTTTGTTCATGGCAGCCATTTCAGTTCACATAATTCTTTTAGACTTTTCTATGTTATGTAAATGAAATATACAATAAATGTATAGAGCAACATTACTAAAATAAAATATTAAATAAAATTAAGTTTAATATATTGTGTGATCCATAACCTGTAATTCTTTGTGAGGTTGCAATTTTGGACCCACTGAGGGGTGTACTGCACAACTGTTAATTGGTTTAAACTTCTAATACAATGATGTGAATAACTCAGCCAGGCAGCAAAAAAACTAAAGCATGCACACAAAACAGATAAGATAAACCAGTTTAGAATCACCAACGATTTCACAGGTTTACAATCATGTCAGATATCTTCTGGGAAATGTGTGCCTGCAGCTTAACATCACAATTAAAAGACAAGTTGTGAGCACAGAGCATAAGGGAGGATGGTTGCTGAAACGGGTCACACGGAGGAATGGGTGTGTGATGCAGGATGTCAGCAGAGCAACGTGTTCGCATATCTTCACCTCCCTTCCCCCAGCTTCTATTCTTCTAACGATCAGAGCAGCACGGCAGCAGAAAAGGACAAAGCTCTCCACAGAATTAAACCACTGCATGGCAAAGAAGAAACACATTCTGCATGGAATAGAGCTGAACCACCTACTGAGCACTAAGACAGCCCGGAAATGTTTATGCGTTTTGCATCGTTATCATGTCAGAGTCATTATTCGACAAGGAGGCGGTTAGTGGTCTAACCAACTGAAATCATGAATAAGGAAACACCAAAAGGAATGGCAAATCATTGAACTGCTTAAAAACGTTACGTGTGACATCTGCAGAAAGGCTAGCTGCTAAGCAAACACATAAAAAGCAGAGGAGTGGCGAATCATTGGAGAAGAAAGATGCTGGAATGGCAGGAGCTAGGTCCAATGGTTTAGTGATACAGCAGCACAAAGCATGCATCTACAAAGTGATTGATGGAGCAGACGATGAGCAACAGTTTTATTCAGACCAAGTGAAAGGTACGTCAAATCTTACATTTTTATCGAATGCAGGTCTAATGCAATTCATTCCTACTAAGAAAAAGCATACGCGTGTACAACACAATGGGTATTAAAATACAGAAAAGACTCTTCAGCACACTGATGCTATTTTTACAGCTTTCGTTAAAGGGATAGTTCACCCAAAATTGAAATGATATTTCCCCCAAATAAAAGTAACGAACGCGTTCTAAATTTCAAGTGAACCCAATTAACATTCTCAGGTAATCGAATTACAAGTGGTCAGATGAGACATTATTATTCTATATCTACTGGTAAATGATAATTTAAAAAGATACTAAAAATAACATATAAAAAAATATTTTTAAAAAAATACTACAAATAAGAACATTAACTACTTCCCAGCCACAAACATATATTTAGCAGGATCTTAGCATCCAAAAACAAGCAGCAGCAGAAACAAGTGCTAGAATAATGTTAATGCACATGCAGGTTAACGCAATCACACATTTAACAGAAAAAATTATAACATCATTAAAGGCATGGGCCGGTATATGATTCTGACGGTATGATAACCTTGGATAAAAATATCACACTATGAAGGTATTTTGATTACTGCTCTACTAATATATATATATATATATATATATATATATAGCAAATACAAAATTAATTATTTGTGCAAGTTGATTACATTCAAAGTCCATGCAAATGCACAAATGCAGGCAAATTTGCGAATGCTAAATTTTTTGAATTGAGAGGACGCGGAATGAGCAAACATGCAAACCCAACATTAGGCCCATTACTAATGTTTATTTGATATGCATGATGACGCCCATCCCAACACTTCACCCTTCCAGTGACCCATTGTTTGTCTGTGTGTGTATGTATTCAGAGCCAGTGAGCAATTGACTTTTAAAATAATAAGCTTGAGAATGATGAGGATCCATCATGAAGTATCAAAAGGAAAGTGAACACCAGAAGCAGTGGGCAGACACTGACACAGCACCCAGGTAGCAACTGGGACTTCTGTACGTTGCCCAAGTGTCTCACCTCAGTCGAGATATTGAGGGTAAAAGCGCAGAATAGCCAGCCGAGTACCTCCACCTACGATCTCTTCCAGTTTCAATACTAAAACTTGCAAACTTTGGATCACCAGCCTGTCTCTCTAACCACTATACCAAAACTGCCCCACCTTACATAAGTCGATTGACTAGGTTTTATGGCTGCCACAAAAGTATAGTACACCAAGGTTTGCTTAATATATCAATGCATTTAAAATGCACAGAATTTTTTTGTAGTAATTGCATTTCTTTTTTCTTTTTGGCAGGACATTGCATATCTGGACTCCCAAAGAGGCAAACAAATCAAATCATCAGAAACCCGAAGCAATGATGCGATGGAAGCGGCGGCACAGATACTGCAGTGTTGCTCTTTTCCTCATGCTCCTGGTATTTGTAGGAGGCCTGATTACCCAAGGTCACTGGTGGCCCTGTCAAATTAAACAAAAGAAGCTTGCATCTCAAGGGCCCCAAACTATGAAAGTCTTCTCCAACTACACCATGACGAATCAAAACAAGTTGAGAGAGCCTGAAGAGTCTAGCACACCACTAATATCAAATGAAAATGTCATTTCAGCTTTGGATAAAAGTTTGGTGCAGGACTTTGAGAACTCAAATGTTAGTTCGAGTGGAGAGATGAGAGCAGCGAGGATACTTAAAGATGAGCCTTACAAGTACATCCTCAATGAGCCAAATGCATGTCTGCTGCGGGCTCCTTTCTTAGTACTTTTGATCGCTGTTGAACCCAAGAAATCAGACGCCAGGGATGCTATCAGGAAAACATGGGGCAATGAAAGTTTGGCAGGGGAATTAGGTGTAATCCGTCTTTTCCTCATAGGGGTCAATAAAGACACCCAGAGCAATGGAGGAAAACTACAGCTTGCGATAGAAGATGAAAGTCGACAACATCATGACATCATCCAGCAAGATTACAAGGATGCTTACAAAAACCTTACATTGAAGACTCTAATGGGAATGTACTGGATCACAAAGTATTGTCCAGAGGCCATGTACGTCATGAAGACCGACAGCGATATGTTTGTCAACACTGAATACCTCATACATCAAATCCTGAAACCCAGCGGACAAGCACAGAAATACTTTACAGGATATCTAATGATGGACTTCTCCCCAAACCGCAACATTCGCAGTAAGTGGTATATGCCACCTGAGCTGTACCCGGATAGGCGATACCCCAACTTTTGTTCTGGAACAGGGTATGTCTTTTCAGGTGACATGGCTCAGAGAATATATGTGGCCTCACTGAGCATACCCAGGTTGCATTTAGAAGATGTTTATGTGGGTATCTGTCTAGCTAAATTAGGGATAAAGCCAGTACCTCAAACAAACAAAAAGGTGTTCAATCACTGGCGAGTGTCCTACTCCAGCTGCAAATACAGCAACCTGGTCACCTCGCATGGGTTTCACCCCAATGAGCTAATCCAGTACTGGAAGCATCTCCAGAACAATAAGCACAATCCTTGCCAGAGAAAAGGGTAGATGGTTCAAACTGATTCAGTCTTCTATTTGAGACTTGAGCTTATCAAGTAGGGGTGACTACTCTTTTGCCAAATAGAAAAACTAAAGTGGTCCTTTTTGGTGAGTTTCACACACCAAACTTCAAAGAGTGTATATCTTCATAAAAGCAAGCATGGTTTCTGAAATCCATCAAACACCTTGAATTTAGTCCAGAGTTATCTTTTTGGGAATGTATGTACCATAATATTCTGATTTCTTCCCCAATTGTTTGCTTAAAAAAAACAAAAACAAAAAACAAAAAAACAATGTGTACTTGTGTTATTTATGTGGGCTTGACATGATGTTGTGTTATTTTGACAATTTCTTGAGACAGAACTTAATGTAATACTCATGCGAGTATTAAACATATGCAGATGTTTTTGTTTGTCATTCCCACAGTAACCAAAACCATGCAGTAATAGCACCAACATTGTCTGAAAAGTGGGAAAAAAAGCGCTGTAAAGGTTTGCATTTAAAGAGACAGAAAACATGAGCTTTTGCTTTCAAATGAAATAGGGCATTTACAACAGTATGAATAATGTTTGTAGAGGTTAAACTTTATACATTATGGGGACACATAGGTTATCACATTTTTAAAAGGTCATAGAAGAACACCATAAAACACATGAGGTTTCTGAAAAACCTGATATAGTGTCTGGAGATCTTGCCTATGTTTTTTTTTTATCCCTATTACAGATTATCTTCATTATTAAATTTGCAATAAAAACACAATTGGTTTATATAAATCTTAGAGCATCAATAGACAGGTGAAAAAAAGAAAGAAAAAAAAAAAACGGCAATAAAGGTAGTCAAAAAAATTAAGTCACTTCTTGGTGCAATTAATCCACTAATAGAAAGGCTTATTTAAAGCTGCAGTAGGTGATCTGCCTAAATGCTAACCGGTTAGCATAATATCTTTGAAACACAATCCCTCCCCTGCCGTCCACAGCCCCGCTTCCTGAAATAGTGAACACGCACATTAAAGATGACAGAGACCCACTAGATCATGTCTTTTGCCAGTTGGAAAACTTTCTAGTTCTTTAATTGCCAACGATAAACTGTATTATATCTAGCACGTTTTCAGTTGCACAGTTAACAAATAAAACTTGTCAAAATGTGCAATATTTAATGCATGCAAGGATTGCTATCTCACTCACACTCTCACGCTTTGTCCTGAAGCAACTACTGTATGCTTAGTGGTTGGCTGGCGAGGTGCAGGAATTAGACTTATTACTAAGCCATATCGACATAGCATTTCCGACCAAATATTCAAACTAGCATAATAAACAATTTAGGGAGCTCGTCACAGGTTATTGTTCAAAAATAAACCCATGTGAATATAACTTGTGAAATTGGAAATAGTCATATCAATCTTTCCCCGGGAGAGTTCAGTGGCTCAACTACACTACTGTGAATATAGCACATTCATAACAACAAAAATCTACATAAGCTTTGTGTGACTAAAATAGTTTTAAAACATAACATTACCCGTCTAAAAGAAATACTTCAGCCATGGTGTCATCCTTCCTCCAACGTGTAAAAGTAACTCCAATATTGATTCAGGATTTTAAAAAGTTGATTCAGCATTTGTTTTGCTCTCTCTCTCACTTTTGTGTGCAGGTAACGCATGTACACCCGCAAATGGCAGATCTGCATGAACGGCTGCAGAAGTACACATCTACATTTGTTGACAGACAGATTGGGCTACTTATCAGAATTATGGGAAATGTCAGCCCAACAAATTTAAATTGGATGACCATTTTTAGTCTTATGCCTTACACAGAAAATAAAAATACACTTAAATACATTTAGATCATTTACTTTAATCATTGGAATGATTAAATGTGAAGAGGAATGTTGGAATGTGAAGAGACTTTCAACCAGCACAACAAAAACTGAAGACAATCACCTACTGCACCTTTAATAATCACAATAGGACCAATAGGTCAATGTTCCCATTCAGCAGTAAGCTAATATAACATGCTCAGACAGGCTGGACAATAAGCTGAAAAAGAAATCTATCTGATCAGTACTAAATTTCCTCATAAGGCAAAAAGGGTGCCCTCATGCAGAACTGCAAACACATTACAAAGAAGAGACCCAGAGAATAAACGGAGGATTGAACTGCTACAAAACTATAATCTTAGAAGAATTTATTCGCTTGAGGTTTTTTTCCCCACTAACTTTCAGATGCAACACATTTAATTACTTGTGGTGGTGCAGTATTACATAACTGTCACAAATATAATTTCCTAAAGGTTTTTGTTTAATAAGGCTTTGAGCTGAATAAACAGAGTACTGCATGTTTTAAAAATCTAAATGTGGCACAGGTGTTTTAATATGAACATATCTTTGAAAAAAAAAAAAAAAAAAAAAACCTGTTTGCAGTAAAGTATCAATGTCATTTTCATTTAGATGCATATTCTATTATGCCTGATAAAATACCAACTGAGAGCTCAGAGTGAGCACTGGAATCATTACAGCCGTTACCAGGGAAACAACCATTTCTGATGCTCCATAATTTCCCAGGGGAAAAAACCCTTGGTGTGTGGAATACACTGCATACTCAAACCAAACTAACAAACTTGGCAGTTCTAAAGTATAAAAACAGGTAAAACATGTGTTATTGGTTTAAAAACTAAGCAAGCAAAACATATTTAGACTTTTTTTTTTTGCCTTTTTTTAAATAAACCGGTTGATCTGAACCAAAAAAATGGTCCTGTTCATGACGATTATTCAAAACAATAATGTGATGCGTTACACCAGTGGTTTACATGCACCTTCATTAAGTTTTTAATGTGATATTGGTAGTATCAATTTAAAACTTTATCTATTGTAAATGCAATAATTCGATTTAAATAACGTGATTAAGCTCAAATAACAGCAAGTGTAATATTAATGAGTAGCGTTTGCCAATATTAATTAAAATACACAGGCATGTTAACATCTTTATCACAACTATAGCTTTTCTGACCAGTGTTGCAAAGTCTTTGGTTTTACTGTGGAATTGGGAAACCTTTGATCTGTGTCCGCGGGTTGGTTTTTAATTCTGAGGTAAATTTTTGCCAAGTTAGAACCTACTTCTACACTTTGGCCAGGACACACCAAGCCAACAGCAAACAACTAGCACAAACAAAAGCCAACTGTGTTGTTGCCTCACGTCTGGTCAGATCTGGACCAAAAAGCTGCCATGAACACACCAAACAGACAGCAGCAAAAGGAAACGAGAAGTTAAGGGGACATGTCTTTCCACACATGTAGTCCATTTTCTCATTCCACAAATGGAAACCGAAACTTCCGATGTGCATGTGCAAAGCATAAACAAAAATGCCTGAAAAATTTAATAATCCATATCGTATGCAAATATTTGAGAAATTACAGTCGGCATCTTAGTGTTCCATCTTGACTTGAATTGCTTCCAAGTCAGTTGATCTCACCCTCTCATTTGTTGTTGAATAACCAATCACAGGGCTCTCTTCAGCCAGCTGTCATTCTACAAGCTTAATTAGGCCAACTCATTCCGATGTTAACCCTAGGTGTGTCCTGCACCTTATACGTTTTGTAAATATCAGGGTTCATACACATTTTTACAACTCAAATTTAATAACTTTTCCATGACTTTCAAGTACATTTTCATGATGTTTCATGTAATGTCTATGACTCTACGTATACATGTTAAATAATAAGAAAAACTATGCATGTCCAAAGTTATTACAGCAAATCGCATAACATACAATAATCTATTTAGTTTAAATGAGATCTATGTAAAATGGAATGTTGACACAGCACTAATGTGAGAGCATGTGTTTGACTATGGACAGAAAAGAAGTATAGACAACTAACCCATATTTAAGTATACAGACAATTCAGGCCTGGAAAATGCCAAGTAAAAATTCCATGACTTTTCCAGGTTTTTCATGACAGTAAAAACTCTGATATATAGTCCTGTGTTTAAAACGTTAATTCCATCATAGTTGCTAAACTTACAGCCATAAAGTCCAGTTTGGAATGGAACATTTCAAGGAACTCACAAATGGCATTTTTTCAGAAAGTTATAAATAAATAAACCAATAACTTCCCTCAACAAAAACGAAAGCCCCTTGCCCTCTGCATCAATGAGATGGTTATTTGAAAAACAAATCTAGCCCATTTGAACTTACCGTCACAGACTTCAGCGTCATACCGTGATAGGTTCCCATAGTGTCAATTTTAAAACCCTCCGTTTCTGTAAAAAAAAAAAAATTAAAATTACAATTAAGAACTACATCTTAATTGTATTCTACATCTTAATTTACTCTAGTAAGCCTCACATCTTTGTTTTGAGGCCTGTGAGGCAAACATATTATGATACACTTGAAGGTGCACTAAGTAATTTTTTTTTGGTAAAAAAATAATAATAATAATAATAAAAAAAAATAAAAAAAAACAACAATAATAATATTATTTATTTATTTTTTGGATGGAGGACATCATAAATCTTCAAAACATCACTTTTGTTTTGTTTTTAAGCAAAAACGCACTTTAGATCTCAAATAAGCACTTTATACATAAAGCAATGCATAAAATTTGGTTTAAATAATGAAGGAGACGTTAGCTCTAGAGTGCCAGCAACAGACTGCCAGAATGCAGTGGCCGATTCTTCTGAAATTTGTCACAGGCTCTGATGTATGCCTTCAAGTACTGAAATGGGTACTGCAGTCCAAATTTCAAATATCAGCACAAGCGTGTTGCCAGATTACCAATAAAAAAAAATTGACCTGACAATGAGCTTTAAGCCATCACCATATCCCAATATTATTATTATTTTTTTAATTACATTTCTGGTAAATATGTTTTTTGGATGGATGGCTGTTGAGGCAATGTCTTCATATCTGTTTGTCATACGTGAAACAAATTTAAATGCACTATTTTATCTGTACAGTCTCTTTATGTGCCACAACAAACAGATAAGATGTCAGTCAAATAGATGCATTAGCTTTTTGCCTTCCATAAACTAAATTTTTTTGAACCAAATAGTTGATGCAAAAATATTCTCAAAGTTTTTTACAAATTCTTTATGGCTATTAAGTAGCCCAGTATGGCATTCTTAGCCCATTTTTTTTTTTATTAATATAGAAAAAAACATAATACTGGAAAAAAGGGAAAAATAGTGGTCAAAAATTAAACAACAACTCACCCTCTTTCCCTTTGAATCGCTCCTGGTCATATCTGTTGTAGGCAGCTGGAACTGGCTGTTTATTTCTTATTGCTGGATCCTATTGGAACAAAACAAAACAAAAAAATTACAATTACACTGCACATAAACACAATCCATCACCAGACATTAAACCAGCACAATTTACCAGAAATCGAAACGAACATATTATTAACTTGAACAGGCAAAAAATAAAAAATAAAAATCATGCAGGCTCCAAGAATTTTCTGTCCTACTACTTTCAAAGTAAAGCGTAGTACTGTTTATTTATATGCACAGTGCTCAGAAAACAATATAAAGATTCAGCATTATATTAGAGAAAGTAGCTTTATTTACTGTCAATTGATCAAATTTGAAATGCTGAACACTCAAACTGGCAGTAAGCATTTGCCAGAAACCTGACAAAATGAAAGCAAGAAAACGGATATTTGAAATAGAAGTCCTATGTATATTGTTAGAATTTTACAGATTTGCTAATAAAACACATCAAACATTAATTAAACACATGAAATATTATTTTACACAATGAAATGTTTAAATAATGTTTTTTTAAATATCTTTTAAAAGTTGAAATACAAAATCGAAATATTCAAAAACAATGCAACTGTGGCCTTCGAAAGCGTCGGTTGACTTTCTTTTTAAATGTATACGTTTATGGTTACTAAAAAGATACTTGAGCAGCAAAGCAAACCCACATTTGTTTGTGTTCACCACAAACGCCAATATTTTTAAAGCTATAAAAAAAACAAAAAAAAGGAAACTGCAAACCCACATTCTCATGCCGTTTCTGCAGCTGTGTTTGTGTCACCATAATCTTGTTTGTGTTATATACTCACCACCTGAGTTTGATTCTGAGTTTGTCTCTGTTCAGGGGCTCGACCTTCCTCTCGTGCCTTCACTGATTGTAAGATGGCAAATATATTTTTGGAGAAGTTCTACAACAACAAAAGATCGGCATTCAGCAGGAACATTTACAATGTAGACCTACAAACAACATACGAGTTATACAAGTTTTCATGAGAGTGCAACAGCATTTATTTAAACTTTACTTAAGTAATCTGATATCCATGCTAGCACCTACACAAAACATTTTTTGGGATTTGTTCCTTCAAACAGATCTTAAAAATCTTGACATGATTAAGTTAAATTTGATCAGTGCAACACTGCCGCCTACAGGACAACATGTTTTTCAATTTATCAACAAAACACTAGGGCATATAGAGCTAATAATATGCCAAACCACTCTGAACTTAAATAGTTAATTTGAATAAACAATTGTAATTTATTAAATCTGAATTTTTATATGCCATTAAACACTGTTTTGAATTTCTTATTTTGAATTTCATAACCTGAAAACTGGACCTCTGAAATTTAAGACAACAACCTTTTTAAGTCAGATTTTCATAGATGCATTTTCTAACTTAATTTTTTTTTGTTCTGAATTCACAGACTGCAGGTATCCAGTTTGTAAAAATACAGTTTCAAGTTTTCATTAAAGAAATTCAGAACAAAGTCAATAATCTAAAATTCAAAAACAGAACTTCGGATTATGAAATTCCGACTGAGCACAGAAAGTACACAATACATTTTCAAATAAATGTTCGTAATAAAATTCTAAAAATTTAAAAAGGCATATAATATTCCGTTTTATTAAATAACAAGTGCTAATAATTCAAATGAACATAATTCAGATTGTTTCGGCATAATTTAAACTCCATAAGGGCAGTGATTTTTTTTAACCTGTGGGCAGTAGCCCCCTAGAGGTGACTTTCAGTATAGCAGCGGGAACGATAGTTGTTATTAATAAGATTTTTAAATGTAAAAATGACAAGTCATCATTTAATGTATGACAACTATGATGTTTAAGGGATGAGAAATAATAATGAAATGTTGCGTTTTTAACTATTAGATTGGTTTAATGACAACCCGCTAATGAATTTGTTGTCTGTTGAATATAGTGTCGAAGTGTCTAGTGTTCTAATTCTCTGCTGGTTTTGATTGCTTGTCTGACCTATAAAGACCTGCACTCGCAGAACCCAATGTATCCCGGACAAGATTTGGTAAGTAAGGAAATAAGATTAAATGGCACAAGAGTTAAGATTGCTTAAAATAATCTGTGGGAATGGATATAGGCCTGGGTAAAATAAATAAATAAATATGAACTCACAGAAGCAACAATGACACGTGGTGCTCATGCGCTGTGGTTTCAGACATACGATATAGTTACAATCAATAAAACCACATTTGTACTTTCTCAGATCTAACATAGATGTTGCAACAGAGCGTGACCAATAATTGGTCCCACACACAGGTCTAGCCTGAACACACCGTGCCTGTTTCCTGATTGATTTACTAATGGTCTACCCGTTTATGGCATGTGCCAGGATATTCTTTTTCCCTTTTTAAATTTAAAAAGGGTAAGTCTGACTCTCTTTGGTCTTGGTGATTATGTTCATTTTATGTTTATTCAAATCACACAAATAGTTAGTTCAAACAAAAATGGCATTTTTGAAAACATGTTTGATTAGCGGGCAATAAGTAAAACATAAAAAAAAGATGGTAACCACTGCACTAGAGCCATGATTTCAAAGCACAAACCATAATTTAAAAAATTACAAAAATACAAGATGCAAATGTAAGGAAGTTCATAGACAATGATGTCATTTTTCTAAAAACCCTCAATAGTATTAACAGGAGAGTCCCCTAACACACACTTTTATTTCCCTAAATTAAAATGAATAAAATAAAGAGACTCCTCTAACCTTGCCACTGCTCTGTAAAATAGTTGTCCTCGTCCGCCAGACTCTCTCTCGACTGACAATGTCTCTGGTCACATCCACCTCTGCGTCCACAAAGCTTCTCTGTTTCTGGGTGATGTCATCGTCCAGGTCAGTCTTGATAGTGGAGCGCTTCTTTGCCATGATTTTAGCCTTGATAGCAGCGATTTTCTCCACAGACATGGCTTCAGACAGAGACCTATGGATGCAAAGTGATATCTTCTAAATGGAGAAATTCAGCCTCAGAAGAACTTAGTTTAAGGAAATTAAACAATCAACAGAGAAGAGTCACAACTAAAGGCTAGGCATAGTTAATGCTGAGGTAAAATGATAATTATCACGACAATCGATCATACGAGTTCTACAAAATAAGCAGTTTATTTTAGGGGAGCTAAATGGTGTGAATGTGTTTGTTTATATGTAGGTCTTGCACAACTAGCTACTGTAGCTGAACCATAGTATTGTGTCAGCATTGGGAAATATTACTTTTAGTTTTAAACATGTATTAAACAGGGCTTGAAATGACAAATTTTTGCTTGGTGTATCTGCTGCTCTCAACTTCAAAGGAGCACCAGCCAAAACTTTGTCGCACCCAACAAATATCAAGAGCACCACTACAATTTTTGTATTAACAGATTCATTGGATTTGAAATCAATACTAATTAAAACTAAAATACAGCATGCGCAAACCGGCCCTGCATGAACTGATAGCATCTTGACGATCAAATGAAGAATTAAACTGAAGTTCTTGCCCTTAAAAGGTGTAGATGTGGCAAATGCTGTAACTTGCAACCTTACAGTGAATGCTTTACCCATTTTCATAGCGGACTTAAGGGCTACTTGAAGTCGTTTATCTAGCATCTAGGATGGGGGGGGCGGAAAAAGTGTACTAACATTCACCACATGATCACTAGGAGCCATTATTTCTAACTTTACGTGGTTTCTAAAACAAAATCTACCAGTGTTCTTTTCATTCTCTTTAACCTTTTTTGCAGCAGTAGCTCCCTGTCTTCTGAAGGCACTGACTGAGTGATTGACAGCTAATATTAACCAATCCATTTGTGTTTTTTTAATCCAATGCTCTACTTTTCCAACCTTTTCATATGTAAACATGCACTTGACGAATGTTCATGTCTCATCTTTTTCAGCGTCTAACATAAAATGCTGTGTCAGGATTTTCAGCTTTTACATGCAGCTCACCCTGTCAGTTCTTGAGCAGCAGGCCATTCAGAAGAGCAGGGCAGGCATTGCAGGCTATTGTTTACTGTGGCAAGTTGGCATGACAACGGTTTTAAACCATTCCCGAGTGCTGCGTTTTGTGTGTTTTAGGTGCAATTATGCATTCTACGTGAATGTTCCCTAAATTTGCGCATGCAATGAACATTTTGCATGGAAAACAGTGTCGCACGGCAACAATCTTATACACTCACAGAAATGCTTCAAAATATATTTTGAGGTTGCATAGACAAATTTCAGGCGCATAACAGTTGCAACTTTAAGCCTTATTATACAAGTATTACAATATTATTTCAATACTTTAGTACATTTTATATAATTACAAAATCCAGATTGAAAAATCTTGTCCTCAAAGTCAGAAAACAAAAATCCATGCCATAAGTCCTTTAAAAAAGCTGATGAGTTTGATCATACCTGATCTGATCTGTCTGCACAATGCTTTCCTTATGACCCTCGAGACGAGCAGCCAGACGCTCCTTATCCAGACGCACACGCTCTTCATCCTGTGGGGAAACAAGATGCATAAAATATGAGTGACAAATATTGCATGTGCACACAGACTACAGATGGAAAGACAAGACTTTAAGTTTTAAAATGTTCCTTACTTCAACCCGAGGCTTTTTTGCTTCTGACGAAACTTCATCTGCTGCCCTTTTGACTGTTAAAATAATGTAATTATCAGTAAAATTTTTACTATACTTTGTGGTTCTACATTTAGAGGCACTGGAATAAAGATGAAGTCCTGCTCTATGATTCATGAACACTCAAATATCCACATACCTTGTGTTGGCCTTTGTAGACCTATCTCAATAGGTGCACTTCTGTCGATACTCGTTGATGATGCTGTAAAATTCAGTTGGTAAAAACAATCAATAAAATTGCATTCCTTTATAACTGAATTCTGTAATGAAAGATTTGCTTTTTTTTACACTTACAGCTTTCTCCATTTAGATAAGACAGCAAGTCTTTTCTGTCGGGTCGCCTGACAACAGGGATGTTTTCTGTCTGAATTCAGACAAAAAAAAATAATTAGAATTTTACTTTACAATATATATATATATATATATATATATATATATATATATATATATATATAAAATTTATTTTTTTATATATTTTTTTAAAGAAGATATTTCCCATTTATTGACAATAACCGTGGTTTCAGTTTGATTAAAAAAAAACAAGGAATTACAGTTCTGAATAAAAAACATTGTATATGTAATCGTTACAGTTAGGCATTAGACAATGCAGTCCATACAATTGTGTACTAGGGAAAATAAATTGTGGGCGCTGGAAAGAAAAAAAGCATGAGATGCTGCAAAAGACATGAGGACAACAAGTTTATTAAATATATATTTACATTCAAAACTTTAGAAAGCAGACAAGAGGAATGCATATTCCACATTTTTATTAATGTTTCATAAATAGATTATGGTGACAAGTAGAAAGACGCCTTTTTGGCAAAAACAAAAGCCTGCTAGTTGTGTTATAATTCTAGTAATTTTGTCAAGACTTTGAGCTGACCTCTAAAATTCAATGGTTATATTTTTGGTATACTATATAATGATTACAAAAAAAGATACTTGTGTGATTTGTTCTCCTTTTGCATCATGGTGAACACTTTTTGCATATTACACTTAGGGTGTACTCACACGATGTACAGTTGCATTGAACCAGGTCGAAGCATGCTTGATTTCAGCTCCAACCCTGATCAAACACACCTGCACTTATTAATTAGGACATGAACAGCACTTGATAATTACAGGCAGGTGTGTTTGATTTGGGTTGGAGCTGAAATCTGCTGGACAGAAGATCTCCAGAAACAGGGTTGGTCACCGCCGGTTTAACAGATTGAATATTTCACAGTATTTATTGTTATCAGGACACAAGATCACTGGTATCATGCCCAGCCCTACTCCAAAGTGAATTGATGTTTAATTAAATATGGTCACAATGATGTAGTGACAATTCATCGATTTAGTGTTCATGTATCCCTGTTTGCATTCTGTGAACAGTGGTGAACCTGACTTTCACATCCTATAACAGTCATTTCTGTTGAGCATGTGAGCACAATGGCCAATCAGTAGTATTTATTTTTATTATTTTATTATTTTTAAAATATTCCAGTACCAATTGGTGCCGAACTTGATACTTCTGAAAATCCTACTTTAAATACAAAACTGTGTGTCATATTTAAAATGTATATTGAAAAGTTTACTTACTGCAGCTCTCCGCACATAGGAGGGGTGAGGAAGATGGACATTGTTGAGCAGGAAGAGAATGGAATCAAGAGTGTAATACTCTTTAGGTTGTCCCTCTTTTCCAGTTCTGTAATGAGATTAATTTGCATGATTATTATTGTGTAACCAGCGTCAATTTTGTGCAAAGCTAGATGAAAAATGGTAAAACATATTACATACCTTTTTTTAAATTAAACTTTGCACCATACATTTTCAAACCATAAAGTACACACAGTAGGGCTGCGCAATACCATAATCACAATGTGCTAGGGTTGTCACGATACTTGATTTCGGTACCAATCGATAGTAAATTTTTATAAACGTCCATTTCCCACTAGCATTTGTGCGCTGTTGAGCAAGTTCTTAAACAGCACTGATTTGCCATTGTGTTCACATGCTCAACAGAAATGACGTGAAGGTCTTTAGTTCACCGAATTCACTGCTGTTTGCTGAGTGTAACCACAGATTCAAATACAAAATGCTCCAGTGTCCCTGTATTTGTTGTTACACTTAGTAAACAGTGGTGAGCTCAGTGAACTGATGACTTTCATGGGCAATCACAGTCATTTCTGTTGAGCGTGTGATGACAAGGGCAAATAAGCTGTGAAAACGTTTTAAAATGATTTAAAAATGTTCTCAACAGTGCTCAAACGTTAGCAGGAAATGGACTTTTTTTTTTTATTTCAGTAACGATTGCTACCGAACTCCAGCATCAGGACAACCCTATTATGTGCATATCCAAAATAGTAGCATCGCATGATCTGCATCGTCAGTGCAGTTTTAGTTTAGTTCCATGCCTTTGAGTGAGGTTTAGTTCATTTAAACCATGCATTTGTGTAAAAGAAATGATAACATTTGTAGTTTAACAAAGCTTAACTGCATTATGTTTTATATAAGATGAAAACTAGAGTTATTTGATTACATTTTTTGTACCTGAATGATGTCAGACTCTAAAAAACACCATTATATTTGCGTATTTGATTTATTGTATCCATAACTGTATTTCGTACATTATATTTAATGCAGCTGTCATTGAAAATCCCAATCTGTCTAAAGTGATCACTTCTAGGGCTGCATGATGTTGGAAAAAAATTACATTGCAACATTTTTCTTTCTGTGATACTGAACATAGTTTTAACAGATAAATGGCTCAATAGGGCAAGAATTCATCATTTTAGATTGACTGGGATTAATTGAATTTGTAGGAAAGCACATCTGCATAAAACATACTAAAACAATCACGGCATTGATAAACGCAGTACAGCAAAGATACAAACTAAATAAACAGTATTTAATGGATTTCTGGAAGCCTAGCAGTATACCGTGCAAAATGTATAATCAAAATGTAAAATGACCCAGTATAGTCTCCACTGTATTTATACATGAAAGCAATTACAGTTTCTAGTAGTTAAACATTATTATTAATTAACATTAACAATATTATTTTGTCTGTGCCTGGATGCTCAACATAGCAGATCCTGTGACGTGACTATTGTGGGTGTGCACATTGCGTTATCAATGCTAAAATGATATATATTGTACAGCCCTAGGTCAGAGCATGTGATTTGTGGAGTTATCAGAAGTGTAACTCTAACAGTGAAAGATTTCTATCTGGATGTGTTTTTAAGAGCTGTGACTGTATAGGATTTTAAGCTAATTTAAACCAAGAAGTTGTTAAGTTTGAAGCTTTCACAATTTCTGTACCTGAACAGTGTTAGATTCTACAGAAAACTGTAAAACATGGCTTATTTCATTTCTATCTTTGTTCTGTTGTATTCATCTACGCTATAATTAGATTTTTTTTTTCCATATCTTAGATTTATTTCCTCACAACATTAATTACAGTTATTCTAAAACCGAATTCTGTACAAATGGTCCAAATTAAGTCAATGTTGTGAAATTATATTCATATTGCATTATTTATCACCAGTGTTGGGAAAAGTTACTTTTGAAAGTAATGCATTAAAATACTGCGTTACTTCCAAAAAAAGTAACTAGCTGTGTTGCTTAGTTACTTTTTATGGTAAGTAATGTGTTACATTAGTTTGTTGTTGTTGTTGTTACTTTTGCATTACTTTTTATAACCTGGCTATTCTTTTCGAACTTTTTTTTAATAGAGGAGTTCTGCAATTAACAACAAACTGTATAACCTACACCCGGTATCATCAAACTTGTTTCTGGAGGTCCAGTGTCCTGCAGATTTTTGCTCCAACCCTAATCAAACACACCTGAACAAGCTAATCAAGCTCTCATTAGTAGGCCCACACGGAATCTGCGCACGCAGAATTCCACAGATTTCTGCAGATTTTTAGCCCATCATTGATTCTGTTTATTTCCTGGTGTAAATGTGTGTATATTTATTCAGTTTTCAAATTAATTTCAGAAATAATATTGACTAATATGAAAATATTCAAATGATTTATTAACAAAACTGTTTGTAAAGTACTACTTTCTGTCTTTTAGTAAATATATTATATGAGAAACTTGCTTTGTTTACCAAATAAAGTGGATCTAATTGGATTTGCATTATAAACATTAAATATAAGATAAAAAGGTATTAGCTTTTACGTTATATATTAAAGTTTTAGTTATGATACTCCTAAAATCATTCCGTATAAATCCGCAGATTTTTAACAAAATACTCCGCAGAAATAGCAAAAAATGTCCGCAGATTCCGTCTGGCCCTACTCATTAGGTATACTTGAAACATCCAGGCAGGTGTTTTGAGACAAGTTGGAGCTAAAGCCTGCATGGACACCGGACCATCAGGACTGAGATTGGTGAATTAAATTTTTTTTAAACACATTTAGACATAAAAATATATATCTTATATGGGCTGCAACCCATCACTGGGAAACATCCATAAACTCTCATTCACTCACATACACTACAGACAATTTAGCTTACCCAATTCACCTATAGTGCATTATAAATTAAATAGCACACCTACTGCAGACTTGGACTTGTGGGGGAAACCAGAGCATCCGGCTAAAACCCACACGAACACGGAGAGAACGTGCAAACTCCACACAGAAATGCCAACTGACCCAGCCAAGGCTTGAACCAGCAACCTTATTGCTGCGAGGCAACAGTGCTGCCCACTGCGCCGCTCCTACTATTTGTCTTAAGTAAAATCACTGTTCATTGAGACAATCCCCTTTCCTTTTCTTCGAAACGTTCAAAATAATGAACACATTCTCTAATTGACTGCGTGATTCATTGTGACTATTTAAATTTTCTAAAAATAAGAAACTCAAATATTACTTAAAGTACTGCATTACTTTGTTACTTAGAAAAAGTAATATTATGTAACTCGCGTTACTACTAATTACCCAAACACTGTTCATCATCACAATGTGTTATTTTCCAATATCGTGCAGCACTAACACCCAGCATAATTATAATGTTGAACTTAACCTCAAAATACGAGACAAAGTCCTTTTAAAAACATCAAATGGTATTACAAAATAACACAATTTCGCATAAGGCATAAATACACATAAAAATTTGACATCAGACAACTTCACAAAAATAACATGCAAAGGGCAGAACAGTTGACCGTGTACATAAATGATCTCTACTAGAACCCAAAAACACAACATTATGGTGGTAAGTGTCATGACACAGAACATTAGAAGCAGGCCCGCAGCCAGGGGGAGTGGGTTCGGGTGGTTCAGAAGACCTACCCCTCACTGACAAAGCAGGTCCAGTATTTGATTCATACACGAGCTCAGTTGTCTTATTTTGACTACAATGCCACCACAAATAGATAAAATAACCCATTGAAAAGGCTTTAAGATCATGAGGAATCCTAGTGTGACCTCAGTTAATCAGTTTTGGCTACTGCAAACAATTATTTTTCATGAGTCCAACAACCAGCAGTACAAGAAAACACCAGATAAAGTAATCTTTCGCTTCTGTATTGTTTTTAAATAGAGAAAACATTTGACAAGTGACTTTTATTCTAAACTTTAGATCTTTTCTTGATAGAAAAAAAGTGTGAAGCACTTTTACAAAAGAGTCTAGAAAAATTGTAAAGCTCTAATTTATTATACTTTTAATTATTATTATTATTATTCAAATGGCCAAATTTTGACTGAGAAAAGTTGGATGTGCTGGTTAGTTTGTTATTTGGCTACATTACAATAGACTATAGTTTATAATTGAATATTTGTTCTAATGATATATGATGTAATAAACATGTACTTCAGAAAAATACATACTTGTCATATTTCTTTATGCTAAATATTTAGGAAATATGTTTGGTATATCAAAAAGTGTGGTTATGATAGCTAATTCAGCTAAAAAAATGCATACATGTCTCCTCAGTGCAGATCCTATTTCGTGATTACAAGTAAATGGTCAGGTCAACGTTTTATTCGTTTTAAGCACAGATCACTCCAGCAAGCAATGTTGCAACACAAACAAATGAGAAGTTGTTGCGCAGCCTCAGTGAAGTCGAACATATGACGAACAGCTCATTGTTTTACGGAGCAGCCAGATTATTCGTTGCAATATCACGA
Organism: Danio albolineatus; assembly: GCA_903798035.1. Taxonomy (NCBI): domain Eukaryota; kingdom Metazoa; phylum Chordata; class Actinopteri; order Cypriniformes; family Danionidae; genus Danio; species Danio albolineatus. The sequence goes on from CAIGQQ010015130.1 coordinate 683,665, forward strand.
TGTCCATATATGCATCGGCACTTTTTTCCACATGGAACGTCTTTATCTTTACGTGAGCTTTTGTACACAACACGAGTTTCTCCGCACGAGTCCATCACTAGCGCATTAGCAGCTAAAGCAGCTCGGCTCAAATCAACACGAACAAGTCAACAGAACAAAAGCGCACGTACCCCCAGATGACATAGTTGGTCTTGACATTTTTAGGCCAGGAGAATTCCCCGAAAATAACTTCATCCCCTTTTGCGACAATCTCCTTTTTCTGGATGTTATACTGGCGAAGAACACTCAACACGTCCGCCATGATCGCGCCTCCTCATTACGAGTGTTTTATTTAAGACCCCACAACTTCTCAGCACGGGGCTGCTTCGAACAGTGCCTATCTAAAAATGGTCAATACAATGCTGTTTAACCATATTTGTTGAGCGTCAACTGCGATGAAGACGACTTTAAAAGAGTCAACAAAAGGGTTATTCACAGGCGAACAAGAGTTATGTATTTTTAAGTATTTCAAAATCGTCTGCACAGTTCAGGCAAATCTAGGCCATCTAAAGCAAAAATCCTCAGGTACCACTGTCAAGCCATCAACCATATTTCTATTTTAGTATACACAAACTTACTATGCCAACGACATAGCATCATTTTATGAAGTAATTAAGAACATAACCACAAATACAAATACATTACTCGGATTATTCTTTATTAATTATCGTGTTTTTAACCGATTTCTTTAAAGAATAACCACTTTAGTTTCTACTTTTAAATGTAGTGTATCGTATTATGGAGCGTTCTAAACCCCAACAACATAAACGGACAAACTTTGGGTTGGATTGCAATCGAGTTACATGCAGGGACAAATTCACTAGCATGGCAAATACATTTTCATTTGTATTGACAATGTGTAAAAACCATCAGAGCACAGTGTTTCATCATTTGTCATGTTTATTTGCCCCATACTTCAAGGTTTAGATCTAAATAATCTCTAATATTACACATACAGAACAAGGGTACATTCATTATTGTATCTCAAAAGTAGCAGTCAGTAATTGTCTACGTTTTAGTGTTTTTTAGTTGTGCCTACAATTCATTACATAGATATTACTATCCTAGCAGCGTTAGCAAACTTATTACCTTGATTAGACCTTAAGAGGCACAAAGAACAATAGAAAATGCTGAATAAAGTACATAAAAAAGCCAAACAGAAATGAATCTAGCGAGATCCATCATCAATCTCCTCCATTCACACATATACCTCTTTTTTCCTCAATTTTGGAATCCATACATATATAGTATTATTTACTTCAAACATGTGCCAGAGAGTAAGCTGTAAAATATTCAGTCAAGCCTCTCATGAATCATAATAAAAGGTTATTTGCACTCAAATATCAAGTTACTGGACCACAAAACACTTGAGGTATATCAACATTAAAACCTTACCGACAAGTTTAGTAGTTTAGGCTACATCGATTTCTAAGTGAATCAGATTGCTTGGTTTCAATTTCAGTCACAAACTGCATTTTGCTTGGCATTTCAGCTTTCAGATTTTGTGGAAGACCAATGGTGCACTTTCAGTTCAATATGTAATAATTCATATCTTATTACACAAAGATATTACACACAACGAGCAAGCCCTCTAAAACACAGAACATTGCTTCTGATGAAGGTCAGTGACATGCATGAGCTTTTCAAAAAGAAACATGTAAAAGACGATTACACTCATTTTGGCAAAAAGCAAACATTTCACTGGACCAGGTTAGAAAACATATACTGAATGAAGCTCAGTAATCATAATAGTCTTAAATGTGCACACCTTGATTTTCAATGCAACTTAATCCAGCCTGCTGGATATTGAATTAGACTTGGACTTGATTCCAAAATGTAAAAACATACAACATGATTACCTGCTTACAATGTCTTCTTTTATATTTTTTTGCATGTTGATGGGCGGTGCAATGTCTTTTTGTCTTTCAGAAAACCTGCATCCCATGCTACAAAACTAATAGCTTTTAAAAGATGTCGAGTGCAAAGTTACGGATGACATCCACTGCTTGTGAGTCAAAGCCGCAGATGTCCAGCATGCCGCAGTCTTCAGGGTCAGCGATGGACAGATTGTTGGCAATCAACCCACACACAATCAGTTTTGAAAATACAGAGCTTTTCTGGGGAAAAAAGAAAAAGAAAAACACAAACAAAAATGTTCTCTATAATTACTTTTTTTTTTAAAAAGGAAGTATTACTCGCATAAAAATTTATTATTATTATTTAAACAAGTCAGACTTTTATTCAGCGAGAATGAATATGTCATTTTGTAACAAGAAGTTGAGAGTTTCCTTATGGTCCAAATAAATGGAAGGTTTAAAAATGCCATAGAATGAAAATCTGAATATACCCATAGACATAGCTGAATAATATGAGATCAGTACATGGACATAGGATACCGTGAGCCTCAATCACCATTGTTTTCTTGTTTGAGTGTAAAATCCTGGTGATAATCAGGCTAATCAGAAGAAAAAACAGACTCTTACGCTGAACATGGGATCATTGCACAACTCAGGTTGAGTTTGATTGGTCTAATGCTTCCTAGTGAAAATTACACAAATTATAATTGTTTCCCTTGTTTCTAAGTGAACCTAAGCTTAAATTAAATTTACTATGTATGCGAGAAAACAGGAGGGGGAGAGAGACTAAAGCCAAAAACTATTGAATAAATAGACTTTGCTAAAGCCTGCCATGCCTTTAAATGTTTTTCAAGCTCCTGAAGTTTGCGGACGACACTACTGTTATCGGCCTCATCCGGAACGGTGAAGAGTCTGCATACAGACAGGAGGTGGAGCAGCTAGCTTTATGGTGCAGTTACAACAATCTGGAGCTGAACACGCTCAAAACGGTGGAGATGATAGTGGACTTCAGGAAAAAAAAACCTGCCCTCCCCCCACTCACCATCATGAACAGCACTGTGGCTGCAGTGGAGTCATTCAGGTTCCTGGGCACCACCAAGTGGGACACTCACATAGACTATTGTGAAGAAAGCCCAGCAGAGACTGTACTTCCTTCGTCAGCTGAGGAAGTTCAACCTGCCACAGGAGCTGCTCGTGCAGTTCTACTCTGCTGTCATCCAGTCCATCCTCTGCACTTCAATCACCGTCTGGTTCGCCTCAGCAGCCAAATCTGACCTCCGTAGACTACAGCGAATAGTCCGGACTGCTGATTGAATAACTGGCACTACCCTTCCTACACTTCAAGAACTGTACTCTTCCATAGTGAGTAAAAGGACTCGCAAAATCACCCTGGATGCCTCGCACCCAGCACACTTCCTGTTCGAACTGTTACCGTCTGGTCGGCGCTACAGAGCACTGAGCACAAAAACTGCCAGACACAGGAAAAGTTTCTTTCCTCAGGCCATCTACCTCATGAACAGTTAATATTTCTCCTATTGTGCAATAAACGTGCAATACTTTCTCACACTCACTTGTACACAGCACCTTATAATAATATACATTGCAATACTTCTTACGCATCTGTACACAGCACCTTATAACAATATACAATGCAATACTTCTTACGCATTTGTACACAGCACCTTATAACAATATATAATGCAATACTTCTTACGCATCTGTACACAGCACCTTATAACAATATACAATGCAATACTTACGCTTTTGTACACAGCACCTTATAACCTGTATATTTATAACAAATCTGCACATACATTTCAACATCCAGATCGTTGGACTGACTGCATCTCTGTTTAATGTCTATCGTCTTCTTTTTTTTAATATTTATTCTGTGTTGTCACTTGTCACTTTATGTACACTGGAAGCTTCTGTAGCCAGAGCAAATTCCTTGTGTGTGTGAAGCACGCTTGGCAATGAAACTGATTCTGATTCTATGCTTTGTTAAGCAATGCAGAAGAATGTTAAGTGGTGCCGCCATTCTTGAGCAAAAGGATCCCAATTACACATCCAAAACATTTCTTTATGTAGAGGCTGACATAAATTCCTGCCTGTGCTAAAGAATTAAAATAGAACTCTAAATACATCTATCGGTGCATTTTTCATGTAAAATTTAATTAATTTTTTAAAAAAAATTTTTAATTAGTTTAAAGCAAAATAGGTTATCCTGGTAGCTTTAGACATATCACTCCTTCTAGCTAGAATAAACCTCCACCACTTCAGTTAAAAACATTTAACAAGGCATCTACTCAGTTTGTTAAAATATTTTTTAGCAAATAAAAAAAGATTATTTTATTTCCGAGTACCTCACACTCTGAGTATGTTTAAGTGAGTGAGTGAGTGAGTGAGAGAGATTATTAATATTCATGACTGTTGCAAATTTGATCAAATCCAAGCATCTGACTCTAGGTATATATTCTGGGGTAATACTGTAACATCCCCAGCTCATCACTCATCTCGTCACTCATCACCAGCTCCTCAATCACAATCACCGAGACCAGCTTCCAGCCGTGCACCATCACCAGCCTTTTTGCCTTCACCCATATAAGCCCCACTCTGCCACTAGCCCTTGGGCGGGTATCACATATGGACACGTTCCACCTCGTCTACCTTCATCCCCCTCTTGGACACCCTCCTGTGCTCCACACGGATCACCTTCATCGCAAGTCCTATCAGGGAAGTGACTTTCAAGTACTTTGAGATATACCTATCCCGAATGGATCCCTAACCCTAACATCCGTCCAAGTTAACGACTTCTTCTTTAACTTATAGTTAATCAATGCACTATATGGCACCTTTGCATTAACAGTACCTAAACTGTGTGTAATTAAGTAAATCAAAGTTATTTAATGCACATAGAAACATGTTGAAATATGGATGGAAAAACTCTTCCATTTCATCAACATAACAGATGTTTTTGTAAAAGTGAAATAACATGCAGCGCCACGTTCGCCTCACAGCAAGAAGGTTGCTGGTTTGATCCCTGGCTGGGCCAGTTGGCATTTCTGTGTGGAGTTTGCATGTTCTCCCTGTGGTTGCATGGGTTTCCTCCGGGTGCTCTGGTTTCCCCCACAGTCCAAAGACATGTGGTACAGGTGAATTGGGTAAGCTAAATTGTCTGTAGTGTATGTGTGTGAATGAGAATGTATGGATGTGTTTCCCAGAGATGGGTTGTGGCTGGAAGGGCATCTGCTGTGTAAAACAAATGCTGGATAAGTTGGCGGTTCATTCTGCTGTGGTGACCCCGGATTAATAAAGGGACTAAGCTGAAAGGAAAATGAATGAATGAAATAACATGCATATTCAGGCCTTTACTTATTCATTCATTCTCTTTTCGGCTTAGTCCCTTTATTAATCTGGGGTCGCCACAGTGGAATGAACCACCAACTTATCCAGCATTTGTTTTACGCAGCTGCTGCCCTTCCAGCTGCAACCTATCTCTGGGAAACATTACTCGCACTCACACTACGGACAATTTAGCCTACCCAATTCACCTATACCACATGTCTTTGGACTTGTGAGGGGAAATGGGGGCACCCAGAGGAAACCCACACAACTATGGGGAGAACATGCAAACTCCACACAGAAATGCTAACTGACCCAGCCGAGGCTCGAACCAGCGACCTTCTTGCTGTGAGGCCAATGTGCTACTCACTATGCAACCGTGGCGCCCTTTACTTATTCAGATATGCAAAAGAATTAGTGCAGTTTAATAATTAATTATGACTAATCCATACATACTTTAGATGTAAATTTAAAACGTTTGTATTTACATAATATACAGTACCTGACAAAAGTCTTGTTGTCGATCCCAGTTGTGAGAGCAACAAATAATAACTTGACTTCTAGTTGATCATTTGGAAAAAAGTGACAGAAGGTAGATTTTTCCGATGAATCATCTCTTGAACTGCATCCTAATCATTGAAAATACTGCAGAAGACCTTATGGAACCCACATGGACCCAATATTCTCACAGAAATCAGCTAAGTTTGGTTAAGGAAAAGTGATGGTCTACAGTTCCATTCACTATGGCGGTGTGCGAGAGATCTGCAGAGTGGATGGCAACATCAACAACCTATCAAGAATTTGTGGTGCCGTTACAGTAGAAACCACAGTAAAGGGCAAATTCTTCAGCAGGATAGCACTCCTACTCATTCCTCAGCCTCCACAAAAAGTTCCTGAAAGCAAAGAAGGTCAAGGTGCTCCAGAATTGGCCAGCCCAGTCACCAGATATGAACATTATTGAGCATGTCTGGGGTAAGATTAATGGGGAGGCATTAAAGAAGAATTCAAAAGAATCTTGATGAACTCTGGGAGTCCTGCAAGAACGCATTCTTTGCTGTTCCAGATGACTTTTTAATAAGTTATTTGAGTCATTGCAGAGATGTATGGATGCAGTCCTCCAAGCTCATGGAAGTCATACACAGTATTAATGCTTTTTTACTGCACCATGACTTTATATTATATACTGTACATTTTTGTTAAGTGACAAACTATGATCAAACTAGAAGTCAATTTATTATTTGTTGTTCCTAAAACTTGGATGGGTGACAAGACTTTTGTCAGGTAGTGTATGTGCTTATACTGTGCACATACAGTTGAAGTCAGAATTATAACCATAGAATGGTCTTTAAAAAAAAAAAAAAAAAAAAAACTGCTAATAATTCTGACTTCAACTGTACATAAATGCCCACACATATTTACTTTAAAAATATTTAAAATGTTATGATGCACACAACATTATGTATTCTTTTATTTTGTATGCAAGTAGTCATGAGTAATCGCAAGTGTTCATTCTAATGACTTTCATACAGCAAAAATGATAAATAACCATTTATTAGGACACAAACACATCTTTTGCACTCCTCTTAAGCTTGACTCACCTGTCTATACATCTTCAGGGTTTCAGCTGGATTTTCCCGACCAAAGGTTTGATTATTGGTTAAAATGATAAAGACATCCACAGTTTTCTCATTCTCTGAGGCCCAGGTGATGGGTATAGAACAGTCTGTACTACCACCAGGAGTCTAGAGAAAAGCACAGATTATGATTATAACGCCATACATTTATTTAGCAGGTCCTTAAGGGGTCAGGTGACTCCAATTATTATTATTATTATTATTATTATTATTATTTTAATAAAAGGTATTTTATAAATAATTGTATTGACTATATGATGCTGCAATTATGAAATAGATTTTTATCAGGAATAAAAATATAATAATAGTAAAAAAATGAACAAGATTTTGATTACGTTTTACTAGAGAAATTGAATGTTTTGAATATTAGATCATTAACTACAGAAGTCAACTTTTTAAGTGGATCAAAAGACAAGATCCACTCTAAGACAAGAATAGGTTTAAGACTTTAAGCTTTAAGACAACTTTGATAAAAGGTTTTATCCACTTTAAATATTGGCTACTATATGTTCTCCTATATGAGTCCTCTTACCTGGATGAGCAGTGCTGCTACCTGCATTAATGTCATATCAGAAGAGATAGTACAGGGATGAATGTTTCCTTCAGAGAAAACCACAATCTGTGCGTTTGGCTCCGTTTGAGAAATTATCTGCAATTAAGAAAAAAAAAACATTAAATATCTTTTTCAGTTCAAACTGGGATTACAGTATGTTTTGGTCTTGTTTCAGCCTGTAACAAATACATAAATGTATCATAAAACTCAAGACATCCACAGATAGTACATGTTCAATTTTTCAGTGAATCAAACTGCTGATGACTCTCTTCGTGAATGGATCACTGATCAATTTGAAAAAGAACCAACAACAGTGCAGATATTTGTAGATGCTTCTAAAAATAAGGGGAATAAGAAACTAGTATCAGGAATTTATTCCCGTTCAAGGTCAACAAAAAAATATTGAACAATGTACCCTATGTAAAACAGAAATACGAAAAGGAAGCCAAAATATTTATAGAGAAAGAGGAAAGGTTAACTACAACCACAACTAATTCAGATCCATGGAGGGAATTTATTTGAATTGAAAGTATCTGTTAACTTAGATCAAACCGCTGGTGAATATTGTGAAAAATGCTGTAATATTATGGCTGACCATTTTCACTTCATTTGAGATGGTAATATTATTCCCACCTGAATAAAGAGAGAAATACAATAATATAATCGAATCTAGAATCTAATGCATATTGTCAAAAAAGGTTTAGAAGAAACGATTGATTTAATGAAGTTGTTTTAATGTATATGTATCTAAAATCCACCCAAACAGAAACTTTATATTCCTCATGTTAGGTATATAACCCTTAACAGTACGGCAAGAACTGATCTGGTGAGAATGGTACCTACCTATATGGCTGTGCTTAAAATTGCCTAGTTCCCTACTATATAATATGCGAAAAACAGTATATGAGCAAAGTAGCATGTCTGAATTCATAGAATTCAAAAAACAGTATACGGATGACCTGTTACTTTCGGTGGGATTATGAAGTGTGCATCCAATAAAGACTACGATATCCCATGATTCCACGTGAGGGAATTCATGAATGGCAGTGAAGCGACACAACTGATGTGGTTAGGTCATGTGATAATGACAAATGGTATACAAAGTACGTCTGAATTATTTTCATACTACTCACTTGCTTACTATATAGGATGTACTTTTCCAATGGTTCTATAGTAAATTCAGATTCAAATGTAGTATCTGCTCAATTGTTAAGTGATTTCAGACACAGCCTGTGTCTTTTTGTCATATGAAAGAGTTCTTTGTTCTGTATTTGTTTGAAAAATGGACAAAAATTAATCAATCAAATAAAAATAAAGTAAAAACTGCTTTATAACTGCTAGCCAAACTAAAATAAATGATTCTCTCAAAATAGGTTCATAACCGTTTTCAAGGTATACCGCGGTTTGGAAAAAGTCGAATTTTTCTGCTTTACCGTTCCTAAGGTATGAGTACGATTATTTGAAGTTTTTTTATTTTGTTTCTTAGGGCAACAGTATCTCCAGCAGAAAAGATGTCCAAAGATGATGTTTTAAATTGTTAAATAAAATCAGTGTTTTTGAAACTAATGAAGGGCGCCATGGTGGCGTAGTCGGTAGCACGATTGCCTCACAGCAAGGTCGCTGGTTCGAGCCTCGGCTGGGTCAGTTGGCATTTCTGTGTGGAGTTTGCATGTTCTACCTGTGGTTGGGTGGGTTTCCTCCAGGTGCTCCGGTTCCCCCACAAGTCCAAAGACATGGTATAGGTGAATTGGCTAGGATAAATTGTCCTAGTCTATGAGTGTGAATGGATGTTTCCCAGATATGGGTTGCAGCTGGAACAGCATCTGCTGCGTAAAACATATGCTGGATGAATTTGCGGTTCATTCCGCTGTGGCGACCCCAGATTAATAAAGGGAATAAGCCGAAAATAAAATAAATGAATGAATGAAACTAATGAAGACAGCAGAAGTCAATGATTCCTTTGAATCCTTTAGCCTGACATGTTTACTGCTTCAAAATATTTAAAATGTTTGTCAAAATAATTTATATTGTGTTCAAAGGTGAAAAAAAGTTAGTTTTTTACCCAGACATTTAAAAAATATATTTTAGAGCAGTAATCACAATACCGTGAAACTCTATCCAAGGTTATCATACTGTCAGAATATTATACCGGCCCATGCCTATCTCAAAAGAAGAAACAATACAATAGAAAAAAAAATGTGAAACTCTCAAACACTACTTGGGAAAACATATATTATTAAAAAATGATTACAATTTCACAGAAGGACTAATAATTTAGCCTTCAACTGTGTATACACAAATATAATAAATAACATACAAATTATATATAAAAGTTCGAGCCCCGGCTGGGTCAGTTGGCATTTCTGTGTGGAGTTTGCATGTTCTCCCCGTGGTCGCGTGGGTTTCCTCCGGGTGCTCCGGTTTCCCCCACAAGTCCAAAGACATGTGGTATAGGTGAATTGGGTAGGCTAAATTGTCCGTATAGTGTATGAGTGTGAATGTGTGTGTGTGTGTGGATGTTTCCCAGAGATGGGTTGCGGCTGGAAGGGCATCCGCTGCGTAAAAATATGCTGGATAATTGGCGGTTGATTCCGCTGTGGCGACCCCGGATTAATAAAGGGACTAAGCCGACAAGAAAATGAATGAATGAATGATTATATATAAAAATACACAAAAATCCTGATATTACTTTTTTCTGAGCCTGATTGCAAAAACAAAAACCAATTAAATACAGTGGAGTGGACAACTGCATTTTAAAGTGTGCGTCTGCTGAGTGTGATCTAACAACTCGTGTGAAAGGAACTAATTCAAGTTCACATTTATAAGTTATCAAAACTTCAATTTGGGGTCAGAGAAATATTAGCAACCACAAAATTACACATTTTGTTTAATTTGAAGATTAAAAAACATATGTAAATAGTTTTTATTTGCTTATATTTTGTTATAAAAAACAACAGATTTTCCTATACATTAATTTCTGCCACATCTACATGTGGACTAGCTTACAGGCAGCATCCGAGATAACATAAATCAACTAAAAGTATATTTATATATCTCTAAGCCAACATGAAATAACAATTTAACTGTTTAATTATTTTTCCTTTACATAACTGTTTGATATAACTTTAAAAGAAACAACAAAGTATTTAGTAAAGTCCTGATCTTGTTGAGTTCATAAAGTTCTTGATTGCCATTTCAACAATTAATTTTCATCTCAAGTATCTAAAATATTTTCACATGACTTGCATAACAGAGTAATGTACTTGAGAGGCGATTCATTTGATGTTGACGGGACCAGAGCGTCCCGTCAGTAAAGGAATATGCGTGGAATGTGAAATATGCATGGGGTGGACCCTTACAGCCACACACACACTTCCTGCTCCAAGGACAAAATATTAGTTTAGAATATGACTTCAGGCTCTTCAGTGTTAGAGGATCTGAGTGGAATAAACAGGCCTGTGGTCTTACCATACACACTGCCGCCGCTACTGCCACAGTGCTGATGGAGCTGCCGCGACACACACTGCTCAAAGAGGAACTTATATCAACAGCCACCAAAAAACGCTTGCCTGTGGCCTCCACGGTCTGAAGACATAAAGAGAGTCGTGCATTAACATCAAAGTTTTTTTGCTTATAGTATGCTGAAAACAAATATAAAGTGGCATATGGCTTTTGCATGATGCCACTCACCGAAATGCTTTTGCAGAAAGCGCAGTCCAGTGCTTGAACAATGTCTCTGTCTGGCTCCCATTTCAGCTTGCTACGCTTCCCGTGACCTCTCTTATAGTTTTCAGACGCTGCAAGTATGTTGAATGGCTGTGTTTTGGCCTGAAAAATAAAAGAACACAAACACACACACACGCAATGGGTATGTTTATATGAAAAGAGTTTTGAGCTTATTGTCATATAAGCTTCTCTGACACTCTGGAGATCTCTCACACAGCCCCATACTGAATATTACCCCAAACTATGATTTTCCTTCACTAAACTTGACTGATTTCTGTAAGAATCTTGGGTACATGAGGGTTCCAATAGGTCTTCTGCAGTATTTGTGATGATTGGGATGCAGTTAAACAGATGATTCATTGGAAAAATCTACCTTCTGCCACTTTTCCAAATGATCAACTAGAAGTCAAGTTATTATTTGTTGCTCTTACAACTGGGATCAACGAAAAGACTTTTGTCAGGTACTGTATGTTTGACAGGTCTGTCGCTATTGCAATACTGACATTTTGGAGCAATTTCTCCTTTAAAGTGAGTCAAGTGTGACACTATAAATTCAAAAAGTTTAGAATTTGAGCATGTTTACATGGACCTCGCATCAGTAATCTAATTACAGTATTTACCTAATTCTAAATAGTACAATATTATGGATTAAGGTGTGTACTTTAGTTTCTTTCGAAGGATTAGTTCACCCAAAATTGATAATTCTTGTTATTAATTACGCACTCACATGTCATTCCAATCCCGAGAGCTAGGTTCATCTTCAAAACACAAAGAATTATATTTTAAAGGGAAAAAAAAGAGCTCTCTCATCCTCCATACAACAAGGGTCACAACATTTTCAAAGATCAGAAGGGTACCAAAATCATTCCATATGCCTTCAGTAGTTCAACTGTAATGATTAGAAGCTCCTAGAACAGTTCTGGGTGTCAAAAAATGGAAAACATTTTCGCCAGTGTTTTTGTCTTTTGTTGTGTCAGGTAAAGGTGTTAGGTTCTTTTACTGGACTTTTGTTGTCTGGAGGATGAGGGAGCTCTCAGATTTCACCTAAAATATCTTAATTTGTGTTCTGATGATGACTGAAGGTTTCAGGGGTTTTGTAATTAATAACAGAAAATGTCATTTGTGGGAGTGTATTCTCTTCATGTTACTATTTTATATTGTTACTGTACATAGATTAATAAATAGCACAAATTATAATTACCCTATGTTTCATCTTTGTTACAGAATCACATACCCTCTTCGATGTTTAATTTTTCCGTTTTAGAAAAGCTTCAAGTGCAGTTAATTATTTGTCATATTATACAAGAAAACAGATGATGGTATATACAAACTCTTGATAAAACCATCAAAATGTTACTTCGTCCATTTCATGCATTATTCTGCACTTCTGAATGATGAGTACTTTAATATTTCTCTCTTGTTGCATCTGGTGTAATCCTGACGTGGTGTAATCCTGACAATAAAAAGTATTTAAAACAATAATTTCTGAATAACTGAATTAAGGAGCACAACTAGATGTAACTTGTAGCGAGTGGATTAGGGCCATGTGCATGAGTGCTAACGACCGTCACCTGTACGCGCCACCTGTCTCGAGTCTCACAGAGGAGCTCTGGATCTTAAAACGAGGAGCATGCTGCGATCACACTAGAGTTTGAGCTTGCAAAATTCTAGCTGCGTCCCAAATTGTATACTTGTGCACTATTCTACACAATTTTGTAGTATAAATAGTGTAAGTAGTGCGTTCACACGAACAACTCTAAAAATAATAAGTGCACTTTAATTACCCGGATGATGCACTCATTCAACCGGTAAAATGAAGTGTGTAATGATGGACACTTCACGCACTCAACAACTGCAGCTTTGCTCACTTAGCGGAAGGGGCGGAGCTATCGTGCGTACATGTTGGATAACTTTACTTATTTTGGACTGTGAAAGCAAAATTCTCCTACAAGAGTGATTATAGCGTCTCCTGATGGTGAATGCGGTTATACGCATGGCAGGTATTATTAGGTAATTTGGTCATTTATTTCACTGATTTGGCGACCGTCAAACGTCATCAGGGAAACAGTTTGAACTTCCGCTTAGTAAAAAAGCCATTAGTGCTCCATTTGGGACAGCACTACATACATATACTATACTGTTGAGTGTGTAAGTGCATAAGTACATAGTGCATAAGTGATTGTGTATAGTGTGTCATTTGGGACACAGCTTCTGTCACACAGTGCTGCAAAAAGGGTTGGGATTAAACAAGGTGATTAGACATTTAAAAAAAGTGAGCGATTGGTCCCTATTATACATTTCTGTACAGAGAGATCATGTTCTGATCTTCTGTTGGACTTACGCAATCACACTTTCGCAGGTCAGAGGTCACCAAGCTTGAACTTTGCAACACAGCGAACTGCAAAACTTGTAGCACAAGCTTTTCTGGTCTGCTACTGTTATGTATTTTCTTAATTTATTAAACAAAATAAGATATATTTTTGTATTAAGTAGTGAGTTTTTTTCTTTGCTGTATATGCCTCTGTTGTGGTTCTCTTTTCTCCGCCTCTGTCTCTCCGACAGGTTTCATTATCACCGCACAGATGCGGTGAATCAAGGTCCTTCACGTGGAGGTTTGCTGGCTTGTTTGTGAAGACGATCTGAACCGGACTGGAACATCGTTGAGAGAGTCTCCACTCTCCCGGCTTGCGTTGTTTATTTTGTGAAGTTAAAAAAAACCTGTGTTGTATTTACTCTGCGAAATTGTTGAAAGTGATGCTGAGAGCTGACTTACTGAGATCTGCACAGAGACACGTGTGCTGAGGAGGGTGCCTTTTTGTTTTATTACGTTTTCTTATGTTTTGTTGTTAGTAGGGAGCTAAGTGAATGCTATTTCATTTGTTTTATTTAATGTACAGGTAAGAAGGATAAAAACTTAGTTGTTGAGTTTTTGTTAATTTTTTTTTTTTTTTTGCCATTTACTGTACCACTGCAAGCTTTTTATTGTCTCTTTTGAAGTTAAATGTCAAATAAATTTGACTTTACATGATTTCTTTGGTCAATCGTCTTTGTTATTGTTTTTCCTTTTGACCAGGCGATGAAACTCTGGGCTCCTTATTAATTTAGACGTGTCCTAATTATTTTAAATTTAATATTATTTATTGTTAGAGGTCTGGCCTACTGCGTGGAGCCATTTTAATGAATAAAAGTCTATGGGGCGAAAAGTGCAGTGTGACCGCAGCTACAGTAGTGGAATATGACAGAGGACCAGGCCTGGACACTTTATATTTGTTTGGCTTTCAGTTTGGCGGTAGTCTCTGCAAGGACCTGACGCCTGTTTGTTTTGTCATTATTAAAATTAATTCAAAGTTTGTCGGTTGTTCACCTCCTCCTTCCCAGTAGCCAGGGAGCCATTCAACTTCATTACATAACTATTGTCTTAAAAAGACCTTTTTCAGAACAGTCTCGTCCTGAATCCTCTCACAAACAGCGGCAACGTCAGGACTTCCTGGTATCAGAACTTTGTCCGCAGTCAACTTCCCCAAATGCTTCAATAAAACAGCCACTGGCATTTCTTTCAGCAATGCTTTCCAAACCTGAAAAGGACAGAAAAAAACATTAGCATTAAAAAACACACTTAGAAAGACTTAGACAACAATGCACCAAAATGTTTACGGTGCCATACATTTTTTATTTTTTTTTTGCCTTGTGAAGCTTAACAATTACAGACATAAGTATTTAAATGTTTTTTTTGAGGAAGTAACATTGAAAACACACAAATAAATCATTATTACACTAAATATATAATAGTTAATTAGTCAAATGTGGCAAAACCTCTTTGGACTTGAGATGGTTTGTGAGAAGCTGCTCTTTCCCCAGTCTCTGCTCCTCAATCAGATGAATGAGCTCCTGCTCATCAGAGGAGTGTTTGGCTTTCTCAACAGCTTCCAGATAGGCAAAGACCTTCTGCAGATCCTCAGACTTGTCTTTCTCAGCATACGCTTCCTCAACCCCTTTCCATCCTTTAGTGATGTATTTGCAAACAACACCAATGGCTGTGCAGAACAAGAACACATACTTAATTTTAATCTGTGACTTCTGACACAACAACTAAAAATAAAGCACTTTTATACAGTATTTTTTGATTTTCAAATATAGAAAGTTCAGACTATAAAATTGTGATAGAATTATTTATAAATTGTGATAGGTGCTATAACAGTTTTCAGTTATGGTTGGCACAATTATTTTACTTGTATTGTGACAGTAAAAATTATGTAATAAATGCAACGTATATGAAAGTTGCATTACTTTAAAATATATATTTATAATTAATTAATTTAAACAATAAACTAATATTGGGCGCCACGGTGGCCTAGTGGTTAGCACGTTCGCCTCACAGCAAGAAGGTCGCTGGTTCGAGCCCCGGCTGGGTCAGTTGGCATTTCTGTGTGGAGTTTGCATGTTCTCCCCGTGGTTGTGTGGGTTTCCTCCGGGTGCTCTGGTTTCCCCCACAAGTCCAAAGACATGTGGTATAGGTGAATTGGGTAGGCTAAATTGTCCGTATAGTGTATGAGTGTGAATGTGTGTGTGTGGATGTTTCCCAGGGATGGGTTGCGGCTGGAAGGGCATCCGCTGCGTAAAAATATGCTGGATAAGTTGGCGGTTGATTCCGCTGTGGCGACCCCGGATTAATAAAGGGACTAAGCCGAAAAGAAAATGAATGAATGAATAAATTAATATAATATAATATAATATAATATAATATAATATAATATAATATAATATAATGGCAATACAAAACATACATTTAAAGGGCACATACATGACCCCTTTTTTTATATTTAATATAAGTCTTTTCTGTCAGCAGAATTTGTCTGTAAAGTTTCAGCTCAAAATACCCATCAGATTATTAATTATAGCTGCTTTAAGTTGTTCCATTATAGCTCTAAACAAATTTTTCCAGTTTTTTGCACTGGCCCTTTAAGAATAGTTCTCCCCGCCCACCGTTCCCGTCAGCGTGCCCCAATCTCCGCCCTCGGCTGCGTCAGACGCACAGACACAACAGGAACAGGTGTAAGAGAAGCAGATCTCACCACGTTTGTGAGAAATACAACAGTAAGAACTTTACCAAAGACTGTTTAATGTGTTTGTTAAGGAGCTGCAACGATGAGTCACGCACAATGCAGTTATAGAGTTCGTTCACGCACGCACGTGCGCGCGCACACACAGACAGCGCGCGCTTTTGCGAGCAAATGTGAAAGGATACGGGCTAATGTCCACTGCTGTATGGATTTCTGTTATGGTAATGTACACAATAAACCTGATTTAATGTCAACAAACCGAGATTGAAGCGTCTTTTTTGCTGACACGCGGCTGTGGTGATGAAGTAAAGCTGAAGTAAATGGCTGTAGTTCATTACAAGCATGCACAGTTTTAAACACGTGTTAAACTTGTGAAACTCACTCTTGATCACATTCGATGATGATTGATGACCTTCGCGAACTGAACAGACCTTTTATTCCCGGTTGATTTGTGCACGTCCTGTCTTGTTGATATGATTATACGCGTTACTACGGAGACATGTTAATACGCAGCTGTCAATCAATTCGGTGGGCGGGGGGACCGCACTCCTACGTAGAGTTGCGGTCGATCTCAAAACCGCTCCAATTGGTCCACCGTTTTTATGCTGTTAAATTGAAAAAAAAGGACTGGGTGTGTTTATATCAGCCCAAAATGACCGTCTATACACTATACCTACACATATGACTGTCCAAACAGCTTAAAAAGTAGATTTTTCATCAAAAGTGCCCTTTAAAAGTTGTACTAAGCAATTTAATAATAAATTATTAGATTTAGCATTTTGACATTTGAATTTAATACAATTTACAAACGCCATTGATTTTATGTACATAATAAGCAAAAAAGGTCAATCAAACTATGGTGGCCGAGAAAGCTTAACAAGCTGCAATTTAAGAAAACACATGCAATTACAAAAAACGCCAGGAAATTAAGAAAAGATTTTCATCCGTTTGACAGCACAAGTGCTGCAAGTCCTCACAACGCAAACAATTTACCTCGCAATACTTTTTAAATAGCACAAAACGCAATGGAAATGTTTCAAGATGACCCTAAAACGTGACAGACCTGGCTATTTAGTTAATGGTTGTTTAGAATAATAAAATACAAAGCACAAGGGAATCGGGATATCAAAATAAAAATAAAAAAACTCACTTTTCAAATATCACCTACAACTTCACTGAGCAATAGTCACGGACCAGCCGTGTTCGTCACATTTTTGGGTCCACTTGAAACATTTCTGCTGTGTTCTGAAGTTTTTGCAAGTCTTCCGAGAAAATGCAGCGTATGTTTGTCAATTGTTTTCATTGTGAGAAAACGCAGCATGTTTATTTAATCTGTTTGCATTGTGTGAAAATGCAGCACGTTTTTAATGTGTATGTGTTGTGAGGATTTGCAGCATGTGTGTTGTCAAATGGATAAAGATCTTTTCTTAATTGGCTGGTGTTTTTTGTAATTGAATGCGTTTTCTTAAATTGCAGCACATTAAGCTCTTTTGGCCATCGTACATAGCACAGCATTAAAAACCTTTTGTGAAAACGTCAAAATATAGGTGAAATAATGATCTATTATTATTTAGCATAAAAATTAAAGAAAAATAACATTTATTTTGCCATGTACTTACTAAAAAAAATATATAAGTGAACATAAATTATCACTTGAGCCAGACGAAATCTGCGGAAATTTTTTGCCATTTCTGCGCAAAATTTTGTTAAAAATCTGTGGATTTATGCGACAGATTGATTTTGGGAGTATCCTAACTAAATACTATCCTATAACTAAAACCTGAATATATGAAATGAAAAGTAATACCTTTTTAACTTTTATTTAATGTGTCTAATGCAAATCCAATTAGATCCACATTATTTGGTAAACAAAGCAAGTCTTTCAGATATTAGATCGGCTAAAAGACAGAAAAAAGTACTTTACAAACTGTATTGTAAATAAATAATATATACATTTTCATATTAGTCAATATTATTACTAAAGTTAATTTAAAAAATGAATAAATATACATTTACACAAGTAAATAAACAGAATCAATGATGGGCTAAAAATCTGTGGAAATCTGTGGAATTCTGCCCGCGCAGATTGCGTATGGGCTTAGTTATCACATAGTTTAACATTCATTAATTTTCTTGTTGGCTCAGTCCCTTTATTAATCTGGGGTCACCACAGCAGAATGAACCGCCAACTTATCCAGCAAATGTTTTACACAGCGGATGCCCTTCCAGCAGCAACCCATCACTGGGAAACATCCCTGCACACTTATTCACACACATACACTAGGACCAATTTAGCCTACCCAATTCACCAATAGCGCATGTCTTTGGACTTGTGGGGGAAACCAAAGCACCCGAAGGAAACCCACACCAACATGGGGAGAACATGCAAACTCCACACAGAAATGCTAACTGACACAGCTAGGGCTCAAACCAGCGATCTTCTTACTGTGAGGCGATTGTGCTACCCACTGCACCACCGTGAGGCCCCATGTTTTAACAATTTTAGGAAAATAACAATTAATGTAGCACCTGACAAATGTTTTTGTGCGTGAACAATTGCTACAACTAATGCTATTTTAGTGGGTTATTTTCTGCAAATTATGGTAAAAAATGTTGAACATGGTACGTTCCAATGTACATGAAAAAGAAATTCTGCTTATTTAGACTTTCATGCTAGAAAACTCTTTTTGTTTTTGACCCATTTATTAAAATAGTAACAATGTTTACATGCATATGTGCTTGTCTCTTTTCTTTGTGAAAAAAAAAAATATATATAATATTTTTGTATAATTTATTTTTAATTGATTGTATTATTATCTAGCTCATTCTATTAATTACACATTTATTTAGTTTATACTGGAAATCATTGGACCATTGCTTCCACATCAAACCGTTACCCAAGCACTCACTGTCATTAGCAGGCTTCATGTGGGAGAGTCTAAGGAGGTCCTGATGGGACCAGCCCGCCCTGTGCTTGCACTTGGTCACCGCTTGCGCCAGACTCATCCCATCCTGGCCGTTGTACCAATCAGTCACGGCCCTCCTCAGAGCCCGGCCCCACATCCCAGAGCCCTCTTTCAGCTCTTTCTTATACTGCACGAATGTGAAAAGCTGCATGGGCGACCGGCACAGTTCCTTCAGAGCCCGTAAAGCAGCCTGTCTGGTCTTGCCGTCTGCATGCTGCGAGCAGACGGCCAGAGTGAAGAGGCTGGGGTTTGAACGGACAGCGCGGCCGTCCAGATTGAAGCGTCTGACCTCCTCCACCACCTCAGACCCACGGCCTCCCTCGATGAGCTGCATTAGGGACAGGGCATTCTCGATCCCCAGAGCACACTCTTTAGTGCTGTATGTGGAGCTTTCAGAGCCGTAGCAGAGGAAGCGGCGCAGACATACAGCTGCAGTCACTGATCTGTCCGCCGAGTTCAGCACCTGTTCGTTAACAACTGACAGCTGTTCTGGATGAGATGCTGGATCCATAATTAGCCGTCCTACAGACAGACATATACAGACATATTAGACCAGGGGTGTCCAAACTTGGTCCTGGAGGGCCAGTGTCCTGCATAGTTTAGCTCCAACTTCCTTCAACATACCTGCCTGGAAGTTTCTAGTATACCTACTAAGAGCTTGATTAGCTAGTTTAGGTGTGTTTAATTGGGGTTGGAACTAAAATATGCAGGACACCGGCCCTCCAGGAACAAGTTTGCACACCCCTCTATTAGACACAACATAGAACATCAACACTGAGTTGTCATAGACTGCAATGATAAATAATCCAACTAATAAATCTATGGTACTTTTTTAACTATAGCAACGCCTATATATGATAATCACCATAAAATGAATTAATAAACAAATAAGTAAACAAATAAAAATTAAATAGTTTGTTACATATTTAATCATTGTATGAATATGGTAATCACCATGAAATTAATTAATAAACAAATAAGTAAGTAAATAAATAAATAAAAACTAGTTTATTTTTTAAACTTATAAACATTGCTCTTTGTGTACATAAATCTATTATTCAAATATGTATAAATATAAACATAAATAAACATATTATAACATCTCTATCAACCATAGCAATGCCCATTATGTTTCATAAAAGTACCATGGTATTACTTTAGGAGCACCATGTATATATACCATACCATACCATACCATACCATACCAGAGTATTACTTTAGGAGCACTGTGTGTGTGTGTGTGTGTGTGTGTGTGTGTGTGTGTGTGTGTGTGT
>CAIGQQ010015130.1:704124-722684 GCA_903798035.1 Danio albolineatus
TGTGTGTGTGTGTGTGTGTGTGTGTGTGTGTGTGTGTGTGTGTGTGTATAAAACAGTGAATTAATATGGTAATCACCATGAAATTAATTAATAAATTAATCAGTAAATAAACAAAACAATTATACAATTTTATATCATGAAATATTTACATGTATGAGCATTGCTGTGTGTACATAAATCTATTGTTTAAATATTCAATAATCAACAAAAATAAAAGTTATATATCATTATATATCTATTAACAGTAGCAACGCCCATTATATGTTCCAAGAAAGTTCCTATTATTTTAAGAGCACCATCACAGTAAATGAATATGGCAATCACCATGAAATAAATTAATAAACAAATAAGTAAATAAATAAATAAAAATTCATTCATTTTTTTACATTTATAAACATTGCTATTTGTGTACATAAATCTATTGTTCAAATATTAACAAAATACATATGTTACATATTATAATATATCTATCAACCATAGCAATGCCCATTATGTTCCAAGAAAGTACCATGGTATGACTTTAGGAGCACCGTGTACAGTAAATGAATGTGGTAATTACCATGAAATGAATACATAAACGAATCATAAATAAACAAAACCATTATACAATTTTATGTCATGAAATATTAACATGTTTGAGCATTGTTGTGTGTACATAAATCTATTGTTTAAATATTAAACATCAACAAAAATAAAAAAGTCTATACATCTATATACAGGCATTACTTTTATTTGCTAATAATAGTGCGTGCATTAATTTACACTTCATAATAATTTAATATATAAATTAAAGAAATATTTGAACGAACGAATGGATAATAATAAATTTAAAAAAGGTCATATACAGTACGTGTCATTTATTGTAATATTTATACTTATCGCGTTTTGTTTGTAGCTACTTATTTTGTCCAAAGTGCTAAAATAAAATGTAAAGATGCTTAACGTTAATAATATTAGATGACTTATGCAGATCTATGCTCATAAATGATTTATCACTTAAACCGTGATGTGTTTTAAAGTCTCTTCAAATCGTGTGAGACTGAGCGTATCGTTTTGTTTTGTCAGCTTTATGAGGCTCAGATCACTAGCGGCTTTAATCCTGTTAGCCAGTTAGCAATTGCGAGCAAAGCCTCTTTAAAACACACTTATGCAGCCTGTAAAGTTAACACTGAAATGCTCCATCAAACATACAACATCACCACTGTACAACAACATCAAGAGCACAGCCTTTAAACCAGACTCGCGATGATGAAGAAGGGAGGGGTAGATAGACATCGGTTAGCCTGATGCTAATATACATCACTCTCTGGCCATTCAAGAAACTCTGTCACGCTCTGCAGGAGCAGAAATGTTACAGTGCGGCTTGGAAATTTTGAATAAGTCCAAAAGCTTCCTACCTGTTGTTGTCCTTCTCCAAAAGTCTCTGGATGTTCCGAGAGTTACAGCTCCTCCCTTAAAATCAGACTCAAAGAAGAAGAGCAGAGCGAATATTCCCGACTACACGATGGCTGTATCTCAAAACCTAGTTCCCTTGCTAGGTAGACATCAGTGCCAAGCATTAGAATGTGATCTGTATCTGTTTAGTGAAGAACGGTGACTTCTGGGTTAGAAGAATTTCAGGTTCATATAGACAGTTTCTTCTAATTTTGGTGTCGGAAAACACCCATTCATTCCCTAAAACTCCGTCTATGTAGGCAGCATACTAGGTTGTGAGACACACCCCAAGACAACGTTCCAGCCGTCGGTAAGAAAATATTTTTTTTCCCTGTGTTTATCCTAAGAGAAAAGAGATAAAGTGACAAATGGAGATTTGTGAAATGCAGGATAATTATATTAAAGAAAACATTTATATGCTAATTTCTTTTATGAACACCCAATTTACATAAGATCCCATTTATACTGAGAAAATATTTTAAACATTAGCCTTCATTTTGCTATGTAGGCCTATGTATTTATTCATTTAGGTTATGCATTAATTTCAATCCCCCTTTGTCTTATTTTAGCCCCTTAACTGTTTGTCACCATTCCATATAGGAAGTTTTCCATCACATATTTAAAACAGTAGCTTTAATATCCATTAAACTTGTAGATGTAGTTTCCATGTTTTGCTAAATATTGCAAAAGAAATGTACTTTGACTATATGGACAAGGATTTGCAAAAGAAATTAATAAATATATAAAATCTTTATTTTTACTAACTAAATGTAATGCAAACTTTATTTTTCAGGCTAAATATTCATAACACGTTTTCTAGTATTTCAACAAAAATAGTTTATCCCAGTGGGATTGTATGTCATATTTAAATCAAAATTTAATGCAGCAGGAGTTTACTTCTGTATTAAACCCTAATCTTTAAAACTTTTGTTTATTTATTTGGATGTAATTTAATCATATCTTTTTTAATTAATTGTTTTATATAATTATTTTTATCAATTGAATAATATTTTTTTTATTTCATTATTTGTTTCATTTTCTTGTTTCTTTGTATATGTTAACCATTATTTTTTAACCGTTTGTTATTTGTATTAAGCAAATTTCTAACTTACTATTTCTAGTTAAGTTAAATTAAATGAGACATCTTCATTCATTCATTTATTTTACACTTTAATGCCTTTTCAAAGCATCTAACATTATGAAACCTCTTAAGCAAAATAAAAAGCAAAACAATTGTTTTCAAATATTTTATTTCTAATATAAATATGATCATTCTATAACTATAATATAATTTTAATGATTATTTTTAGCTATTCAGAATTTCAATACAGTACAAAAATACTGAATGACTGGCAGGAAATATTATAATACACAACAATATATAATACATATTAATACATAACAAATATTTTAAAAGAAAATGAATATATGAACTTGTAAAGTTTTATGGTGCCTTTATTATTTAAAAATAAATTTTAGAATTACAAGTATGTTATAATACTTGTACCCCCGGTTTCACAAGGTTTAAGGCTATCGTGGATTAAATTGAATGTCTGAGCTGTCTCAACTGAAAATAACTTGGATTGAGATGTCTTAAAATATGTCAGTGTTTTTTGTCTCCAGGTGCACACCAGTAATGTATTTTTCTAAGGCCGTTTTTATAAATGTAGCTTAAATAGCCTAATTTTACTAAGGTCTAGTCCTGGCTTAAGCTAAGCCCTGTTTGTGAAACTGGGCCGTAATGTTGTATACAATGCAAGTTATGCAATACATTTCTAAGTAAGGAGTAAAGTAACACATTACTATTAAAAATGAAGTGATCATTTTTAGTTACTTTTTAATGTAATGCACATTACTTTATAGTTTAGTTAATTTGCTTTTAAAAAATACATTTTTGAATTAAAATGAACATTGAATCTCGCACACAATAAGAGAATGCAGGAACAAACAAAAAGGAAGATGACAGAGCCTTACATTTCTGCAATGGAAATATTCTTATTTTTTTGAACATATGGAAGACAAGGAAAACAGGATTATCTGAATGGACAGTGATTTTACTTTTTAATAAGACTAAAGGTATAAAAGTAGCTAACACATTGCTTTAAACCTTCATTAACTGTAAATACGGGAAGTATAGCTCTGGGTCAGGAAATTCTCCAAAGATACCATTATCCCATTTGTTTTTTAATGTTTTTTTTATTTTTTTTTAAGGTAAATGAAGATTGCACAGTGTGTTTTTAATTGCAGAACTCTTCTTTTAAAAAAGAAAGAAAAAGGAAAATTCCCTACAAGTTCTGAAAGAGTTAAGTCTCAGCCAGGTCAGAAAAAGTAATGCAAAGGTACCGTAGCAAGGAAGTAACGCAACTAGTTATTTCGGGGGGAGTAACTCAATATGGTAATGTATTACTTTCTAACTTTCCCCAAACACTGCAAATGATCATCCTAAAGTGACGAATAAATAATTGAATTAAATGTAATATTAAAGTAGGCTTTCATTACATGTTAATCTTTTGTGAGAGATGCTGCCTTACAGTCCGTTCGACGTTATTTATTCATACAAAATAAACGTAAAAACGCCAGGTATGGGTAAAGAAGGCCGAAGGTCTGCAAAAAGGGAAAGTGAAGAAAAAAAGGCTTTGTCACTAGAGGGCGTCATTCTGCAGCTTTAGATCTGTTTTAAGGGAAAACGGGGTTATGCAGGGTAACCAGACACCTAAGGAGCGAGCGGGCTCCATCAAAAATCCGCGTGCATTATTTTTTATACCAGTATTAATAAAGTTAGTCATTTTGTTGATTACTAGCAAAGTATTCTATAGTCTTTGTTAATAATGATGGATTAAGGTCGACAGAGCGAGAGCGACACACAAGGGACGACACTCTTGAATATTAATTAGGTTGACTGACGTTGCTTAGTAACATGCTTTAAATGTCCACTCACGTACCCTAATTAATATTCAGTCGAAAGCGCTGCATCGAAGCAAAGCAAAACACAACCAAAACAAGATAAATAAATGTTCTTAGAGAAGACAGTGATAATTTTGCGATAGGTGTTGATGCCATTTTTCATTTCCTTCTTGATATCCGCGACTGTCATACCTGAAAGTCAGTGGACATGAAGACTGGGATGCGATTGGTTGTGAAAGGCACACATGATTCAAGTCAGCCGTTACCACTGGTAGATAGATGGCAGAGCCTCAGCCGCGGAGCCCTCCATCTCCTAATTTCTGTTCGTTGACCTTTTCTGCAAGCAGCTAAAAATGCCCAGTGCTGTGATCGAGGCTAATATGTGAATAATCTGTGTTTAAATGGAGATGTATCAGAGCTCACTCAAGCTAATGAAAAAAAATATGCGGAAGCAGTCCCCAGTTAAAATGGCATAGAATTTTGTCCAATCGTGCCAGTGCCACCACAGACCATTCTGATTGGTTAGTTTGCTTGTTTCGTTGAGTAAAGTCACACGTCTGATTTTGTTTGACTTTTGCACTGATTTTGTCATTTTTGTAAATACAAATTATTAATAATTACGTATTTATTTGTTATAATTTTTTTTTCTGTAGTGTATGAGTGTGTCTGGATGTTTCCCAGAGATGGGTTGCAGCTGGAAGGGCATCTGCTGTGTAAAACATATGCTGGATAAGTTGGCGGTTCATTTCGCTGTGGCGACCCCAGATTAATAAAGGGACTAAGCTGAAAAGAAAATGAATGAATGAATATTTGAATATTTTACCCAGTATTTCACCAAGAACACAAACAGTTGAGGCCACAGTACAGTATTCAAAGTATTTACAGTATTCAAAAAAATGTTTTCTCTAATGGAGCCATATTATTCTATTATTATATAATAAAAATATAAATTTAAATATATATGTTAAGAAGGGGGCGCTACGGTGACGTAGTGGTATACATGTGGTATAAATGAAATGGGTAGGCTAAACTGACCGTAGTGTATGGGTGTGAATGAGAAGGACATCTGCTGCGTGAAACATGCTTGATAAGTTGGCGGTTCATTCCACAGTGGCGACGCTAGATTAATAAAAGGACTAAGCCGAAAAGAAAATGAATGAATGAATGTTTAGAAAGTTAATTATATGGTTTATTTAGAAATATTGTAAATATAGTGTGTGTGTGTGTGTGTGTGTGTGTGTGTGTGTGTGTGTGTGTGTTTGACTAATTGAAATGTTATCTTAGGTTTGTATATGTAAAGTGGTTGCAATCGTTAGTCGAGACTGAAAAGAAAAATGTAATGTTATAATAGTAAAAATATATTTATGAAATAATTGTTGATGCTGACTTTCTTGTCATTTCTCTAATGTTTCATTTATGTTATCTTCCCTAAATTAAGTGCAAAATGGCTGAAGATGTTAATCCTAGGTGCCATGGTGGCCTAGTGGGTAGCACGTTCGCCTCACAGCAAGAAGGTCACTGGTTCGATCCCCGGCAGGGTCAGTTGGCATTTCTGTGTGGAGTTTGCATGTTCTCCCCGTGGTTGCGTGGGTTTCCTCCGGGTGCTCCGGTTTCCCCCACAGTCCAAAGACATGCGGTACAGGTGAATTGGGTAAGCTAAATTGTCCATAGTGTTTGTGTGTGAATGAGAATGTATGAATGTGTTTCCCAGAGATGGGTTGTGGCTGGAAGGGCATCCGCTGCGTAAAACAAATGCTGGATAAGTTGGCGGTTCATTCCGCTGTGGCGACCCCGGATTAATAAAGGGACTAAGCTGAAAAGAAATGTTAATCCTATATGCTTTAAAAGTAAGCCTTCATTTATTATGCCATTATGCTACAGAAATATATAGCTTGTTTTATTATTAGTCATTCATTCATTCATTGTATTTTCAGCATTTTCATTCATAGTCTTTTATTAATCCGTGGTCGCCACAGCGGAATGAACCGCCAACTTATCCAGCATATGTTTTGTGCAGCGGATGCCCTTCCAGCTGCAACCCATCTCTGGGAAACATCCATACACACTCATTTACACACATACACTACCGACAATTTAGCTTACCCAAATTACCTTTACCATTTCTTTGAATTTTTGGGGGAAACTGGAGCACCCGGAGGAAACCCACGCAACCACGGAGAACATGTCTTCTATTAATTTACTTTTTTTTTTTCAATAAACTTAACAGTCTTCTTACACATTTTGATTTTAGCAACTTTAAAGGTTTACAATATAGCTAAAATTCATTTAGGAAAACTAAAAACAGGGGTTTTGTTTTAAGGCACTTGCGTTTATGAATGGAAAGATTTTTCCAAAATTACAATATTGTTCAGTACAAATTGAATATTAACATCTTCCCCAAATAAACCAAAGAAAATATATTTTTTTAGAAAACTGGGAGAACAACTTGAGAGAAACATTTAACCACTCAACTGAATCAGAACAGAAGGTTCTGCTATTTAAATATAGCTATTTTTGAGACAACGATTCCTCTTGCAGATTTACTTCAACCCCTTCTGTCTTTGTTCCTGTTTATTCCTTTTGTTTATACAGTTGTATGACAAAAGATTTGATAAACAGATCTCGTTCCCGTTCACTGTACGTCCGCTGCATGTCTTCAAAACTGACATTGTTGAAGTCCAATCACACCAAGGACAAGAAATGGCGAGTCGTAAGCCCCGCCCCCCGTGACTTCCTTCAGCGTTTCCATCTACCGGGTTTCTTTCGTTTCTCTGGGTAGCACATTGAGTTGCTCCGCAGAGCGCCACCCATCTCCCCGTGTCTGAACTCCTGTCTCCGTTCACCTTTGCATTTGGACGCGCATCCTTACATCCAGCGGCAGCCCGAGCGTCTCATTATTCGGAACCGTGGGTTTTAAAGGGCAATGATCTCACTGGAGCTTAATTTCAATTTATTTACGAGTGACCTTTCACTTTACCTCAAAAACCAAGTTAAAGTCGGACTATTCGGCTCTGGGGTTGGACTATCGGTAGTGCTCGGGTTCAGCGCCGCTTATGCCTGCTACTACCTGATCTCTGTGGCCAAGGTAAGGTGACTGCACGTCGGACCCGCTAACGTTCACATTCATTTATAAATGAACGGTGCGATTCGGATGCTCGTGCACGTGATTGGGTCATATATGCAGCGGTTGACAGGGCCAATCAGCGCCCGAGAGCTACCGGCTAGTGATGTCATAATTCAAAGGGCTGTATTACGTCAGTTTATGCTGTTTTATCCGCACTCAATCCGAAGCTTTGTATGTGTATACTACTGTCGAAATGTGCCTTGAAATGGGTATTACAGCTCAAAAGAACTCACGTTCACGCGCTTTCTATTTGAAAAAGAAAGATATGGATATATACAAGTATGAGTGTTGCTATTAGAGCGTCCTGCGTTTTTACAATGACAAAATATGTGGAAATAAGTTTTGAGATAGTAACTGTATGTAGAAAGTATTATGATGTCAAAATATATGCAAATTACCATTAAAACTGCTCATGAAGTCACTTGAATGTTAGTATTTTAGCTTATTTATGATATGATAAAAATCTACATTGCATTTTAATACAATACAATGCCTACAATAATATTTCATATTAAAAACATATTATAAATTTTATTATTATTATTATTATTATTATTATTATTATTATTATTATTATTATGTCTTTATTGTGACCGAAATTATACTTAAGAAATAATTATTACATTTTGACTGAAAGAGTTGACATTTTTTTATGAAAAGTTTGGAACCATATATTTAACTTAAAAAATATATATTTCTAAGTTTTCTGTTTTGTCACAGTAATATCGTTTATGTTATAAAACTATAAATAATACAATCCATAATAATAATAATAACAACAACAACATAAATACAGGTATATATTATACCTTTTAAGGGCCAATTTCATATAAATTTTAATACTATTAATAAATATTTATTGCATGCTTTGATTTTGATGACTTGTATTAATTGCTAATATATTTACTATAGTTTCAGTTTTCCAAAGGTAATGATCCAGGGTATCCACGGGGTCTTAAAAAGTCTTAAAATGTCTTAAATTTCAAAAACACAATTTTAGGCCTTAAAAAGTCTTAAACCCACTGAAACAATGTCTTAAATCATTTTAAATGGGTCTGAATTTTCCTTTGTTTATGTAAAGCATCCAATCACCAACAACACATCTCAATAAAACCTTTAGCAAAACTACTCATAACTAGTATTGCAACTGTTATCTGTTGTGAAAATGTATTTATTTATCTATTTTTGTTATGTTGAACAAAAATGTATGTATACAGCTAAGGTCTGCTTGTTTTGACACATTATTTAAAATATGTGGCTAAGAAATGACTAATTAATTTTTTTTCTGTTGGGCCATTAAACATCCTCAGTGTCTAGCACTATATAAGTCTGAAGTTTCGTTCTTCATGGTCTTAAAAAAGGCCTTACAAAGTCTTAAATTTGACTTGGTGAAACCTGCAGAAAGCCTTTAATCATAACTGTGGTAAAAATGAAGAAAGTAGAAGTAAGTATGAGTTTTAAGTAGCTGTTTTTTTTTTTTCTTCAATTTTTTCTGTTTTTAAATATAGAGGTTTTGTTTTTCCTAAAGTGTATATTTATATTGTTTAAATGACAATTCAGCAATTGTATCATTTAAATTAAATGTATATTTAAAATTAAGTAGTATCAATAATAATAGCATTAATCAATATGATTATTTAATATTATTATTAAGTTATATATTTATATGATATAAGTTCAGCTTATATAATATAGAAAAGAAAACAATTCAGTAGTTTTTTCATACTAGTTATGCTTTTCAAACCCAACCCCTATGCACTTTGTTTTTGCAGAAACCTCTACTGATAGCTGGAGGAAATAAGTTTCATCAGTTCCTGAGGGACCAATGCCCCGTGGTTTCAGAGACATACTACCCCACTTTCTGGTGCTGGGAGAGCAGAGTTCAAACGCTGCTCAGACCCTTTGTGACTGCGAAACCCTGGGTCAACTACAGAAAGTGAGCACATTCCCCTCTCTACTAAATTCATTTTAAAACTGTTTAACTATTTCAAAGTTATTTAATGCTTTCAAAGAGATGGCCAAGCAATCAGTGACAATGAATGAGAAGTACTCTGGCGTCTTTCAAAAACAAACCGTTTTAAAGACGATGTCAGAGGAAGTGGTTTTTAAGCGGTTACACAGTGCCAGGTCGTGCACATCCTTTTGTCTTTGGCTTAGAAAACTTTAAATATATGTAATGTAGCTACTGCTATATTTGCTAAAGGGTCTATTAATAGTCCTCCTTGAGTGTTAAAGGGGTCATAACATGGATTTTGACATTATTTTAATATGTATAGGTTATTAATTATAGGAGTGCATACTAAAATAGTGTCCCTACTGCAAATAAGACATACATCGCCCCTTCATCAACATCAGGCATCAATTCAGCTAGCGTGATTGGTAGAGAATTGTGTTGTAGTAGTGCAACAATCATGGGTTAGATAAGTGTTTCTCATTCACGTTTCTGGAGGACCACCAACTCTGCACATTTCTCAGGTGTCCTTAACCAAACATACCTGATACAGGTCATCAGCTCATTAGCACAAATTCACAACGCAGTGAACTGCGACACTTGTCAACTTGCCACGAGTTTGCGTTTCCGTTCCCACTTTCGCATGTGTATGAATGGAAGTTTATGGGGGGAAAACTGCAGTGCGGCCGCGGCTTGAAAGACCTGCAATGTGTGTGACAGACAAAGGAGACATCAAAAACATGCAGTGTTGGTGGTCCCACACTGATGATCCCAGAGAACACACACTGTTAAAATGAGCACCTTGAAAAGGCTGTAAATCGTGTTTCAACGCCTTCCCACTGCAAAAATGCTAATGTAAATTTTGTGAGTTTGAAATAGAAAAACGAGTGGGCTAGAGACCGACAGAGTAGTCCACATTCTGCTTTTAAATAAATCCTCCTGTTGATGGGTAACTAGAGTGATGCACAATTTAATGTCGAGCCATGCAACATAAAACTCATTAATTGTCTTTCCAGAAGTATGGTAGGTCTTAATAGGCTGCTTGCGCAAACACTCTCTGTGGTCATTTGTTTTTAGAGCAACAAAGTCTAGTTTTTGCACAAAAATAATTCTTTTAACCCCCCTAGTTTTGCCCCTGTTTCTGAAATTACTTGTTTTTAGGGGACATATGGTGGCACAGTGGCTCAGTGGTCAGCACTGTCGCCAAACAGCAAAAAGGTCGTTGGTTTGAGTCTCTGCTAGGCCAGTTGGCATTTCTGTGTGGAGTTTCTATGTCCTCTCTGTGTTTGTGTGTGTTTCCTCCTGGTGCTCTGGTTTCCCCTACAGTCCAAAGACATGCACTATAGGGGAATTGGACGAACTAAAAAAATGGCTGTAGTGTATTTTCCAGTACTGGGTTGTGGCTGGAAGGGTATCCGCTGCGTAAAACATATGCTGGAGTAGTTGGTAGTTCAATCTGCTGTGGCAACCACCGATAAATCAGAGATTAAGCCAAAGGTAAATAAATGAATAAAGCATAAATACCTCTAAGTCTGTAAATACTCTCGGTTTTAATTGTCTCATAACACTGCATAAGAAACAATATGAATGCCTCCTTGCTATTGCACAGGTTTTCACATGTGTTCTCACAATATAAACTATAAAATTATCTTTGAAAAGTTTAAATGCTACTCTAATTTCAGTATGCTGTTTCAAAACATTTATTAGACTCTATTCCTTTTGTTAAAAAGGGGAAATGGCAGAAAACATGAGCTGAAAAACAGGTAATGCCGTGCCGTACTGATTACACTATGCTGGTTTTACTCTTTCTCCAGCTATAGTCACTGCATGGAGTGAAGTGACTTTCACACTGGCTGTAGAAAGCACTGTGCTATGAAACCCATTCATTTAATTGGACAATGCAAAGGCCATTTTTTTGCTGTGTCAACCAAAACGCAAGAGTAGCAGAGTGCAGGTATTTCTGTCAAAGTTCAAAATACCTTAATATTCAGCTGTTTTGTTATTCTGTCCATGAACATGTAAATTTATCTATGCATGGACCGCACATGCCCACTGGAAAAACCAAACTCCACTGAAATAACAGACTGGCAGGCAATTTGATCCAGCTGCTTGCAATAAAGTGCAAGTGGCCATGCTGGTAAAATGGCGTCTTGCTACTCGCACATTGTCAATAAAATCTCCTTATTATCTTTTTTTTATTATAATTTTTTAAAATCAGTATGATCTAAGTTAAGTTACTCCTTTCACGCGTAGGATCACTCCGGTGTGTTTAGAATGATTAGAATCATTTCTACATCCTCTACTAAATTCAAATCTGACAGCTCAGGCTGAGGCACATAGTGATGATGAGCAGTGCATGCTCTCTTTGCATCCTCTCCCCGTTTTGGCATGGGTTTCCTCCAAGTGCTCCGGCTATAGGTAAATTCGAATGAGCTAAATTGTCCGTTGTGTACAGGTATGTGTGCAAATGCGAGAGTCTATGGGTGTTTCCCAGTGCTGGGTTGTGGCTGGAAGGGCATCCGCTGCATAAAACACGTGCTGGATAAGGTGTCGGTTCATTCCGCTGTGGCAACCCCTGATAAATAAAGGTAAAAGCCGAAGGAATCTTTCATTCATTTGAATGAATGAAAATAAATGCTGATGTTAATAGAGATGGCAATAATTATTATTATTTTTAAATATAATGAGATGATGTGATTTATTCACATTAGATACACTATTTATTTTGCTAG
Source organism: Danio albolineatus (assembly GCA_903798035.1). NCBI lineage: Eukaryota > Metazoa > Chordata > Actinopteri > Cypriniformes > Danionidae > Danio > Danio albolineatus. The sequence goes on from CAIGQQ010015130.1 coordinate 716,270, forward strand.
AAAATGTACTCTATTCCTCTCTCACTTAAACAGTCACTTACTTTCATGTATTTTGGAAGAAAATAATGAATAAACATGTTCTAAATCCAGCAGGTCTGACCACTTCTGCAGCATAAACTGAACGCGGCGGCACCAATCACCAGTGCATATGTCAAACAATATGATCATTAAGCTTTTTAAAGTACCGAATACATGTTCTTTCACATATTTTATAATCGAAATATTAGATATTTCACAATATAATTAGGACGTTTGTCAGAAATTGCAGAAAAGGGAAAAAAAATACACAGGAGTACTTAATACCTTCCGAAATAATTACATTTAAAAAGTATTACAAAATAATATTATTTCATAAAATAGTAAGTAATTATTACAAAGGACTTTCAGTTTTGGCCTAGAATTTTAATTTGTATCTGTAATTATAACAAGGAGAATGTTGAAGTGATGAAATATGGATGATGGTACAGCGTATCAAGGTAAGTTTGATTTCTCATGTCATGACCCCTTAAATAAAGAATAACAGTCAGTTATGTGTAATTAATAAACAGTAATTGTGTAATTAGTTTTGCTGCGAGCTGAGTCTCCGTATTCTGTACTTAAAGGATAATCAATGCAGGTTTCAAATTTATGCTGAAATCGCCACCATTTCTCCACTTGAAGATATGTTTTGCCTTCTTTTACATACACAAGTGGTCTTGATAGAGGATAAGAGAGCTTCTTTCAGCATTCATTTCATTGATTGTTTGATGCAGTAATAGAACAGCTCATATGTCCAGAGGACGCCTGTTCTCAGCAGTATTACGTCAGAAACAGTGTAGCCTATATCAACTTTCCTATTCTGATGATTGCATGTAATCAATACACATTTGCATGTAAAGTGCATATTGTACTTTATTTCAATAAAAATGAGTCATATTTAACCCTATAACAAGAAAGAAAAACGTCTTTATAATAACAAAAACACTCTCAGTTAATTAAGTTTGAAGAAATTAATAAAACAAACATATCTTTAAAATACTGACACAAACAGGAAATTCCAAAAATATCAAGAGTCTGATAAAAAGCATTGTTTAGATGCAGTGACATTTTTATCATCCTATGATGTACATCTTTCAGTCGTGGAATATTGATGATGGCTGACCACAAATAAAAAATATACCATGTCACATCATATAAAAATGACAGAGTGCACCTTTTAAAGATTTGTTTTGCAGGTACATTATTTTCATGACAATTAATAAAAATGTTTTGTGCAATATAAATTATAACCGGAACACAAAATGAACACTTGGAAAGCACTGCATGCTAGGGAAAACCAGCATTGCCACTTTAATTGTTGTCTTGTTTCTAGTTTAAATATCTAAAAAGTCTTAAATCAATATGGTCTTGTTTTCAGAAATAATAAATCAAGATTAAGTGAGTTTTTTCTTACAATATTTGCCAAATGGGGTAAGCAAAAAAAAAACTTATTTACACTTTAAAATAATATTATTTTGCTTACCGTATTGGTTAATTATTATGCTAGTTTTAAGAAAAAACACAGATGTTATTTCTGAAAACAAGACAATAATTAAGAATATTTTAGAATCTTTAGATATTTAAGCTAGAAACTAGACAAAAAAGTAAGAAAGATTGCACAATTGTTTCCTCATTCTCGTGTAAATTCTGTAATTGTAACAATTACTACTGCTATTACTCATAATAATTATATCTAGGGCTGCGTGATATTGTAAAAATATAACATTGCGATCTTTTGTTATTCTGCGATATACACTTGAAGTTAGAATCATTAGCCCTCCTAAATTATTAGCCCCCCTGCATATTTTTTTCCCAATTTCTGTTTAATGGAGAACACATTTCTAAACAGTTTTAATAACTAATTTCTTTTAACGGATGCCTTTTTATCAGCCATAATGTACGTTATATTTTACTTGATATTTTACTAATATTCAGCTTAAAGTGCAATTTAATGGCTTAACTAGGTTAATTAGGCAAGTTATGGTCATTAGGAAAATCATTGTACAACAATAGTTTGTTCAGTAGACAGTTGGAAAAGATAATGCTTAAGGGGACTAATAATATTGACATTAAAATAATAAAAAGAAAATGTTTTTTTTATTCTAGCTGAAATAAACAAAAAAACTTTCTCCAGAGAAAATAAATATAGGAATTAGTGTGAAAGAATTCTTGCTCTTTTTAACATAATTTGGGAAAAATAACAGAGGAGGTCTAATAAGGAGGACAAAATCACAGGATTAATAATTAATAATTTTAACTTCAACTGTATATTGAGATCTAAATACAATGTGCTATATGCACATCTAGTGTTTTTCAGCCAATGATGAACTTCCGGTGAAAGTTTTATGTGACTATTTTCAATCTATAGGGTTCCTTTTACAGCATAATGTAATTCAAATATAATCAGTTAAATAGACTTAAGCATGCATTTGGTTGTTTAAGGCGAAAAAAGAGGCATAAGACTCATTAGCGCAGAAATTCCATTAAAAATACTGGGGTAAAATTAATTTCCATATTTTAAAAACATGGTGCAAAAAAATGTCATTAAATGCAGCACTTTTTGTTTGGTCCGAGACCCACTTTGTTTCGTATCTTAGCCAGGCAGTGAAGATCGCTGTTTTTAAAGGAAATCAGATCTCAAACGTGGCGATTTTGTATGAGATGACAATTAATCGGAAGCCCGTGGGCTGGCAGACTGAAATTAAATGTTTGTGTGCATACCTATTACACCAGATGACTTGAATATCTCTATTTGGCAGGAATTTATCATTTTAGGTTTTGATTGGGATGTTTCTGTAGAGGAGTGCATCTGCATAAAATGTAATAAACAATCTATGAGCATAGATAAATACAACAAGATACAAATAAAATACTGTTTTATGGTTTTCAGAGGAGTGTAACAACATTAAGGTACAGTAATTCAGTTATCAAATGTAAAATAATACTGCACATTTTATAAATAATAAAATAAAATAAACATAAATAAATAAAAAGGGCGCCACCGTGGCCTAGTGGGTAGCACGATCGCCTCACAGCAAGAAGGGCGCTGGTTCGAGCCTTGGCTGGGTCAGTTGGCATTTCTGTGTGGAGTTTGCATGTTCTCCCCTTGGTTGCGTGGGTTTCCTCCGGGTGCTCCGGTTTCCCCCACAGTCCAAAGACATGCTAAATTGTCCATAGTGTGTGTTTGTGAGTGGGTGTGTATGGATGTTTCCCAGAGATGGGTTGCAGCTGGAAGGGCATCCGCTGCGTAAAACAAATGCTGGATAAGTTGGCGGTTCATTCCGCTGTGGCGACCCCGGATTAATAAAGGGACTAAGCCGAAAAAAGAAAATGAAATGACTAAGCCGAAAAGAAAACGAATGAATGAATAAATATAAATAAAAATAAAATAAACAATTAAATAAAATTAATCATTATTACAGTGACAATTAGTAAAATATATATTTTTTAAAAATCCGTTTAAAATTATCATACAGTCACAGACCTCAAGGACACCTTCAAATTATACATTATATACAATCTAGACTCAATAGTGCATATTTGCGATGTGACTATTGCGAATAATCACATCACGATACTATTAGTTACTATATTAGCTACTTACTACCAAGAAAAAAACAGTTTGAATTGCATTTCTTAACTCCTAGTGTCGCTAGTTAACACACTCAATGCATTTTGTTTCAACACATCCCATAATTTCTAAAATATCAGATTCTACCAAATGGTTTATGAATCGGTTGATGCTGAAAGTACCAGAATCAATATAAATACCATGACAAATCTGAAAATATGGAGTGTAAGAGCAATTAAAAAAAATAATAAATAAAAAAATATATTTTTTTATACTAAATCCCTTTTTATTTTTTGAAGTATGGCATAGAATATTTCAGATTCTCATTTAACATGTCTTTTTGTTTAGTTTTTTACCATAACACCAAAATCAAGCATAGTAGTGCAACAGTATTATGTTCTCAGTAATATTTTCTTTGTAAACCAACAATGCTTTGTGTGTAAACCAATATTTAAAACAGTTATTCTTTAAATTACTTTAACAGTCATTATTTAAAACAGTAAAAACACACAGCAAATTGGTGTACATTTTACACCACAGGTGTTCAATCTAACACTTTTCTGGTGTCTATGGCCCCGTTTACACTGGTGCGTTTTGTTTTAAAACGGCGTTTTAGCATTAAAACAATCCGCGTCCACACTAGCGTTTCACCCAAGCGTCTCTCAACAGATTTTCGTCCACACTAGAAACGTATATCACTCTGTGCATGCGCGTTTAAGTATAAACAGGAAGCATGTGTCTCGCTCGGCATTTGGTTATTGTTAGTCAACAAACGCTGGTTGAACGATGAACGCGATGGCAAAGAAAGCGAGAGGTCTTTTTGAGGACAGACGACGAGGTCGAGTTGTTACTTAAAGTAACAAATGAATATAAAACATCTATGGCTATCAAAAATACAGTGCAGGCTGGTCTGCTGTCTTCCGTTGACGTTTTAGTCATGTGCGCTTGACTGCGCTTGGTTACGCAATGAATCTCAGCAGCCACGCCTCCGTTTTCAAAGGTATCTGTTTCCCTCCATCCACACTGAGATGCAGCAGCAGCGTTTCAGAATGAAAACGGCCTCTGCAGCGTTTCCAAAATGCTTCGTTTTTGCGCCTCGAAAACTCCGGCGTAGTGTGGACGGATGGCACAACCGTAGCAAAACCTATGCGTTTTAAAACGAAAACGCACTAGTGTAAACGGGGCCTACGGGTCCCAGCAGCCAAGTGTCCCTTTCAAAAGTGTATATATTTTATACTGCAGAGGTATATATGTTTAACACTTTTGAAAGTGTAACGTGGACACTTGGCTGGTGGGATTCATATAGACACCAGAAGTGTTAAATTCAACACCTCTGGTGTAAAATGTATACAGTTTCAAGTTCACAAGTCAGCAAAAAATAATGACTGTCAAATACAATTATTTCAGTAATACGATACAATACAAATACAATTCTATCAGTTACTGAACACAGGAATGTCATCTCTCAAATCTGAACAAATTAAAACAGATAAAGAGTATGGAAAGGCAACACTGTTAAACATCACAGTTTAAACCACATCAGTGTTAAAAACAGTAAATGTACACTTGGATTTTAACACTATAACACTACAGGGGCTTACACCAAAAAATCACCTTACAATTTGTTGTGCATGGTCAACCGTTTGGTGGTCAAAGGGTTAATATTAATAATAATAGGGCAACATGGTGGCTCAGTGGTTAGCAATGTTGCCTCACAGCAAGAAGATTGCTGGTTCGAGCCATGGCTGGGTCAGCTGGCCTTTCTGTGTGGAGTTTGCATGTTCTCCCTGTGTTCGTGTGGGTTTCCTCCAGGTGCTCTGGTTTCCCCTAGTGTCCAAAGACATGTGCTTTGTGAACTGAATAGACTAAACTGGTCATAGTGTATGTTTGTGGATGTTTCCCAGTACTGAGTTGCCGCTGGAAGGGCATTCACTGTGTAAAACATATGCTGGAATAGTTGGCGGTTCATTCCATTGTGGCGACTTCTAATGAATAAAGGGACTAAGCCGAAGGAAACAATAATAAAAAATAATGCTTGCCTACGGTCAGTTAGTGCAGTGTGTTGGTAAAACAGCACAGTCTGAAAGGTGAACTGCAGGGTGTTTGTTTAACGGCGGAAACATCAGTTATTGATCTGGATTCAGTGCTGCATTGAACCAGCATAAAGGGCTGCTGTGAATTTCTGCTGAGCGTCCAGAGAAGATCCACACATGCACAAACAATAGCGTCCACCTTTCTCGTCACCTTAAAATGCTTTTAACGAGATTGGAATCAATAGCTAATCCTTTGCCTCCCTCTCAATATGCGGCCGGCGTGAGAGACACACATGTGTTCAAGCCAGCAAATCTGCTTACGGATCCTGCTGTTATATGGAATGATCGAGGGCGGGGTGTTTGAAGTCAAGGGCATCTGAATTTGACCGTCCCGGCAGCTGCACATTCCCGTTAGGAAGAAAGGGTGTGATGCATGCTGGGACAAACTGAATGCTCTTGTGTGCGATGTCATTCGGTGAAGCAGCAAGCTTCAGTGCCATGTAGTCAGGTGTGAAATTGGAGCTTCTGTTTTGGAAACAGAATGTCCTGGGAATACAGATCTAAGTGGGATAGTGCAGATTTACTGCCTGAAATAATAGTACTAAAGGAGTCTAGGTTCACTATGGGTTTTAATGGAATAATCAAAGCTCAATTTATTTTATTTTATTAAAGTGAACAGTTGTCTGTGGGGCAAGGTGGTAGAAATTAAAATGTAAGAAAAGGAAATTTCTTTTTTTTAAGACCGCATAATAATAATAATAATAATAATAATAATAATAATAATAATAATAAT
>CAIGQQ010015130.1:722694-769275 GCA_903798035.1 Danio albolineatus
AATAATAATAATAATAATAATAATAATAATAATAATAATAATAATAAAAGGGTGAAACAGTGGCACAGTAGGTAGCGCTGTTGCCTCACGGCAAGAAGGTTGCTGGTTCGAGCCCTGGATGGGTCATTTGGCATTTCTGTGTGGAGTTCTCCGCGTGAAGTGGCTTGTTCTCCCCATGGTCGCGTGGGTTTCCTCCAGGTGCTCCGGTTTCCACCACAAGTCCAAAGACGTGGTATAGGTAAAATTGGATAGGCTAAATTGTCCGTAGTGTATGAGTGTGAATGAGTGTGTATGGATGTTTCCCAAAGATGGGTTGCAGCTGGAAGGACATCCGCTGCGTAAAACATATGCTGGATAAGTTGGCGGTTCATTCTGCTGTGGCGACCCCAGATTAATAAAGGTTCTAAGCCGAAAAGAAAATGAATGAATTATCGGGCGTCACAGTAGCACGATCGCCTCACCACAAGGAGGTTGCTGGTTCAAGCCTTCGCTGGGTCAGTTAGCATTTCTGTGTGGAGTTTGCATGTTCTCCCCATGTTCGTGTGGGTGTCCTTTGGGTGCTCCGGTTTCCCAGAGTAGTCCAAAGACATGTGGTATATGTGATTTGGGTAGTGCTAAAGCTAAATTGCCGGTAGTCCATGTGTATGAATGAGTGTGTATGGATGTTTCCCAGTGATGGGTTGCAGCTGGAAGGGCATCTGCTGCATAAAACATATGCTGGATAAGTTGGCGGTTCATTCCGCTATGGCGACCCCAGATTAATAAAGGACTGAGCTGAAAAGAAAATGAATGAATGAATAATAATAATAATGATGATAATAATAATAATAAATTATAATTTAATCTTAATAATTGCTATTTTAATGGTATTTTAAAATATAATAGTAATAAACACTATCATTCAAAAATAATAATGTATAATGAATAATTTTATCTATATACATTATTATTATTATTATTATTATTATTATTATTATTATTATTATTATAATTACTGTATTTCTATTATTATTATTGTTGTTGTTGTTATTATTATTTCTATTTTTATCACTATTATTTCTAGTATTATTATTATTAATTTTAGACCAAAAAGAATTAATCTTAGAAAAAAGCTAAACAAAGAGCATTTAAGTTGAATATAAAGTAAGTAGAAAGATACTTTTAAGGTAACATATTTGATGGAAGGCCTGAAGACGTTATATCTGATTCATTCTCTTCCTGGAATATTGCTGAGAGTCAGTCGATTGTCATTGCTGAGTGCTGCGCTAGACTGCTCTCTCGCTGTCTGGCGTTCTGAAAGGTGGGATTTACATGTCTATAAAAAAACTTCAGATTCAGATTGCCGACTGTTCTTGACGATACTGACTGCAGACACACGTGGTCTAGAGTGCATATTTAATGATTCCTCTGAAATTACATTCCACATATGTATAGCTTTACGTGTGCGTCGAGACTCTGAGAACGCTGGTTTGAGCGTGTCGATCTGGCTGGTCTCAGCTGTAAGACAACACGAGAGCCCTTTGACACAGATTTTCTCCGCAGCGTCTCTGGAGGAATCAGACACTCCAGCAGAGTCATGCTGAGGCTGTAGAAAACACATGCAGTATATTAGGGAGTCTGTCCACTAAATGCATCATTCAATATCAGGTGAATTTGAGCAGTTGTAAATATATAACTTTATACTTTAAAGGGCACCTATGATACAAAATTAACTTAGACAAAACTCTGTGTAGATTTAGTGTGTCCACTGTCAGATTGAAGTGACATAAACACACGCATTTTTACTTGAAAATAGGATCCAACAGCATCCAAATCCTAGTGATTTTGAGGCCCACTGCAACATGACGTAGAAGGGTGTTTTTTTCTGCCCACCGAATTGATTGACAGTAGCATATTAACACGTCTCTGTAGTAGTAATGCATATAAAAGTGTCCACAGAACAGGGTTTGCAAAGAAACTGGGACTAAAAGATCTGTTCCAACTCTCTGTGATCAGCTGCTCCTGAATCAAAACGAAAGTATTTTAGATGGTGTATCATTTTGTTAGTCTTAAGGTATTGTGCTCCAAAACAGGGACAGAATTTGCATTTAAAATAACTAAATATTTAAAGCTTTAGATTTGTCACTTCCGGCAAAATAATTAAACAGTTTTTTTGACATCACTTCATACTTCAGTTTCTCATCCAATCTTCTGACGAATCAAATGCTCTAGGTTTTGATATGCCCCACCCATTGGCTGTTTATAAAAAAAGAGGAGGAGCCAAGCTTTGCACCACCCTGTCTTCCTATTTCAGTTCAGATTATGTCAAACATCATAAAAATGCACATTTCAAAGCAAGTCAAGTCAATGTTTTTTCAATGGTGCCTTTACAGTGTAGATCGTGTCAACACAGCTTTTTTCAGATTATAGGTTGAGGTCTTATGAAGTATAATGATCAGGTTGTGTAAAATTATTTACATTATTACTTTACATTTTTACAACCAACCAATCCTAAGAAATAAGTACACTATTTCTTGAGTTATTGTTCATTTTTATGTAATATAGAACGCCATTCAAGTTTGGGGTCATTAAGGTTGATCTTTTATGAAGTTTAAGCTTAAAATAAGTTTAGTGAAACACTCGTTTACATGTAGTTGGATACATTATCACCCCATAAATACATTAGCACCCCATTAGGCATGGGCCGGTATAAGATGGTGACGGTATTATAACCTTGGATTAAAATATCACTGTTTCACGGTTTGACGATATTGTGAATACTGCTCTAAAATATATTCTTTTTAAGTATCTGAGTAAAAAACACATTATATTTTATTTTGAGAAACATTTACAATATTTTGGAACAGTAAACGTCAGGCTAAATAATTTAAATGAGACATTGCTTTCTCTATTTGTTTCAAAAACATACTTTACAAATTTAAACTGACATCTTTCTGCTGAAGATACTGTTGTCCTAAAAAACAACAAACACAAAACAAAATGTAAATAATTTTTTTTACCTAGAAACAGTATTACAGGAAATTTTAAACCTTGAATTTTCCAACCTGTGGTATACCTTGAATACGGTTATCGTCCCATACAACCTATACTTGTGTATCATTTCAATGCAACCTAAATGAAGTTTGGTGTATATTTATACACCTGGTTTTAAACCACAATAATTCATTGTGTAGGGCCTACTTTTGTGGTCAATACAGCATCAGTTTGTCTTGGGAATGACAGATACAAGTCCTGTACAGTGGCCAGAGGGATTTTGAGCCATTGTTTTTCATGAATAGGGGCCAGATCGCTACATGATGCAGGTGGTGGAAAACATGACTCGGTCCTTCAAAACCTAATTTCTGCAGGTGATAGGAGATGTTCAACTTTACTTTCATTTTCATCAAACCACTCTGTCAGCAGTCTTGCTGTGTATTTTAGTGCATTATCATCCAGCGCAAATTTTGAACCATTGGGTGCACATGGTCCTCCAGAATGGTTCAGTAATCATTGCCAGTCATGTGCCCATCTAGCACAAGTATTGGGCCTAGGGAATGCCATAATGTCGCAGCCCAAACCATCAGTAATCCATCTCTGTGTTTCACTCTGAGCATGCAACACTCTGGGTGTTACGCTTCTTTGGGGCTTCTCCACACCGTAACTCTCCCAGATGTGGAAAAGAGGGTGGACTTATCAGAGAACATTACATGTTTCGCATTGTCCACAACCAAAGATTTTTTTTTTCTGGCACCATTGAAATGGACTTTTGACATTGGCACATGTGACTAGAGATTAAACCAAACAGCCCGGCCATGTATATTGACCCTGTGGAGCTCCCCACAAACAGGTTTGTTGGAAACAGGAGGGTAGCACGTTCGCCTCACAGCAAGAAGGTCGCTGGTTCGAGCCTCAGCTGGGTCAGTTGGCATTTCTGTGTGGAGTTTGCATGTTCTCCCCGTGGTTGCCTGGGTTTCCTCCGGGTGCTCCGGTTTCCCCCACAAGTCCAAAGACATGTGGTATAGGTGAATTGGGTATGCTAAATTGTCTGTAGTGTATGAGTGTAAATAAGTGTGAATGGATGTTTCCCAGAGATGGGTTGCAGATGGAAGGGCATCCGCTGCGTAAAACAAATGCTGGATAAATTGGTGGTTCATTCCGCTGTGGCGACCCTAGATTAATAAAGGTACTAAGCCGAAAAGAAAATGATTGAATGAATGAATGGAAACAGTTATTTGAGGTGCACATTTAATTCTGCAGTTGTGTATCGTCATCTTAGAATTATAAGGTTCTATCTGACATTTTTGTCAAAATTAAAGAGTTATTGACATATTCTTATTAATTGACAACTTATTTACATTATGGGATTTTTTTTAAGTTGTTTATGTTTTAGGAGGTTTTATTTAAAAAAAACAAATGTTACACACAATGCTATGGAATGCAAGCTCAATATCTCAAAATTATTCAGAACGCAGATAGAACCTTATAATTCCAAGGTGACGGTATATCTATGCGTTTCTATTTAGTAAAATATTAGCATACAGATATTGTAGCATTTAAAGAGATTGTTCACCACAAAATTAAAATTTTGTCATCGTTTACTCACCTTTCACTTGTCTTTGTGTTCAACAGTATGAAGAAACTCATGAAGTTTTAAGCCCATATGAGGGAGAGTAAATGATGAGATAATTTATATTTTTGGATGAACTACCACTTTAGGAGTAAGTAGCAGCAAATTTAGACCCATTTTACATCGCTAGAAGAGGTTGGAGTCAAACTAGTGTCCAGCAGGGGAAGTGATGTCAGCCTAAAGCACAGGTGGGATGTGGGTTATGCCAGACTGCAGACTCACTTTGGCTTTGGACCTGAAAATTTCAGTCACTATATCCAAATTGTGTAATGTTGTGTTGTGTATATTCACAATTTTGAAAAAGATGCTACAAAACAATAATAATAACTTTATCGTCAAAAAAGAAGTGCAAGTATGTTCAAAAATGCTTAAACATCTAATATATTAATAAAAACAATGATTATATGCAGAGTTTTTTCATTATTTTTCATTAGTCAATACATTTAGTGTGAATATATTTGACTGATAACTTATTACTCATAATACCGTATATTTGCCTACTACAAATACCAAATATATACTCAAGCTGAGAGGATTTCTTCACACTTAAATTAAATTTGATTAAAATGGTGCGAATGATCTAATCATTCATACATTCATTTTCCTTCTACTTAGTCCCTTATTTATCAGAGGTTGCCACAGCCAACTATTCCAGCATATGTTTTACACAGCAGATACACTTCCAACTGCAACCCAGTACTGGGAAACAGCCATACACTCTCAAATTCACACACACACTCATACACTAAGGCCAAATTTGTTTTCCCAATTCACCTATAACCATAATTTATTGGGAATTCCACAAGAAAAACAATGGTGTGCTTGGTTTTAACATAACTTTTAGGAAAAACTCCTATTGAAAAAACAAAAGTTGGATCCAAGATGGCCGACTTTAAAATGGCCACCATGGTCACCATCCATCTTGAAAAGTTTGCCCCCTCACATATACTAATGTGGCATAAACGAGGCATTAATATCACCAGCCAATTCACATTTTATTAAGGTGTATCCATATAAATGGCCCACCCTGTGTATATATAATATAAAATAAATAATATTTATTTATTTATTTTATTATTATTTTATTAATTTATTTTATTATTTATTTATATATTTTATGCAGATGCACTCAAATCATCTCAATCAATGTAAAATTGTTAATTCTTCCCAAACAGTTACTCAGTTAGTCATATTGTAAAATTATATTCATATCGCAATATGTATAGCAGAAATGTCAAGTTTTTAAGGTAAATAAATGTTAACATAGAAACTCGGATATATTCATTTTTTTAGTATCTGCATTATAAAAGCATAAATCGTTTGAAAAACCTAATACAAGTACAATTGCAATATTCAGTGCTACTTTATTCTTAGTGTACATGTTTAAATGTGACTTAAGAATGGTCGGTGTGGCGACATTACTATTGTGCTGCCATAGTATGTTATTTTGTTACTTGAGTTAAATACGTGAAACAGTTTCTCTCTTTGTACTATTTATGAGAACGTAAGCTAGTATTAACACACAATTGCACAATTTCACTGAATGTTCCTCTGGCTAAATTAAGCTGCTTCTCTCTGTTCTGTGTCCGGCAGTGAGCTCATTAGAGCACCAGATGGAGGCCAGATCTCTCTGGATTGGTTTGACAATGATGACAGTGTGTCCCACCCGGACCAGTCCACGCGACCCACTGTGCTGCTGCTCCCGGGACTCACAGGCACAAGCCGCGAATCCTACATTCTGCATATGGTACAGCAGAGCCGGGATCTAGGATACAGGTGAGTAGGCTGAATCACAAGTATTAATCATATCATAAAGAATAAAAATGTTTTTGAAAACTGCTTTATAATTTCCAATCGAGTCATGGCTGTGAGATTAAAACATGCACGTTAGTAGACTGATTATAGGTTTATTCTAAAATATTTTAAATGTTTCTTACTAAAATTCAATCTTGTTTTCTTTAGGCCTCTCACTGTATCTATTATCTTAATGCTGTTTTAGAGAAACTGAATGTGTGTATTATATTCACATAGTAGTAAGGGCCAGGCAGAGACAGAGCCTTGTGGCACTCTATACTTTAAAATTATACTATATGTATAATTTTAATGCTGCCTTACAGAAGTTCAATGTTTGTGTTTTATTTATTCACATTACAGAAAATAGCAAAGGGCCTAAGGCCCTATGTATGAGAAAGTCTTACCTCTGATTTATATCTGGTGACGATGTCTGTGGGTGTCACCATTCAAAATGAAAGTGCAGGTTTTTGTTTATGATGTCTTATTGCTCATCGTCATAAATTAAAATATTGACAGCATGACAGCTAAGCGGGACTCTGACCAATGTGAGGAGAGTTTACTCGCATGTGACTTGTTTTAGACTTTGGTCCGTTTAGAAACTTTGTCATGTGAAAGCGAACAGCACCAAGAACAAAGTAAAACAATGTAACAGTTTTAATCCTTATTTCAGAACAAAATCATCGATCCACAGGTGGGAAAGCACCCTAAGACAAAGCCTTGCACCGCTCCATACTTTAGTGCTATTACATTAGTGGTAACAAAATGGTAACACTCAGACAGGGATTTAAACAATCTTAATGCCTGTCCTCAAAGGGTTTTGAAACCCTCTCTTTCGGTTCAAGTCTACTTCAGCATTTTATCAAAAAATGTTTCATAATAGGCATGAAGCACTGGTAGCAGTGAGCCTAACCGGCAGAGCAAGGGAAAAAGAGCTTTGCTGTATCGGCCCTGACCGCATTGGGGGGAAAAGCATGCAACTAACCACATGAATCATGGAAACAAACACATAACATCACGACCCTTCATGAACGGCTAAATATTGCTTGCCATGTGCAGACGCGATCTCACCCAGTCATTGAGTCTCACAGCTTGGCAGGTCTGCCTTGCCTTCAGAAAGAATGTGCTCTCATGAAAAATTAAGAAGCAGGGTCTTCTCTTAGGATTAGAAAACTCAGCTATGAATAATAATGAAAACCGACACGTCATCACTCCACTAGCAGATTCACGCTACGTCACAGATTTTGATACCGCCCCAAAAACGATTTCAAAACCCGAAGATGAAATTAGCTGACAAAAGCTCAAAATAATCCAGTTTTCCCCATAAATAAAGCTGACAGGTGCTAATATTGTTTGAATTGATGCTGTACTCCAGGGTGTCTTGAACCTTTAAATACCAGAGCAGTTCTGTAAGTCATATTATGGTATTATGCACTTGAGTTGAATACAGGTCTAAGATAATGTAAAACTGGTGAGATTTAACCTTGGTCCATAGCTAAAAGCATGTCATTGCCATTTTCAATAAAGTAGTTTCAGTAATATGATGGGCTAGAACCTGAATGAAACTGATGTCATTCTTTTATGGAAAAGAGCATAAATGAGCAGATGCAACTACTGAGAAAGTTGTAGAGGCTCATCTTTTCCTCTCATATTTAGGTTTGAACAAATTAACTAATTCTGCTTCAGGTGTTTATTTATTTGGTCAAGAAGCAATCAAATTGTTAACAAAATCTTAAACAAACATAGGATATATACTATAGTTGACCTTATATATTGTCTTTTGCATTATATACTACAGTAAAAAGAGGGCGGTTTGCTTCAGATTCTTCATAGCAATTGAGAGAGATGAAAAAATGATGAGAAACTGATGAGAAATGCAGAGCAAAGTCAATAAAGTATGGGTTTATGCAGAAAATAAAGATTCATTATTCATTTTCATTTGGGCTTAGTCCCTTTATTTATCAGGGGTCACCACACAGGAATGAACCGCCAATGCATATGTGTTACGCAGAGGATGCCCTTTCAGCCGCAACCCAGCTCTAGGAAACACCCATACACTCTCGCATTCACACACATACACTACGGCCAATTTAGTTTATTCAATTCTCTTATAGCGCATTTCTTTGGACTGTGGGGGAAACCAGAGCACCCAGAGAAACCCACGCTAACACGGGGAAAACATGCAAACTCCACACAGAAACGGCAACTGATCCAGCTGGGGCTCGAACCAGCGACCTTCTTGCTGTGAGGCGATAGTTCTAACCACTAAGCCACCATGCCACCAAATGAAAGATTATAATATACAAATTTTGTAATTGTTTTGGAGCGTACTAACCACTAAAAAAATCTTCACACTAACATACCCATAATTGCTCCCAGAAAGCAATTTTACTGGTGCACTTGAGGTAATGTGCAAAAGTCTTGTGTACAGCAGTTTGCCTGACTGTCAAGCCTAAAGGCTGATTTAAACCAGATTCTAAATTAAAGCAACGGCACACGGTAGAAGGAAGATTTTCCATATTAAAAGGAGTTTTTGTTCTAACCAACACCTGAAATTTGTATTTTAGAAAGGGCTTTTATTTCTTGCAGCTGAACAACAGAAAACTATGACAATGATCACCTCAGGTACACCTCATGTGCTTTATTCAGTGTTAAATGCTAATAATGTGAGTTTGACTGACATTTTACGTGACATTTATTGTCATATACTGAAAGCAGCAGCAGATAGTTCACCTCAGATCTTGAAAATTAAATAAACCATTTAAAATTGAACTTCATTGGGCAGGTTAAATGACCAAAGCAAAGACAAACGTTCCGGCACATAACGCAAAGCAGAATATCCTATTTAGAAAAGTCCAAAACTTACATACAGCACCTTTAAATCAGTTTTTTTCAGTTAATCAAATGCTTTATTTTGCTTCTCCGATTGAACTTTCAGCTTTACCTGCCTCTATAGTGCATTTCAAAAGCAACATTAGATTCAAAAAGACTTGATTGCTTTTGTAAGTGCCCTGGGCTCTAGAACACATGTAACTGAAGTAGATCAATATATTTACAGTGCTACTGTAACATCTTTATTGGCCTCGCCTATGATGAGAGAGTGATAGAGAGAGGCAACAAACAAAAAAATAACTGAGCTCTGTATTAAACCCTTAAGGGATGCAGAGATGGGCACTTTCTCCACGTTTGGGCATCTGTCAGAAAGGCATTCTTGTAAGCAGCAAAAGCGTGAAGCTGCAGGGTAGCTCACTCAGCATCTTTCTTTGGCCTCTGTTCTCTGCTTAATGAATTGCAGCTTTGTCCAGCTTTGCAGCTTAGCTAAGACCAACTTTCCATACCACAGCGAAAAAAAAAAGCCCCACCAGCTTCTAAATGTAACACATAAGCAGTGACGTATATATATATATATATATATATATATATTTTTTTTTTGCAGCTGAACATCTAAGCTTTGTCTTTTTGTATAGAAACTGACCAGATCGGATCAAATGAGATTTGATGGCCAATCACGTTACAGCCTGGACAACAATGGATTTCTGTCAGAAGTGTGCTACAGTCAGTCGCTGTTTACAGAGACTAAAGAAACTAATAAACTGAGTCCTGTTTGTCACAAACTTATCTGTGGAGATATTTTCTAAAGAATGATTAATCCAAAATGAGTGTTTACTGTCAAACTTATTATACATTAGCTGATAAGCAGCTAGTTCATAAAAACTAAAAAAAAAAAAAATTCAAGACGCTAGCAATAAGCAGTACCTCAAGCAGTTAAAAAATGACAAAAATACATGCAAGTCAGTCTAAGATGTATAATGTTGTTGTCACGATCACCAGCGATCCAGCCTGTGCAGATCACTGGTAAACACTCACATCACATAGGTCATGCACCACACATACACAACCGGTTCCAGATCCTGACTGATTACACTCTCACAGCTGATGCTGCTCAAGGACTGATTAATGCTATATAAATACTGCACACTAACACACAGTCATGGCTTGTTATCTGTTTAGTGACATTACAACGCGTTACCTTTGTCTTGTGGTGCTTCATGAAACACTGAAACAGCCGAAGCAAGCGTGTCGAAGCTTCGAAACATTTCGAAACCCCACTATACGGTGACACCTAGTGGTAATTTTTTTATGTATTGCACTGGAACAGCGTTAAGCAAAGAACACTTGAGCAGATTGAGGTATTAAACCCTACTTTGTAGGTTTAAACCTTCAAGTGATTTAGTGGAGCGGTTAGGGTTCCTGACTACCATACAATGATAGTAGGTTAGAATCCAGGCTGATACTGTCACGATCACCAGCGATCTCTCCTCTGTCAGAGATCGCTGGCTCACACTTCCGGGAACTACATTTCCTGTCATGCAGCACACACTCCTGTTACATATCATGACTGATTGCACACACACCAGCGGAGGACCATCACTACTGATTACACACACTTCAAGAGCAGCACACACACTCACTATCGTCGCAGTAAGATTGTTGTCCTGTCGTTATCTGTTCCTTGTGAGTTTTCAATGGTTTTCTTTTGTTCCAGTTTTTGTCGTGTTTTGACCACAGCCTTGTATCTTTGATTATCCGTGATTGCCGCCTGCTTTGTGAACTTTTGCCTGCCTGACTACGATTTTGGATTGTCCCTGTAAGCTCATACCTATTTATATTAAAATTATCTGCACTTGGATCCTCGACCCGTTGTCTTCGTGACATCCCCGCCAAATAACGTAACAGATACAGTTATTTTGAAATGCTTTAATATCAGTTTGAGTTGCCCGGTTCTTGTATCGTTTTGTTTCAACAGTGGTCTGACATCCGAATAAACACTTTGTGAATAAATATGTCTTTTTTTGGTCATAAAACAGGGTTGTTGCTAGATCAAACACAGTTTTGGCAGGAAGCGAACAAGAATTATTTATATTATTCATTAAAATTCATATTTATTGTATTTTATTAATGTCTACCCAAAATCTAAACCCAATCCTCACAGTACTGTAAAAATATTCATTATTGTTATACTGTGTTACATGATGCTATATTGATGGCGTGTCCGCAGCTGTATCCTATCTAGAATACACCATGCAACAGTAGCATGATTAAAATACATAAAATCATGATTTCGGAGTATTTGTACAAGTCGGGATTCGAACCCAAAAGCAATTTGAAGCACAATAACAAGGTGCACACGCACGGTCCACTAGGCCATATGAGACAGGAGACTTTTCTGACCCTGTATGTCACACACAGATTCGCCAGGTCTCGAAACGCTCCTGAACTGATCGATGCTTTGAATCGCTTTAGTCACGTAACCGGGTGTTTCGAAAATCTTTAGTCACGTGACCTGGGTGTTTCGGATCATGCTTTGGTGCAGTGTTTCGAAAACACTTGCGCTTCGGGATCTCCACTGTGTCGAAACATCAGTTTCACGCCAGCTATCTCTACCTTTGTCTTGCTCTGCAGTGTTTTGATCCTCGCCTTGTTTTCTTGTTTTATTATTGAGGTGTAAAGTTTCACATACAGTACCTGACAAAAGTCTTGTCGTCAATCCCAGTTGTAAGAGCAACAAATAATAATAACTTGACTTCTAGTTAATTGTTTAGAAAAGTGGCAGAAGGATGATTTTTCTGTTGAACTGCTTCTTAATCATCACAATGCACCAAACAGCTGCTCAGGATACAGCGTTGTCCAAGATTATGGAACCTTGGGATCGTCTCGTCGCGGGTCTTGGATCACATGCGTGGCGCTGTATAGTCTCTGGGGCCTCGGGATGAGTATCCCCAGGTGGAAATAGAGAATAAAGAGAATAATTAGCATAGCTGCTGTTCATAGTGTATATAAACGAGATGCGTGGAGCACATTCATGCATCATACCGCTATGTGATGTATTGAGTGTATGCTTTACTAAAAAGGATATTATCAGGAAGGCTATTCCAGAGTTTAGGAGCCATAAATGAGAAGGCTCGACCCCTTTATTTGACTTTGCTATTCTAGGTACTACCAGAAGCCCTGAGTTTTAAGATCTTAAAGAGCGGAAAGGTCAAGGTGCTCCAGGATTGGCCAGCCCAGTCACCAGACATAAACATTATTGAGCATGTCTGGGGTAAGATGGAGGTGGCATTGAATATGAATCCAAAGAATCTTGATGAACTCTGGGAATCCTGCAAGAATGCTTTCTTCGCCATTCCAGATTACTTTATTAATAAGATTATTTATTAATCATTGCAGAGATTTGTGGATGCAGCCCTCCAAGCCCATGGGAGTCATACAAAATATTAATTGTTTTTCCACTGCACCATGACTTTATGTTTTATACTGTACATTATTTCTGTTCAGTGTCAAGTGGCTTTACTAACCAGTAGAGCACCTCTTAGCCTTGCTCGTTCACCACATATACTGCTGTGTGATCAAAATTGTGAAGAAAGTAAATACTCAGTTCTGAATTTAAATACTCAGCTTTACAGTCTGTTTTTGTGAGCACTGTCTCTGCACATAAAGGATGATGTCTGGATTTCACTTTTAATTTAATCTATTTGATAAAGATTTTAATTATTGGTCTTATAATACATATATATCTTGTATGTATATATATGTGTGTGTGTGTGTGTATATATATTATTATTATTATTATATATTATTTTTATTATATCATTGAATGTTAAATGTATCATTGTCTGTCTCGTGTCGTGTGATTGGCATATCACTCATTCAGCTGCATGCTGTCCAGATTTAATCATAAACCCTGGATTAAACCCTGAGTTAAAAGAGAAAGTTTATATCAGTCGTTGTGAAGCAACTTAACCTGTACTTACCTGCAACTTACTTTACTTTGCATTCTGGAGTTTGTTCAACTAGTTTTGTGCAACAAAACACTATAAGGGAGGAGCCGATTAACATGTCTTGCAGTGTCTATTTCATTGGAAATTATGAACACATTCAATTATGCTGCATGTTTCAAGGGACCTTTAACACTAATCATGAATAGAATACATGTTGTATATACGTGGTGTAAAAAAGTGTTTGCCCCCTTACTGATATGTTTGCCCCGCATTATAGTTCATGAAACCAATTTAAATATCAGTCAAGGATAACACAAGTAAACAAATCATGCAGTTTTTAAATGAAGGTTTTTATTATGAAGGGAACACAAAATCCCAAACTGCAAAGCCCTGTGTGAAAATGTGTTTGCATCCCTTATAAAACATAACCCTGATTTATTAGAGTTCATTTTTTTCTCACCACACCCAGGCCTGATTACTGCCACACCTGTTTGCAATCAAGAAATTACTTAGATAGGACCTGCCTGTCAATGTGAAGCAAACCAAAAGATCCTCAAAATAAGAAATAAGTAAGGGGGCGAACACTTTTTTCCACCACTGTAATACCAAAAATAGGGAAATCAGCTTTACAGTATATGAGCAACAACAAACCTGTTTAGAAACCTGTTTTTGTAAAACAGAAAACCTCCTGTAAGTTATCATCTGATAAATACAGCAAGAACTACTGGCCCTGAAGGAATGTGCATTGACTGTAGGTCACGTTGACTGCACATTCAACATACTTGTCACGTTATGTCAGATAACTCTTCTCTTATCAGCTTATACATGAACTGTGCGTGATAATCAGGCAGCGGAAGGGGGGTTTATTCAAAGCTTCCATGTGCTAGGAAATGATAGCATTTGAGTTAAGCACAACTAAGCAAAATAACAAATTATACTTTACTACGGTCAAAAGACATCATTGTCTAAGAGAAAAAAGTGACACAAAGGCTAATCTAGTGGCACAGACTCTTTCATTGTATGTGAATACTGAGTATGTTAAGGCAGGTTATACATGTTGAACAAACATCTCATTTTTCGGCACACAGCTTATCCTGCACCATTTAAGCTACAGATTTATGCTTCCTTCCTTTATTATTAATATTGCTATTAATTGAATCAAAGTGTCCTCTAACTATTACGAAAACTGTTCCTATTATGTCAGATTTTTTTCCCCTTTTATATTTGTAATATAAAAATAGAACTCAATTTTGTTTTATGGCTTTGTATCTGTTTTTTAAGGATTTATTGATTTATTTATCTAATTTATTTTTTTTGTTGTGAAGTCGGAGAGAAAGATGGGTCTGGATCGGGAAAGGTCCATGAGGTCTGAAAAGAAAGCCACCGCGCAGTTGCGATACTGTATACGTCGGCGCAGTTACGCTACTGTATACTTTGGCACACTAACCATTAGACCATTTGTTTTTGATTTGATGTGAATGTATTTGTGTTGTCATTTTGGACAGGGCTCCCTAAAAAGAAATTTTATATATCAGTGGCACTATTTAACTTATTCTTCAATGTGGAAGTTGGCTCGTTTTTGCGATTGTTTTATTACTGTATTAAGTATTGTTAAAGTAAAATAACATTCATTCATTCATTTTCTTTTCGGCTTAGTCCCTTTGTTAATCTGGGGTCGCCACAGCGGAATGAACCGCCAACTTATCCAGCATTTGTTTTACGCAGCGGATGCCCTTCCAGCCACAGCCCATCTCTGGGAAACACTCACTCACACTCATACACTACGGACAATTTGGCCTACCCAATTCACCTGTACCGCATGTCTTTGGGCTTGTGGGGGAAACCGAAGCACCCGGTGGAAACCCACACAACCACGGGGAAAACATGCAAACTCCACACAGAAATGCCAACTGACCCAGCCGGGGCTCGAACCAGCGACCTTCTTGCTGTGAGGCGGACGTGCTACTCAGTATAAAGAAAATATCAGTTTGCAAGCAGCATTCCAATCCGTTTTTAACATCTAAAAATCAATGGAAATGAATGAGACCGAAAGTCTGAGATTCCAATGGCTGCACCCGCTCATACAAGTGGTAAAATATACTAAATATCAATGTGCAGAAACCGCTAGAGGTGTAAGTATTTCAACTACCAACTTAGTATCAAGATGATCTAGCATAAAATAAAGCTAACCCTGCAGAAATACCAGACCAAAGAACACACTGACCCAGTGGAAATGTTGTGGCGAACTACAGGTCAGCATAAACAAATGTCTTTCAAACCTCACACAGCTGTTCTGTCAGGAGGCATGACACTTGGCTGGAAACCCATCTATTGTTGACATTTCATTTCATTATCATTTGCAATTTTTCCATGATTATGGAAAACTTGGAAATATCATATCCAGCGCTAGAAAATTAATGAAACGTTAAAAGTAATTCAAAGTTCTGGAGTTATAAATATAAAGGTTTATTATTATGGTAATCTTAGGAATTAGCTTCACACGAGTAGTTGATGGGGATTAACATGAGTATACATTAATATTTTAACCACATCTAAATCATTTGCTTTTCTCATAGTTATTTGTTTAGTAGATGCTTTCAAATGACTTACAAATGAGGATGTGCAATCATGGAATTTCAGAAAAATCAAGGCATTTCAGTATTAATTAATATTTTTTTCTGAGCAGCCTAAACCTTGACTGGTTTAGACCTCTCATGGACAAATAAAGATCTAAAACCTGTATTATCTAAGATGCATCAAGTTTTAATGAAAGTTTTGTTGAATCAAAACAACAATTCAATTCCAACAATTCGTGATTCACACAGCTGATTCATTTAAAAACAAAGCAGTTGACTATAGACCTTTTTCTTCATTGCTGCATGGAGGGCGCCTTAGTGACCAGCTTAACTTCCGTTAAGAATTGTCATCAGCTAAAGCAGCAATTCTCAACTGGGTGTCAATACTGTTTTCAGTGGCTTGCAGAGTGTTTTTGTGATGCAAAACTTTAATTTTGAAAGATAGACGTGTGTTAAAGTCATTATGCTTCTCTCAGATGCGGTTCAAGTGTTAGAGAAAAACCTTCTCGTAATTTAGTGTCATGTCATGCAATTTCCAAAAATTAGCAATGTGATTGATACTCTGCTGGCTGATTTGCATGTTGATTTTAAATGAGAAAAGTTGTTTCATTTAGTTAGTTGGTGTTGTGCAGTATTTACCACAATATATGTTTTTCTGTCATTTCAAAATGCCACTTTATTTTCACTTTGTGCCACTTATTCAATCAATGTGTTAGTGGGCTACGTGTGTGTGTCAAGCATTTTGGTGAAATACATTTGTTTGGGTTGGTTATATATTTAAAAGAAAGAGAAAATGTTCACTTTAACGATGACTAGGTTCCATTTAAACGCAAAAGATTCAGTCTGAAAAAGAGGGAAACATTTTTTAAAAATTTATTTCATTAGTCATTTTTTTGAAATAATCAGTCCAGGAGGTGACGCTGATCGACAGCAGTATAGTTCAAATATGTTAAAAGCAAGTAAAATAGAATAAGGGCCCTATCATACACCCGGCGCAATAAAGCACAAGACATGTTTCCCTGACGTGTTGCTATTTTCAGACCAGTGCAACCCTAATTTGCCCGTTTTCCACCACGTTGTTTACATAGCAAATCCATTTGCGCCACTTTGTGGACTCATGGGTGTTCCAGACTAGAAAAGAGGTGTGTTAAGGCGCATTGTTGGTGAGTTGCTATTTTGAGAAATAAAATAGACTGTGCAGTAGACCAGCTGAAAGCAGATCTAAGGTCCAGCGCAGAGCGCGTTAGTTGTGCGCCTTCCTTACACATTGCTTAAACATGCAGGATGTACAGCAATACGCAAATATCTGTACAACTGAAAATAAACTAAAGGATTAAAATATTACAAAAATTATTTTCTAAATAAATATACAAACCACTGCCTCCATGCTTTCTTCATCTCGGGGGGCTTTTTTCAGTTTATTCATGACAACTTGCTTTTGTATAATGTTGTTATTATTATAAGAATTATTTGTTATTTTCATATTTATATTTGTTTCATTAAAAACAAGCTTGGATTTGTCCACCTGTCGACCATAGTTTTGGACCATATGGAATATAGGATGTGTGTTTGGATATAACTCAGTTGTTTGACCACACTTCATCATTATTGTTCATTTATTTATTTGCTGAAAATTAGAACTGAATTTAGAAATAGTTTAAAAAAAAATCTTTTAAGCTTAACAAACAAATTTATATATGTAGGCTAATGGATGTCTTCACACCATTTCCTTACCCACAAAAGAGAGAAAAAGAAAGTGAAAGTAAAGGCCGATAGGAGGAGGCTCATTCTTTATCCTCGTGCTGCAGATTCTCTGTTTAACTGTTTTCTCGCTAGGGAAGCTTCAGTTTTTACACTTACAAAGTCCACCATGTAAATAGCAAATGTACCATGGCGCGACGCAACTGAATCTTGAAGGTAATGGGAGATGAGACTCTGATTGGTTTATTCTCAAAACACACCCATAACTCATTAAGAGAATAAGCAAAACCCTGTTAGACCATGTGCTGCGGCGCAGAGTGCATTTTTCCATCCATAAAACAGCAAAAGGGGATATGAACACACCCTTAATGCTTTTGCACTAAGCGCTTTAGGCTTGGATCATTAAAAATAGAGCCCAAAAATGTTTGAAATTGTTTCAAAGCTGTCCGAATATGACTCTTTAACACATCGGCTGCCGACTGGAAGTGTGAAGCAACCTCCTTGCGAAGACACGCAAAGCATAACTGATAATTTTGCGTTTTCAGAAAAAGGGTCTATAAGAATATGTCACTGCTTCAGACAATTCATTCAGAAAACTATTTGTTGGTGAAACACATTTCTGACTCCTTTTTTTGTGTTTTTCAGATGCGTGGTGTTCAATAACAGAGGCGTATCGGGTGAAAAGTTATTGGTAAGGATAATATTTTATATCTCTTCTGTTTTCTCTTCAATAAAATAACTTCTGCTTCATTGTCGTGTTAAGACACACACACTGCTGTCAACATGAATATCAAAACAGTCAAATTCTGACATAATACCTTTGTTTAAATGTAAATAACTATTTTAACTTGAACTCTTCAATCACATACAACTATATAGAGCTTTGATGATGGCTAAAGGGATATTTGCTTACTTCAGTACTATCTTTCTGATAGATATGCCATCAAAAGTGTAAAACGTTGATACATACAGTGACATACATTTACGCACAAGTTGACACCCAAGCTGTGCTTCAAGACGCTATGTTTATTTTTTGTAGCTCAACTATCAGATAAGAAATGCTCATGACTGTAGGATATCAAAGGTAGTCAAGGATACATCTATGCTGCCTTGAAAATTTGATCAGAAGTTTACTCAGGAGATGGAAAGCATTTGGTGGGAAGAATATCTTGGTTTAAATGTAAATAAAAGCTAAGAAATATTTTTTTTGCACAATGCCTCTTTGGCTCTACATAGTCTTATTATCTTTTAGGAGAAGCTTTTGTCAATTCCGATCCCAAAAAAACTTGCTGGTTGAATAAAAGTAACTTTAAGTCAGAATTTGCCAGGCGTATGAATAATTTCAAGCTTGATTGTATGTAGCTTGAGCTGTTTGAATGAAATTTAGGTATTTATGTGTTGTGCAAGCAAGCCCTTTGAACAACTTTGTTTCTCTAACTTTGTTGGAATTCAGGTGCTAATCTGTTTCTTTGTGCATTTGCCATCAGACAAACCTTAAACCCAGATAACCCCCCTTCATCTGCAGGAGAAAGAGTGCTTCATCTACTGTGAACAAAAATGTGTTAAATGTGTTTTAAAAACCCTTACAAAATTAAAAGATATTTAAAGTTTTACTACAAATGAATCAAACTAAAATAGTTATTGTAGTTACCATTGTAATCTCAAATCAGCATTTGTTTTTGTGCTACACTATCTAAAATGTTATAGGTAGTACAACTTTTTTTTGTATTTGTGTTAATAGAAATAGTAAGCAATTTGCCAAAAAGGTTAATAGTTCTATTGTGCTTTATAGTAGGGCTCCATAATGCTGGAAAAAATATGCAATGTTGTTGACTACTGCAATAATCTTACAGTAGTGTTTCTCGGCCCTGTTCCAAGAGGACCACCAACACTACATGTTTTTGATGTCTCCTTTGTTTGTCACACCCGTAACAGGTTTTTCAGGGCGTACTCACACTGTAAATAGTTGCCTTGAACCGGGCCGAAGCACGATTGTCCCTTCTCCCGTCTCCCCCAACGGCCTGCACTCTCATTACATTCGGGCCTGAGCACGCTTACGTCATCGATGATGCGCTGTTCAGTTTAAGAGAAGTGCTCCCGCTCAGCACAGTGGACATTTCTTTATATTGTTTTAGTTGTTTGAAATGCAGTGACACGCAGTCAAATATTTTGCCGAACAGATCAGCCACTTTTGATGCTCATAAACAATCATAAAGTCCTCGTGCTGCAGGAATTAGAAGGTTTACTAAAGGTGCAGCTGTCGTTCAGAGAGAGGTTTGCATTTTTAATATTCTACGACAGTTAATTAAACAATAAGAATGATTAATAAATCCAAAAGAAACAGTCCCCAAAAGTCACATGTCCTCTTCAGTTTCGGGCTCAGGCACGCTTTGCACACACTACAAGCGTACCGCGCCAAAGCCCAAGTGAACCGCAATCAGGCCCGATTCAGAGCACTCACTCTTCTCAAACGATCCGGGAAACGACCTCGGGTGCGGTTTGGATAGCATAGTGTGAGTATGCCGTCAGTCTCTGCTAATGATCCAATGATCTGAATCAGGTGTGTTTGGTTAGGTTGATGATTCCAGTGTGGGAAGAGTACAATTTTCCCACGAAAAAAGACAGTGAAGCAAATCCTTTTTGAAATTTTCTCAGTCCAGCAGGTATCAAAACAAAATTATCGTTAGGATGTACACTGCACACTAGTAGTTTTTGCAGGACTGAAGTGTGCAGTGTACATCCTAACGATAATTTTGTTGTCGCTAATAACTACTTTGTTTTATTTATTTTAAACATGCTTATTTTTGGTAACGAAAATGCAAAATTTCCTTCATAGTTCTATGACAGCGGAAGTGAATACGTACACAGTTGTGTCTCGGAAGCTCACTGGAGTCATCATATGCAAGTAGCCCATTGGCTCTCAAACAGTGCTTCAAGATGCCATCTTTACTTTACTTTACTTTACTTATGCCATCTTTACACTCAACTGTCAGATAAGAAACAGGATTGTGGGATATCAAAGGTGGGAAGGTATTCCTCTATGCTGCCTTCAAAATTCAATAATAAGGTAACTTAGGAGACAGAAAGTAAAGCAGAATTTGGATTCCAATGTACCTTGATACCTTCCTATCTTGGATTGCTCCCTCCAAGAACAGCATTGTAGAGCTCGCTGGCCCCGTCATAGTGTTAAAACATGCTAGCAGCATGACAAATATTAGTCAGGCTTTTGTGCTCGTAATGTGAAATTACAATGTGCTAAAACTTGTTCAAAACACAAAAGTAACGTGTTCATTCATGCTAGGAATGTGTTAGAACATGCTATAGACATAGTAAATCTTGAGTTTATGATTAAATTACTAAGCTACTTGAGAAGGCTTACAGAGTTGCAGTCTAGCTGCTTTGAAATACCTTTCATACTTTGGACTTCATATTAATTAATGTCCTGATGTTTGAAGATTTCACCAGTGCAAATCTGTATCATGTGAGCTTTGGATTGTGTATCTGTATGTATGCGTGTGTGTGTATGATTAAAGATACGAGCCTTCTTTTATATTCTCCTTCCACTGTGATGTAGACTCCAAGGACGTATTGTGCAGCCAACACAGAGGATCTGGAAGTGGTCATTGAGCATGTCCAGCGGGCCATTAACAAAGCTCCGCTCATGGCGGCTGGGGTTTCTATGGGCGGGTGAGTTTAAAACGCACACACTCATGGATTTATCCTGCCCTTATATGGGATTCAGCTGATATGGTCACACATACTGTACCGGGAAAATCTAGGGCATATTTTTTCCACCTATCCAAACTCTCTACTATAGGATGTTAAGACTTTGCTGCACATTTTACATTGCGGTTTCAATGATAAGCAAATGTAATATTGTTTTTTGGCCATACTTTATTTTAAGATACAATTCTTGCTATTAATAAACCTTTACCTAAAACCTTAAGCTCAATAAACTATTAAGACCACCTATCCAAACTCTCTACTATAAGTTTTTAAGACTTTGCCACACAATTTACATTGCAATTTCAATTATATGTGATATTATCTTTTGGTCATACTTTGTTTTAAGATACAATTCTTGCTATTAATAAACCATTAACTAAGACTTTAAAGTGGTGGTCCAGAGTGTATTTTTAGAGCTTGGTTGTGTTTAGGGGTGCAAAGCAACGTGTCACATGCTTCATGCGAAAATCATGGTATTTTTTCATATATCTTACTTTGATTATATACAGCTATGCAGCCAACATGAAAACGACTGTCATGTTTCCTAGTTCCTTCAAAAGACCCTCCCTCAAGAGGCTCTGATTGGTCAGCTAACATAATGTGCTGTGATTTGCAAACCAGCTCCACATTACATCACGTCTCTGTTATAACATTACAGCACCTCTGCCCACGCCCCTTTGCTGTTCGGGGTGTGCAGTATTTGTGTAACCTGAAGGGTTTATGACATCATTAACCTGAATGTATTTTTTTGTAATCCCCAAATTTTATTCGCTGTAGACTTTCCTAAGCCAACTCTGTAAAAGCCAATGTCTCCCTCTGCATTGAACTTTGATCATCTTACATACCGAGATGTTGTTTATGTTCAGCTACATTACACATCAACTAAAGTTTAAAATATGATATCCTAGTGGACCGCTCTTTTAAGCTCAATAAACTATTTATACCACTAATCCAATCTTTCTACTATTAGTTGTTAAGACTTTGCTACACAATTTACATGACAATTTCAATAATAAGCATATGTAATATTATTTTTTGGTCAGACTTTATTTTAAGGTGCAAATCTTATTATAAATAAACCATTAACTAAGACTTTAAGCTTGATAACCTACTAATACCACCTATCCAAACTCTCTACTATAGCTTGTTATGACTTTGCTACATGTTTTACATTGCAATTTTAATGATAAGCACAATTTATTTTAAGATACAATTTTTGCTATTTTTAAACTTTTAACTAAAGTTTCAAGTTTAATAAACCACTAATACCACTTATCCAAACTCTCTACTATAGATTGTTAGGACTTTGCTAAAAACTTAACATTACAATTTCAATGATAAGCGTGTAAGTGAATTTTGGTCACATTTTATTTTGAGGTGCAATCCTCGCTCTTAATAAAGCATTACCTAAAACTTTAGGGGTGGTCCACTACGATATAATATTTTAAACTTTAGATGATGTGTAATGTAGCTCTGTGAACATAAACAACATCCCTGAATGAAAGATGCTCACATTTGAATGCAAAGGGAGACAGTGGCTTTTACAGAGTTAGCTTAGCATAGCCTAGAGCGAATGAAGTTTGGGGACTACAAAAAAATACATCCGGGTTAATGATGTCATAAACCTTTCAGGTTACAAGCATACACCCTGCGTAGCGAAGGGGTGTGGCCAGATGTGCTGTAATGTTATAGCATTCATGGGGACATGGAGCCTCAGCACATTATGTTAGCTGACCAATCAGAGCCTATTGGGGGCGGGTTTGACAGTCGTTTTTATGTTAGCTGAGTAGCAGTATATAAATCAAGTAAGATAAATAAAAAAAAAAACGTGATTTTTCACAAATGAGGCATGAGCACACATTGCTTTGCACCTAATAAACACAATCAAGCTTTAAAAACACACTCTGGACCACCCCTTTAAGTTCAATATTGTACTAATTTGCTGCTTAGTAATAGTAATTAATGTTTTGGTATTGGGTAGGATTAGGGATGTAGAATAAGATCATACTTTATAAGTACTAAAAATGAGCCAGTATCTTAATAATAGGCAGGTAATATGCCAGTTGTTAAAATGAAATGTTCTTTTAATCATTTATTACTGGAAAGTGTTCTTTTTTCATGGATTTATTTCCCTGTCACGTGAAATATTATCCCCTAGATGCCACCACGGCATCATTTCACACTAGATTTAAGTAAAAGCTGAGTGTGCAGTGCAGTTTTGTAATCCTCTCTGTCTTACAGAAAGAAACGGGTCAGCTTCACATGGCTTATGCCCAAAAATACAGCAGCCATACATATACAGTACATACAGATGTGTGTTAGTTAGTACCTCTGATTGTTAATGTATACGCGTGTGCTTTTCAATGCTGCTTTTATAATATCATGACACCCTTCAGGATGATGTTGGCGAACTACCTGGGTCGTAAAGGCTCTGAAGTGCGCTTGAAGGGTGTGGTGGTTTTCTCGGCAGGCTGGGATGTGTTTGAATGCACAGCATCATTGGAGAAACCTCTGGACCGATTCCTCTTCAACTCTTACCTCACCAGCTGCCTGCAGGCGTCCGTGGACTGGTCAGTGGGGTCAGAGGGGGATAAGCCTGTAATATGTGTGTGCATGTGTGTGTGGTCACAGCGCACATTATCCCTAAGTGCGCCCCCACCTTCTCTTACTGGGTCTGATCTCTTTTTGAATGTTATAAAATGTGCCAAGTAAGATTAAACTGAATCTGTTACGTATTTTGCTAAAGCACACAGAGTTTGGGAACAGGGAGTAGAAATTAAATGAACACTTTGCACATATGGGGCTTATTCTGCTTTAATTACCTGTTAATCAGCTTATCAACAACTTGCAAAAAAATAAATAAATAACATGGCGGTACCATGGTACTGTATTGGTGTTTAATATGCAGCTCCGGAAAAAATCAAGATACTGCACCATAGTTAACATCAGTCTGGATTTGGCATTCTTCGGTATGTGTTATGAGTAAGATGTTCAATTGTGTGGGGTTTTTATAATCAGAGAACATGTCTTCCAAATAACACTATTAGCATTTATTTATTTGAAAAACATTTTAAGGTCAATATTATTATCCCTCTTAAGCAAAATTTTTTTTCTGATTGTGTACAGAACATAACACTGTTATCCAATAACTTGTACATTTACCCTAACTTACCTAAATAACCTAGTTAAGCCTCTAAATTGCACTTTAAGCTGAATGGTAGTATCTAGTAAAATTGTATGTACTGTCATCATGGCACATGGATAAATAAAAAATCAGTTATTAAAATTTTTTTTTAAAAAAACTGCACTACCTGACAAAAGTCTTGTCGTTGATCCCAGTTGTAAGAGTAACAAATCATAGTTGATTATTTGGAAAAGAAGCAGAAGGTAGATTTTTCTGAAGAATCATCTGTTGAACTGCAATCATCACAAATACTGCAGAAGACCTATTGGAACCCGCATGGACCCAAGATTCTCACAGAAATCAGTCAAGTTTGGTGAAGGAAAAGTGATGGTTTGGGGTTACATTCAGTATGGGGGCATGCGAGTGATATGCAGAGAGGATGGCAACATCAACAACCTGAGGTGTCAAGACATTTGTGATGCCTATTACATTACAAACCACAGGAGAGAGATTGTAGATTCTTCAGCAGGATTGCGCTCCTTCTCATACAGCCCAGGTGCTCAAGGATTGGCCAGCTCAGTCACCAGACATGAACATTATGGAGCATGTCTGGGGTAAGATGAAGGAGAAGTCATTGAAAATAAATCCAAAGAATCTTAATGAACAATGCAATTCATGCAAAAATGCTTTCTTTGCCATTCCTGATGACTTGAGATATCTGAGTCATTGCAGAAATGTATGAATGCAGATCGCCAAACTAATGGGAGTCCTACACAATTTAAGATCTTTTTCCACTGCACCATGACTTTATATTCTCTACTGTACATTATTTCTGTTAAGTGACAAGACTTTTGTCTCAGTAAGTCTGACCTTACCGTCCTAATTAAGTAAAAATCAAGACCATATTTTATTTTGGTAAATTAAGTGTATATATAAGTGGATCTGGAAAATATTCATAGTGCTTCACTTTTTCCACATTTTTTTTATGTTTAGCGTTATCTCAAAATGGATTAAATTCATGTATTCCCTCAAAATACTACACACAATCCCCCATAATGACAATGTGAAAAAAGAGTTTTTGAAATTGTTGTAAATTTATTAATAAAAAACCTGAAAAATCACATGTACATCAGTATTCACAGCCTTTGCTCAATACTTTGTTGATGCACCTTTGGCAGCAATTACAGCCTCAAGTCTTTTTGAATATGATGCCATAAGCTTGGCACACCTGTCAGTACCTCTCAAGCTCTATCAGGTTGGATGGGATGCGACGGTGTGCACTCTGAAGCAGGTTTTCATTCAGGATGTCCCTGTACATTGGTGCATTCCTCTTTCCCTCTATCCTGACCAGTCATCCAGTTCCTGCTGCTGAAAAACATCCCCACAGCATGATGCTGCCACCACCATGCTTCACTGTAGGGATGGTATTAGCCTGGTGATGAGCAGTGCCTGGTTTTCTCCAAACGTAACGCCTGGCATTCACTCCAAAGAGTTCAATTTTAGTCTCATCAAACCAGAGAATTTTGTTTCTTATGGTCTGAGAGTCCTTCAGGTGCCTTTTGGCAAATTCCAGGTTAAGGAGTGGCTTCCGTCTGGCCACTCTACCATACAGGCCTGATTGGTGGATAGCTGCAAAGATGGTTTTCCTTCTGTAGGGTTCTCTTCTCTCCACAGAAGAATGCTGGAGCAAAAAAGGGGACTAAGCCGAAGGAAAATGAATAAATGAATGAATGTTTTTATGACAATATTTAACTTTTTCAATATATATTATCAATAGTTTATGCAATAAAGCACAAATGGACATTCTATTCAAAACATGTACCTATTAAAAGCAAATCCAGTATACTATACTATGGTAATATTGAATAGCTTCGTCTGAAATAAATACGATGATGTACTCTTACTATTCCTATATAGCAGTACAATGTGCATAGAATGCCATTTTTTAAGCATATAATTACCATTTGGCCTTCTACTTTTCCAGCAAAGCACGCTCCACAACCCCACAGTGCAATTTGCAATATGGAATATGGATCCACCAGAATTTACATCAACCACTAATTTTACATCTTTTCTTTTTTCATCTCTTCCAGTTTGACTGGACTGCCGAAAGTAGACATTCTAAAAATATACATATATTTAAATTGAATTTGCAAACCTAACATGGAGGTAGCACGGTGGTTCGCCTCAAAGCAAGAAAGTCACTGTTTCAAGCTGGACCAGTTGGCATTTCTGTTTGGAGTTTGCATGTTGAGAAAATCTTCTCTCCCTTAAACAGAAATTGGGGAAAAAATAAACTGGGGAGCTAATAATTCAGGGGCTAATAATTCAATAATTCAATTAATAATTCTGACTTCAACTGTGTGTGTGTGTATATATATATATACGATATATATATATATGAGCAATATCACACGAGTAGCAGTGCGATATGGCAGTATATTGGCACTGGTGGAAGGCAGCTGAGCCTATCAGTGTGCTAGTGTGCTACGCATGTGCTATTGCGTTTATACAACAGTTTGAAAGCTTAATTGTGTATATAAAAAAGAAAATTAAGCACAGCGATTTATTTTATTTATTTGACAGTGTTTTTTTTTTCTTACCATGTATTCCAAATCCGTGACCCAAACCGAACCGTGAGAAGTCTGTTTTGTTTGTTTGTTTTCACTGTTTTGTTGTTCATTCTATGACACCTCTAAATGTAAAATATCACAATTATAAATACTTGTTATATTGAGATTGCCCCATACCTTATTGTGACACTTCATGTTTTCATTTTACAGTCACAGAACCATTCTTGAAAAGAAATACGACATAGACCATGTGATGAAGGTGAGTTATTTATTCTGACTGTGTAACACGTTGTGTCACGTTTTCTGTTTCAAATTGTCAATGTATTTGTATTATTCTTGTGCTGTGGTTAACTTACATGCATTCCACAGGCTAAAACTATACGAGAGTTCGATGAACGTTTCACATCCATCATGTTTGGTTATCCATCCAATGATGACTACTATAGAGACGCGAGCCCGATTCACAAGATCAAGTCTGTGCAGGTGCCAATGCTGTGCCTCAATGCAGCTGATGATGTCTTTTCCCCCAATCACGGTGAGTTGATCAGCATGATGTAACTGTGGCTGAACTACAAAAATGTGTATATGTGTGTATGTATGTGTATGTATATGTGTGTATGTATTGTATATATGAAGAGTTTGGTTGCAAAACGCAATAAACGCCATTTTTTGACTTTTGGATTTTATGATTGGAAATCACTGTTCAGATGTTCGTTAATCTATGTGTGAATTGCTGCCATTAATACAATTGAAGAATGAACATTTTTAGGCCTACTACAACATTTTTTTTCACAAAATACGATATCCACCAGACCAGTTTCTTTACAAAATGCGATAAATTAGTTATAGAACAGGATAACGTTCAGGATGCTACGCGAGCTCAGCATCCCCTGGGAGGAGAGTCAGCACTGGCGAAGTGCTCCAAGTTTGCTTATAGATTTAACGATAAAATCAAAACAAAAAATATATATTTTTAAAAAGAGGATTAGGCTAACTAAAAAAATGTTTACCATTTAATTGTTTATACTGTAGGCGAGCTGTCAGTCACGTAGGGGACGGGACAAGGCGAGCTTATAGCGTGGACTGAAACAGAAACTGCGTCATCGCAGCTCCGCCCGCTCTGATCATACAGGTTTTTCTTTCAGCAGCGGTCTGGAAGGAGCCTCCCCTCTTTCTGTAACGAGCTACAAGTCGTTTAACTAACTTAATCTTCTAATTCTAAATTATAACTAATCACAATTAGTCCGAAGCTGGTTAAAGATGCTTGAAACGATCAACATCCTGCAGTTAGTTTGCTCTGACAGCTCAGCCGCAGATAGCCTGAGCCAGGAAGCACAACGGTGCTTTTTTTTTTTTTTTTGTCCATACAGCATGTGAAGCATAAGCACACAGACGTCCGTATGTTGTTATCCAACCTTTTCATTCAGGGACTGCCCTGGATTACTGGCACACGCCATAATCACATTATGTTTATTATGGCATTATGTTTTTAAATATTATGAATATTTATGATTAATTGATAAATTAATGTTAATTTTCCTACTGATGATCCAAAAAATTTCTTCAAATGCCACAGTGAAGGCTGTGAAAAGAAGGACATCATAAGCCTGCCTATTGGTGCCCCAGCAAACGTTGAGGCCTTCTACAATCAGTTCACAGTTAGACTAGAGTAGACTAAAAGGCACACACTGGCATCTGAATCCCATGTGACAGTCAAGAAAATACACACACACACACACATGCACGCACACACACACACACACACACACACACACACACACACACACACACATTGATTCACTAGCTTTTCTTAATCGTATTACAGTGGTAGAATTTAGCCTAAGGTGGATACAGTATGTAGCGTTTTGCAAAAACCAAAAAAACAAAACAAAGTTATGGTATGTAATATTGTGTATGTTCTGGCCAAAACTAACTCAGAATCATACTATTATTAATCATTCTTTGTATATACTGTTCCATATATTTATGATGTATTGTTTTTTTAATCAATTTAAGATGTTTGACAATGTTAAGATAAATATGTTGCATTTTGGCATGCTTTTTGACTTAACTATTTATGGACATAACATTAAATAAAACAATATCCTGGACTTGAAAAATATGTGTCCCTGGCCTTCACTGAGCTCAAGTAGTAGTTTAATGTAAAAAAAAAAATGTGAATGAACTTGACTGTTGATTTCTTAAATAATAATGTCAAATAACCAACATTTCTCAAAATGGATATACCTCGTTTTGCAAAGGAAACTCTTCATATATGATAGTGTATTCTATGTTATTATGCTTTGCTTCTATTTTATGTGTGACTTTAACATTCTGAAAGGGGTCTACAGATGAAAAAAACATTCTT
Organism: Danio albolineatus; assembly: GCA_903798035.1. Classification (NCBI taxonomy): domain Eukaryota; kingdom Metazoa; phylum Chordata; class Actinopteri; order Cypriniformes; family Danionidae; genus Danio; species Danio albolineatus. The sequence continues at coordinate 751,939 of CAIGQQ010015130.1, forward strand.
GGCTAATTCTGGCACATTTTACAGTAATGTTTATTAATGTGCATTGACCCTGTAAACTAAAACTAAACTAAACTAAACTAATCTAATCTAATCTAATCTAAACTAAACTAAACTAAACTAAACTAAACTAAACTAAACTAAACTAAACTAAACTAAACTAAACCAATCCAAACTAAACTAAACTAAACTAAACTAAACTAAACTAAACTAATCTAATCTAAACTAAGCTAAGCTAAGCTAAACTAAACTAAACTAAACTAATATAAACTAAACTGATCTAATCTAATCTAAACTAAACTAAACTAAACTCAACTCAACTCAACTCAACTCAACTCAACTCAACTAATCTAATCTAATCTAAACTAAACTAAACTAAACTAAACTAAACTAAACTAAACTAAACTAAACTAAACTAATCTAAACTAAACTAAACCAATCTAAACTAATCTAAACTAAACTAAACTAAACTAAACTAAACTAAACTAATCTAATCTAATCTAATCTAATCTAATCTAATCTAATCTAAACTAAACTAAACTAAACTAAACTAAACTAAACTAAACTAAACATTTGATGCATGTAGTGACTATGCATAGTGTTTCCTGAACACTGTTAGAGATGCATTTCTAAACCACGTCAGTTAAAATGTAAAACCTCTGTAATGGCACTCCTCAAAGGAGTGAAGTAATAACATCTTCAGATAAAATCTGTATTAACATATGCTTTTAAATATATATAATATTTATTATATATTCAGTTCAGTGGTTAGCACTGTTGCCTCACTGCAAAAAGGTTGCTGGTTCGATCCAGGTTGGGTCAGTTGGCATATCTGTGGAGCCTGTGTTGGCGTAGGTTTCCTGTATGTGCTCCGGTTTCCACCACAGTCTTTGGGGGAAACCGACTGTTAAATTGGCTGTAGTGTATGAGTACATGTGTCAATGTGAAATTGAGAGGGTTGCGACTGGAAGGGCATCTGTTGTGTAAAATATATACTGGAATAGTTGGTGGTTCATTCCGCTGTGGTAACCTTTGATAAATAAGGGACTAAGCCAAAGGAAAATAAATGGATGAACCATATAATAATATATATTTATTCATAGTGCACTACGAGAGGATCACACTTGGGCCACTTTTGACTTTTTCAGATTTTCACAGAGCTTTCATTAGTCTGGTTTTGAATCTGCTGCTATGCTAATAGATGTTTGTAGCTTAGCCCTCTTTTGAAAAGCACAATCTCATTTGAATTTGAAGCAAGTCACCAAAACTGCATCCTTTGGATCACAGAGTTCAAAGAGTTACAACTAAACATTTATATTTCGAACTGAAACTTCACACACACACTCTAGGGACATCAGAGACTTCATTTACATCTTGTAAAAGGGGACGTAACAGGTCCTCTTTAAGCTTTATAATGAAAGAAACTTACATTTGGGCCATTTTCTTTGCTCAGCTATTCCAGTGGAGGCCGTGAAGCAGAACCCCAATGTGGCCCTCCTCATTACCTGTCACGGCGGCCATATTGGCTTCCTGGAGGGTCTGTGGCCTCGGCAGAGCACCTATATGGACCGCGTTTTTCGTCAGTTCACCAAGGCTGTGTTTGAGAACGGCAACGGTCTGGATGATCTCTACTGACCCTCTCTTTCCATTCCCTCAACAGAACAGCCGTGAGCAAAAAAAAAAAGATCTGTATTCATTTCCAAAATGACAGGCACAGGTTCACTTGAAGGCCAGAATTGTTTTTAGTATAGTCATATATTTATTGAATTATTTTAGTAGTGTTTTAATTCTTTGATTTTCATTCATGGGACAGAAATGATTCTTTGACTTGCACATTGGTTCATCCGTCCATCGGTGCACTTATTTGTTTCTAATCTGCATTCATCTGTGACTTGCATGTGTGTGTATGACTCTCTTAAATCTGTATTTTTATATATGCTTTCATTGTTAAGGGCATGATAAACCATCCAACCAACCGAAGCACTTATTTAGATGACATTACTCAACATTATGTGGAGAAGTGTACTATAGCTAAATTAAACTAAATCAAATCAGCACTAAAGCTAAATAAAAAATGAGAATATGTGGCTGCTGAAAGAAAATGAAGCCTAATTTAGAATAACTTTAGAATAACTCATTCATGTTTCATAATGCAGTACTAAAGATCATTATTTGTGGACATATTTATGGAATAGGGGTGACACAGTGGCTCAGTGGTTAGCCCTGTCACCTCACAGCGAGAAGGTCGCTGGTTGGAGTCCAGGCTGGGTCAGTTGGCATTTGTGTGTGAAGTTTGCATGTTCTCCCTGTGTTTTCATGGATTTCCGCCACAGGCCAAAGACATGTCCTATAGGTGAATTGGATAACTAAATGTCTATAGTGTATGAATGAGTGTGTATGGATGTTTCTCAGTACTGGGTTGCAGCTGGAAGGGCATCTGCTGTGTAAAACATATGCTGATTAAGTTGGTGGTTCATTCCGCTGTGGCGATTCTCGATGAGAGACTAATCCAAAGGAAAATAAATGAATATTTATGTAATAATTCCTCCAAAATTACTATACTCATCCTCTGCTTGTTTCAAAACTATTTGGAATAAGGAATGTTTGGCAACCGGTAGCCATTTTCTTTCGTGGTATTATGAAAGTTAATGGCTACCAGTCAAAGGAACTATCCTTTGAAATAATTTAAATAAAAATAATATTAGGGTGGCACGGTGGCTCAGTGGTTAGCACTGTCGCTTCACAGCAAGAAGTTTGCTGGTTTGAGCCCCGGCTGGGTCAGTTGGCGTTTCTGTGTGGAGTTTGCATGTTCTCCCCGTGTTCCCATAGGTTTCCACTGGTTTTCCCCACAAGCCAAAGATAAGCGAGACAGGTAAATTCAATAGACTAAATTGGCCATAGTGTATGTGTGTGAGTGAGAGTGTATGGGTGGTTCCCAGTGCTGGGTTGCAGCTGGAAGGACATCTGCTGTGTAAAACATATGCTGGATAAGTTGGCAGTTGGCGACCCCTGATAAATAAAGGGACTCAGCTGAGGGAAAGTAATGAATGGATGAAAATATTATCAGTGAAACCATTAAAATTGAAAAGGTTTTTGGTTATTCATGTTGGTAAATAAACCTTTATTTAAACATGGAACTCCCAAGAAACAGAATTTATCAGAAAAAAAAGAGAGCTTGTCTAATTGTCATTAAATAATGAAAAAATAAAGAAAGAAACCAGCTCGAATCCTTGTTATATAGATTTAGTCAAATTGCACTATATCAAATTGTGATTGTAGCCGTGAAGGTCAAGGGCATTTGTGCAGTTATTCTAATTATAAAAAAGGGTTCACCTAAACTCTTCATAAAAAGACTTATAATGAGCCGTAATGCAGTGAAGCACGGAGGTCACATCCCAGCTCCACTTTTACCTTTTTATGTAAACATAAAAGATTAATTCAGTGTTTACCATGCCATGTTTGACCTCCAGCATGTCAATGACCATTTATCTCTAGCAACTGATATGCTGCACCAAGGCCTTATCAGTTCGGTCCATTGTAGTGTTAAAAAGTAAGTATCTTACATGTCTGTAGTTTTGTAGCCCTCAGGACTGACCCCATTTTCTCTCTTTTGTTTGGGTTTCATGTTAGCGTCATGTTAGTTTGTGTTTTTAAGGCAGTAAAAGATTGTATTTACCATATCGTAGTTATTAAGTTTCCATAAGAATAAGAATGTACCACATGCACTTTGTTTCTCGTTCATTACTTTAATGTTGACACTGACTACTTTGTAAACTATAAATGAATCATTCTGACTTGGAATGTGAAGTCTGTTGTTGTTGATGGCATTAAACCTGTGGAGCCCTGCAAGTAAAGTGTGTTATGTTGGACTTAACAAAAGTGGCTTCAAGGATTCTGTGAACGTGAAAACGACTTGAGCTACTGTTTGTCTGAACATTGTAAAATATATGCTTTTAATATATGCTTTAAATCCACTTCAGGCTCAAAAAGCTTTTATACTAATGCACCAATGAATTCTTAAAAGGATAGTTCACCCAGAACTGAACATTTACGATGCACCTTAGACTTTTTTTCTACTGTAGAACATCGAAGATCATTTTTAGCTGAAACGTTGGTCTTTGGTAATTCATAGATTGTCAGTCAATGAATACCATTGGCACTATAAGACAGCGGTTTGCAAAGTGGGGGTCCGGACCCCTTCTGGGGGTTGTGGATTCCCTTGGTGAATTCCAAAATTCATTTTATTAAACTATTATAATTACCATATTTGAATATTTTATCCATAACCTACAGAAGAAAAAATAGTAGTTAATAATTAAAAAACAACAACATGCAAATAAAAAGCCATCTGCCTTTTGAATTTTTTGCGACCCCTTTGGTTATTATGTTATATTAAAGACAGCAGATTGATTTTATGGCACCAGGTTAAACTTTCTGACACCTTTACGGCACAACTGAACATGGAGGATGGTCTCCGAGTGGTGTTCTTCAAAGTTAAATGATGAATCAACTTGGTCTATGTGTGCGCCATTATGTGCAAGGTTTATATATTTATAACCACCTCAAAGGATATTGGGGGTTGAGAGTCACTGGCATTGTATTTTTTAGGGGGTCGCGGGCTGAAAAGTTTGTAAACCCAACTTCAAGTCAAAAAAATAATAATTTTGTGATAATACATTGAGGTCTTAAAATGTGAACTAATGAGAAGGTGAACTTTGTTTATAACGTTAGCCATGTTTCCACCCAAAGATAAAAATTGCAGAAAACTGGAATATTGCATAAAACATTTGCAAAAAAAAAAGCACTGCTTCCATGCAAAGAGGCAAATACAACGAAATCGTCGCTTCCTGATAAACTGATGCCAAATATCAAAAAGAAAAATTAAATTTGCTGTGGTAGAAGAAGCTTCTGTGGGTCTTTTTTCTTAAATAATAAATTAAATTGATAAATTATTTTACCTCAAAAGACATAGACAAAATGCAACGAATAAAAATCCTAATTGGTTTTTAGAGGCACAAGACGAAACACTTCAGATATCAGGCAATGTTGTTTGACCACTGGTTTGTTCATTAATGTTGTTCAATTGTTTCTCAGTTTTGACAGAAAAGCTTTTTTATGATGATGATATGATCTTTCAAAACAACATCACATGACTTTTTTTGATACGCATGTTGGAATTTACAGTAAATGTGTTTCGTACTTTGTGCGCATTTTTATGCAGATAGAAAGTTTGTCCTAATCATTTTCAACATTTAGGAGCATCTTGTCATTTCCGTTAAGATTTTTTTAATGCAAAATGCGCATAAAAATAAGTGTGTGGAATGATAGATATTATTGACTTCATTATTTCATTTGCTGGATTTCCATCGTAACGCAAAGCAAATCTTTTCAAAGTTCGCAAACTAAGAAAAAAAACCCTAAAAAAATACAAATTAGATACAAGTTTTTAGAGTGGATGACTGTAGTATTGGTAACCTAGTAACCAACAGGAAACAAGGAAAGCATAATGGAGAGAGCCGATTAATCATGTGAGTGTAATGTTCGCTACATCTTTCAGCAGTTTAATCAGCAATGCAGCAGGCACATGACCTTAACATGACATCAGATTGACGTTGTACCCCAACGTTGTGTAACGTTGCATTATGTTTTACAAATAAAATCAGGTTGACATCAGAACCCAACATCAGGCCAACATCAACGTCCGTCATCAGACAGATGTTATAATTTGGTTACTTTCCAATGCAAACTCAAAACAACCAAAAATCAGTGTCTAATGATGTTACAGCTTGAAGTTAAATGGACGTTACCAATATGACGCCTATCAGATGTTGAATTTTGGTTGCCATGCTTGATGAATAAATGTCAGTATTTGACGTTGGTTTAAGATGTTAGCTCGATGCTGGATTTTGGTCAATGTCCAACACAAACTAAAATCAACAAAATATTAACGTCATTTCACGTTGTTATTGGGCGTCAAAATAACATTGTCCTTAGAAGCAGGTGACCTAAATCTAACCTAATATTAACGTCTTATGATGTTGTGTGTCTGCTGGGAAATGTTTTTTCCAAGTCCAAAACCATATCAAGCAAGCGTAAAGACTTTGTGTGTGTGAATTAAGTGATTTTTATGCAAAGTTCGGTGTTATTATTTTTTTACATTTGTCTTCAAAATGTATGACCTCAGACCACAGTTTCAGCTAAAATATTTAATGTTACAAAGTCACCTATTAAGCTAAATAATTTTTTTGGTTCAGTGAACTATCCCTTTAAATTAGGCTATATTTAAAAAAAAAAAGAAAGAAAAGAGAGAGAAAAAAACTTGAGCAGCCATTATTTGTGTGAGAATGAGTGGAAGAGTTCAAAAAAAAATAATAGATGTATGTATGCCATTGTGATTTGAAGAGAAAGCTGTAAATATCTATGCCCAAATATAACTACATTTTCATAGAAGAATGACAAGATGTCCCGAACTAAACCTTATTGAACCGGCCATGCGTTGTATATTGACCATTGTCTGTTTTTTCTTACGGTGCTGCTTCATATTGCTGCTTCTGTGGACTTTTAAAAAACGCTTTCCTCTCTGCTTCCCGTCCATCCTGTTACCGAGTAGCATGTGTCACTGTTCTAAGTGTCTTGAGTAACTGTACAAACATGCATCGCATAAACCTGTAGCACAACGGACATGTTTTTTTTTTCTCCCCATGAAGATGTCTTTCCTTTTATAGATTTATAAAAGGATTGTGTATTTGACATGTGCAGCAATAAGACTTTAATACAAGATCTATGTCTCTGTAGTATAAATATATGCACATGTACTTGTATGGATTATGAGTGCATTTGTGGTCTTAAATAAATTATGGAATTAATGAAACCATATTTTTTCTCCCTGTGTTTATTTTGGCCCGTTTCTACTGAGTGGTACAGTATGGGACGGTACGGGTCGGTACAGGTCACCTTTATCAGGCTTGCATTTCCACTGCTAAAGGGTACTATTTTGTTGGGCGTGGTGTACGACAGAAAGTTTCAGTCAACGTCATTTTCGCTCGAGGAAATGTCTACTGTAAAGCTGTACGGGTGGTTCACAAATTATACGAGAAGCACTTCTCACAAAACAGATGCTTTATTATACACATAAACACTGCTGTATGAATGTTCATTACTGACTGAACATGATCTGATTATAACTAGATCAATGATGCGAAATGCCTACAGTCCATGATTATATAAAATAAATAAATAAATAAATGCAGCATATATGAACACATACAGCCCCACACAGTCTGATGTTATCAAATTACAGAAAAACTGCACACAGCATACATTTATGCCTTATTTAGGTTCAAAAACAATATGAAATATAGCCCCCAGTCAGTGCAAACCTCTCATCTGTATCTTTAATCTTCACCAGTACATGTAGCCTCTTCGTCATTATTCTCTCGTTAGAGAGTAACTCCGTCATTCCGAGTTTATAATAGTCCAGGTTAAGAAGTTTATTATTTCAAATATTGACGCGCACGTGAGCGCAAGCGACAAAGCGAAACCACTTGCGCTTATGGGCTCATAACCCATAAGCATCTGCTCTTCTTCTTGGCTTTGTGGATGTTCAAGACGACGACAAGGTTTGTTTGAGCTCGGGTTGACCATGGCTCTTTATTATATGCTGATATTATTTCGGAGTATTCTCTCGGCTGTGTATTAAACATGGCGGGTCCTTTGTTTTCATTCTGGCTTGTTGCGCGAGCAAATGACGTATCTCTGTAAACCAATAGCGTTCAGCTGCGCATCTAGCTCCGCCTTTTGGTCACTCTTGGGTACCCTTGGGACTCTTTGCAAAGGGTGACCAAAAAGTGGTACAGTATGGTTCGGTTCGGTTCGGTACACTTTTAGACAGTGGAAATGGCCTTCAAAGCGTACCGTACCGTACCGTACCACTCAGTGGAAACGGGCCATTAGAGATGTGCCGATTACCTAATTATGACCTGTTTTATTCCATATGCAACAGTTATCAAAAATACCCAGGATTGACGTAATTAACCCACATATTAATGTTATTAAAGTTAATATATTAAAGGCCTTAAACAATATAATTTATTGGGTAATTTAATAGATTACATAAATAATGCTCAGTACAACTACTGTTTTTACGTTACTGGGATAGTTGGGTTTAGGGTTTGGGTGGGGATAGATGTTAAAAAATACAATAAATGGGAAATCTAATAAATAATATACCAGGTGACAGCAGTGTTTGTGTTGTCAAGACAACAACGGAGACTTTTGAAGGTAGAGAAGAGGCTAGCAGTCACTGTTTTGAGTTATCTGGCCCGTATGACTTTAGAAATCTTGAATATCATAATATTATGAAATATTACAATCATAACAGTATCAACAGCAACACTCGCGCAAAAAATGCGGCTGATTCAGTCTTTTCCTGGTGACAAAAAAAGCTCACCATAGTTCCCAACAAAAAAGGCAGTGGGGTGCGCCTCGCGATTTTGTAACATACGTTAATTTAAGCGTGTTCTGTGTGATCGGCCCCTTAAGATGCACAAATGGACGCTGTAGTATAGAATATGTCTTCTGAACCACTTCTTTTTGCCATTTTTAGTTTTTCACAGAGATGATGATAGCCCTGGGCGCCACGGTGGCGTAGTGAGTAGCACGTTCGCCTCACAGCAAGAAGGTCACTGGTTCGAGTCCCGGCTGGGTCAGTTGGCATTTCTGTGTGGAGTTTGCATGTTCTCCCCGTGGTTGCGTGGGTTTCCTGCCGGTTGCTCCGTTTTCCTCAGCTGTCCAAAGACGTGGTACAGGTGAATTGGGTAAGCTAAATTGTCCGTAGTGTATGAGTGTGAATGTGTGTGTATGGATGTTTCCCAGAGATGGGTTGCGGCTGGAAGGGCATCCGCTGTGTAAAAAATATGCTGGATAAGTTGGTGGTTGATTCTGCTGTGGCGACCCCGGATTAATAAAGGGACTAAGCTGACAAGAAAATGAACGAATGAATGATGATAGCCCTGTTTTTCAATCTGCCGCTATGTTAAAGCAAAAATTCTTTAAGAGAGGCCTGGGAGCACAATCTCATTTGAATTTAAAGGGTCACGAAACGCCAAAACACATTTTTTGAGCTGTTGCCAGTCATATATGTGTCCCACGTCTGCTATAAACACTTTTAGGACACATATATTTCACTAAAGAGTGAAAATTGGTTGTTTTTGTGTTATTTCGAGCAAATTCGTTGTTCCGGTTTGAAACAAATTTTTGAAGCTGTGTCACACCGATGTGATCCTTGCGTGTATTCCAGCGTGGAGAGTGGATGTCTGTACCGGCCAGTGCATCGTGACGTCTCTGAGTGTGCGGCATTAAGTCATGAGAAAGACTTGGTTCAAACCAATCAGCGCACTCTATTGTGTATGCTGCGCAACTTCATTAATATGCATGATCGCTTCGAAGATTGTTTGTACCTGTTGCAGTGTTCAGACGGCAGAGAGACGCCACGCTGTGTTGCAAAAACAAGTGGAAGAAGAATTGTTTGGAGACACAGGTCGTCAGAGTTGTGTTTATGTGCTGCAATGAAGGTTTTGATTTCATTTCCCTGCTACGAGAGCGCAGCTGGACTTACGACACGTGCAGAAATGCGTTTGTAAGGAACTTTTTTTTTCACCCGAGAGCTTTTCGCATCTGGAAATTGTGAAATCCGGATTTGCCGCTCATCTCCTTTTAAAACAAATGTGGCACCAGTTCATGTTGATTGTCCTGCTCTACATATATGGTAAGCGATCAATGCTCTTTGTTTGTTTATTCAGATGACAAAGTTAGTTCGTATCATGAGCAGTACTCTTTCATTGTTTAAAGACAGACCTTAGTCAGAGTGATTAGAACTGTTACTGAGTTTACAGTACGTTAATATCACTACAATATTAAAGACTGAAAGATCTCTCCGAGTGGAAACATGTAAACACTGCAGTCTATACACACATGACTTTCTGATGCTACCAACCGAGAAAGAAACCAAGAAATGCGGATGGTTTTTAATTTCTCTCATATGCCGCACGGTATCAAACACTCCATTTAAACTGCACTCTTAGCAGTATCTCACATCTCGTTTGGCATGCAACAAATGTTCCTGGATACGTGAAAGTGCCAAACCGTCGTTAAATTCGACAAATTAAGAATTTGGCAAATAATTCGATTCTTTCTCAACCTGCATCTGTTTGTTTTGCCTGTTTGAAAATGAGCGCGTTTCCCTCCCCTGACACTCCTACCTAAACCAAGCTGGACACGCCCACTTTCCTGAGCTTTTCCAAATTAGAGATGTGAAAACACCCTTAGACAGGGGTGTTTTGTGGCCATTTAAAGCAACAGTCACCAAAACGGCACAGTTTGGATCAAAGCTTAAAAAAGGCAGTTTCATAGAGTTATACAAAATTATTTGTTTGGTATTTTGAGCTGAAATTTTGCATATACGCTCTAGACATCAGATATTTAGTTTACATTTTGTAAAATGGGGCACAATGGGTCCCGTTTAGCAACCATTATCACAATGTTCTTATAATAATCATAATGTTTTACAAACAAATGACATCTTTACAACATTCATTCCACAAAATAATCTTTATAGAGAATAATAGAATAATAGAATAAGAAAAGACTGGATTTTTCATATGTTCTTTTAAAGGGATAGTTCACCCAAAAATATAAATTCTACTGTGATTTACTCTTGTGTGTTATTAGAAAGCAGTAGCCATTGACTTCTGTAGTATGTCCTGTTGCTTTTATGGATCAGTTGGTCAGTTGTTTCCAAAATTCTTCAGAATATCTTGTCCTGTGAAGTAGAATGAACGTAATAACAAATTTGAACCACTTAAGAGTAAATGGAGGTCTTTTTTATGAACTATCCCTTTAAGAACTGTTCACTGAAAGGTTCTTAAATTGACGTTTGGCATTGCTGTGAAAACCCACATATTCTTTTAAAAGATATTTATTTTAGAAGAGATTTTAGAGGAGTTCAATTGTATTCTTCATTTACATCTATACTGAATTTCTTAATCAGTTTTTCAGAGTCATATGTCAATAAACCCTTTTCACATTTGCAGGTTTCTCAGTAGCGGAAGGCGTCATGGTTGGGTAAACTTAGAGCGCAGTGAATGGGAGAGTGCAACAAAAACTATTTTTTTACAATCTTATTTGCTAAAATAATAGAAGAAAAACTGGGGTTATCAAGACTTTCAGAAAAAGGGAATAAATGTGTGAGACTGATGACGGCAGCCAGACGAGAGAAAAACAAATATACTCTCAGCCCCATAGACGTTGCATTACAAACACCTTGCATTAGCCGCAATTCTTTTTTTGTAATTTGATGCAAAGATGATAGAATACATTCATAAATGTACTGTAGATAAAAAAAAATCTAAATATTAAAACTTTTTAAGGATTTAAGTTTATGATGACTGTTAAACACGTCTTAACGGTCTTGTGAAAAGGGTCCATACCAAGTCTGGTAATTCTGCCTTTATACTTTTTAAAATCAATTATTTATTGATAATTATAAAAGAAATGTTTTTTTTTTCAATTTCAACAAGTTTCAGAGTAACCGAAAAAATAATAATAATAAAAAGAAAAATGAAAAGGAAAAGTTCTTAACCTTTTGTCAAAACATTGACTTCATGTGACTTTAGTGATTCATCTCTAATCATACGAAGCTCCAAGAACACATTTGTTCGCCAGTGCTCCTTTCTGGACCATTGCTGTTTATGGAGGTCTCACCTAAAAAAATCTATTTTTGTGTTCTGAAGATTTTGATAATATGTTTGGAATGTCACAAAGGTGAGTAAATATTGAAGGAATTATTTATTTATCTATTTTCATTTTTCAACTAGTTTTTATCAGCCAGCATTGATTATTGCACTGTACACTCATTGGACACTTTTTAGGTACACCTTACCAGTCCTGTATTGGACCCTCTTTGCCTTCAGAACTGCCTTAATCCATTGTGGCATAGATTCAGTAAGGTACTGGAAATATTCCTCTGAGATTTTGGTCCATATTGACATGATAGCGTCACACAGTTGCTGCAGATTTGTCAGCTGCACATCCATGATGTGAATCTCCCGTTCCATCACATCCCGAAGGTGCTCTATTGGATTAAGTGCTAGGGACTGTGGAGGCCATTTGAGTACAGTGAACTCATTGTCATGTTCAAGAAACCAGTCTCAGATGATTTGTGGTACACTGTGGTCATAAAAGGATGAACAACAGGGTCAGCAACAATACTCAGGTAGGCTGTGGCGTAGACATGATGCTTAATTATTACTAATGGGCCCAAAGTGTGCCATTAGCCATTCTGACTCTACCATCTGTATGTCACAGCAGAAATCGATAATCACCAGACCAGGCAACATTTTTCCAATCTTCTATTGTTCAATTTTGGTGAGCCTGTGCAAATTAGTGTGGTCTTTCTTCCCCTTTCTGATGCTCTGTTTGAACTGCAGCAGATCATCTTGAACCTGTCTACATGCCTAAATGCATTGGGTTGCAGCCATGTGACTGGCTGATTAGAAATTTGCGTTAACTAGCAGTCGCACAGGTGTACCTAATAAAGTGGCCAGTGAGTGTACTTATATCAGTTAATCTCTAATGTTAGTATTATCAAATAATTTATATAAATCTACCAGTATTACTACCTGTTACCATTTTTATATCATACTACTGCTATTATTATTATTTTTTTTTTTATTGTTATTATTATTATATTGTAATGAGGAATTTGCTTAGCTTCTACAAGAGTGTTAATTTTCCTGCATCTCAGATGTACCAAACTGTGAATTTGTGTGTGTGTTTGGACACGTAAGTAGGCCATAGGCTCTTCAGACTTTAATAGGATGTACTAAAACATCAAAAAAAAAAAAAACTCCTGAGTGCCAGATTTATTTCAACTGAGCATTTTACACTTCAATGTAGAAACAGAAAACTCCCACAAGCTTTCACCCTTGGCATGCATTATATGGATTTCCTGGATAACCCAAGTGGACTGAAAATGTGTCACATTGCTTTAATAGGGCTAAAGTTCACTTTAATTCTTTGACTAAACTATGGTCTGATTTTATACAGATATATATAGGACAGAGGGGAGTGTATGCAAGGTTCATTACTGGTTGATGATTGATGGTTTGACTCAACAAATAAGAACAACAATCACTGTTTATGGAAACTCTTATCATTACATAAAACCATTAGGCTGTGTGTACATTGTTGAATTGCAGTGTATAAGCAATGTTCTTGACTGTGAATATCCAACTGTTCTAGATAAACATGGTGTGAATTTGAGCAACATACATTTTTGACACTTTGAACAGAAAAATTTCAAGTGATTAAAGGCACAGTTCACTCATTTTATTTATTTATAAGTGCTTTTTAATGGAAAGTTGCAGTTCAACACATTTTTTTAAAGATAGTATTTTTACTAGCTAGTTTCTAATGACTCATTGCTTTTGTGTTTGCCGTGATGACAGTACACTGTAAAAAAACGAATGACAAAATATCAAGACAACAAATATGTTTATGATGCTTTAACTTATTTTAATGTTAATCAGTTTTAAAGCTATACATTATTTTCAAAGTTTTCAAACTAATCTTTGTGCTTACCAAATGAAGTTAAATGAAGCTAATGCTTGTCTTCAGTGGAGTGAGTTTCCAATGTTTATTCTCACTGTTTTCTCGCTATAAGCATTCAGTTTTTACTTACAAATCCGGCATATAAATAGCGAATGTACCATGGCATGACGCAACTGAGTCTTAAAGGCAATGTGAGATGAGACTGTGCACGTTATGCATGTTTAATGCACGCTATGCTCAAAACACACCCAAAACTCATTAAGAGAATAAGTACACTCTAAAAAATGCTGGGTTGAGACTGCTACCTGCTATACCCTGTTAGACCATGCAGAGAATATTTTTTCCCCTCCTTAAAATCGCAAAAGTGGACTTGGGCAGGCCCTATAGTGTTTTTTTTTTTTTTAGTTAGTTGTGTCACGCAATGGCACATTTGCTGTTTACATGGCGAACTTTGTAAATGGAAAAGCTGAATGCTTCACTAGTTCAACAGTTGAACAGACCATCTGCTGCGCAAGAATAAAGAATGAGCCTTCTCCATTCAGCCTCTTTATTTTCTCTTTACTTTTACTCTTTACTCCTTTACTTTTGTGGATGAGGAAACTATGTTGTACTTACCCCACTGAAGACATCCATTAGCCTGCGTATTTAATTTGGTTTGTTAAGCTCAAAGATTTGTTTTTAAAACTATTTCTCAATTCAGTTCCAATTTCCAGCAAACAAATAAATAAACAATAATAGTCTTATTAAACAATAATAAGAGTTATATCCAAACACACGTATTCTTATGCCCCATAGTGACGCATACATCTCCAAAACCCGACAGGTGGACAAATCTAAACTTGTTTTTATTAAAACATACATAAATATGCATATAATAAATAACACTGCTAATAATAATAACATTAAACAAATGCAAACTGTCATGAATAAACTGAAAACGCCCCGTCGAGATGAGACATGGAAGTAGTAATTTTTATATTTATGTAGAAAATAGTTCTTTTTGTAACCTTTATTTATTTTTTTCATATGTAGAGATATTTGTGTATTGTTGTACATCCTGTGTATATTAAGCAATGTGTGTAGGACCTGCGTAGGCGCATAACTAATGTACTCTGCACTGGAGTTTAGACCTGCTTTTAGATGTTCGAAAGCGCAGTCTATTTCAGTTTCTCAGAATAGCAACACATGAATATTAGAGTTGAGCTGGTCTGAAAGTAGCAACAAATTGCACCAAACATGTCTTGCGCCTTATTGCGCTGGGTGTATGGTAGGGCTCACAGACTTTGTGCCTTGATCGTTAAATTAGATCCCTAAGTTGAGATTGAAAATAAGCCTTTTTTTTTTTTAAATGGTGTTCTATTAAGTGTATACCAATTGAGACAGGGCCTGTATAGTTTTATGCTAAATTTGATGCTAAATAAAGAAATCTGCGGATTTAAAAAAAAAAAAAAAAAAAAACTCCTTTGTATCAATATTTTGAATTAGACTTTTAATGATTTTAATGTCATCGTGTGAAATCCAACAGTTAAGCAACCCCTTAACCACCGTTAAATTATAACAATTTACCATAGTTATTATAAATTATTCATAAAAATGAACCCTGGTTAAACACCGAAAATTTAAAATTAACACCAAAAATGCTTTGCAATAATTATTAATTACTTGATTAAATAGTATAATTTTGTAAAATTTTGTAAATTGAACTCAATCATTTAGATCATACAGTCAAAAAACAAACAAACAAACAAACAAACAAACAAAAACAAGTCTATAAAATAACCACACTTTATTCACAGTGAAAGAGTAAAGAGGCGTCATGTTACCAGCATTGCTATGACAGCACAGTTGCAAACAGTTGGAGCAGGTATACTATGTATAAATGTCCTGGCAGTGTGTTATTTGAGTGGCCTTTGCATATAGCACATTGAAATTAATAGATTTCATAGTTCAGTGATTTCCTTATCCGGTGTGAAAGCTGCATCGCTCCGTGCAATGCCCACGGCTGAGAGGACAGTGAAACCAGCACTCTGAATACTGTGGTGCAATATCAACTCTTTTTTTACAAAGTTTAACTGAATATGTTTAATCAATTTGGTTGATGTATGTTGAGATGACTAGATTGAGATTGATTTGATTTGATTTGAGCTAAAAAAATGTAAGCAGCAAGAATTGTTTTACAGTGTGCATAATATTTGACATGCTATTTTGCAAGATACTTGTATTAAAGCTAGGTTATAGGTTAAATCAACTAGGCAAGTTTGTTTTATTATTATTATTATTATTATTTTATTATTGTTATTATTATTATTATTATTATTATTATTATTATTATTATTATTAATAATAAAATGTTTTATTTGAGGCAAACTATAAAGAATAAGTGTTTAAAAAAAAAAATGTATGTTTCTCAATCTAACAGACCCATACTGTGTTTCTCTCCGATTATGTTTTAACAGCATCACCTGGGCTCCGTTTTCCAAAAAGCATCATCAGCTGATTGCAACTATGATATATTTGGAAAACACAGCTCTATTTGAAAACAGCATCAGCAGCAAATGCTTTCATGAACTGGCTCTGTCTTTAAGCATTTGCATATATTCAAATGATCAGGATCTAGTCCCTAAACCATTGAGGTCTAGTCCCTAAACCATTGAGGTCTTGGCACTTTCCTGACATAACGCTGTTTTGACTGTCCAGTAGAATTTGCTGTAGAATTGCCTCAGCGTGGGTTTGGGAAAAGTGAATATTGATGGTGTAAGTCATTTTATGTTACAGATATGCTGACTCAATACAAACCTAACAGATCACTCAGATAATTAGGATTATATAAATTAGAAATTCCAAGAGTTCAGTCAAAGCAGGGTGAATCTGCTTTCAGCTATTACGCCCCTCGCTGCTGGAATCAGCTTCCAGAAATGATCAGATGTGCTCCAACATTAGGCACATCAAGACTGAAAACACATCTGTTTAGCTGTACCTTTACTGAATGAGCACTGTACTATGTCTGACAGATCACACTATTATGTCTTTCTTTTCTTTTCATTCTTTTATAACTTGTTTGAACTCATTTTAATCTGTTTTTATGTTTTTTTTATTATTTGTTTTTATTTTCTTATACTTCAATTTTATTTCTGTTTATGTACAGCACTTTGAATTGCCACTGTGTATGAAATGTGCTATATAAATAAACTTGCCTTGCCTTGCCTTGCCTTATGTTTGCAAAATGGAATGTTTGGGAATATATGCTTATTTTACAACTCCCCTAGAGTTTAAGTGTTAAGTTTTTTAAAATTATTTATCCATTCAACCAATTTCCAGGTCAGTTAGAAGCACTTTTAGCTTAGCTTAGCATAGACCATGAAATCGGATTAGACCATTAGCATCTTGCTCAAAAATGAGCTAAGTTTCAATAATGTACTTATTTAAAGCTTGACTGTTCTGTACTCACATAGCAAGATTTCTCTGGCCCACAAAACTAACTTTTGCTTGGCCCAGATGCTTACGGTACAGGACTGGACCAAGTCTGGCTTTCAGACATGGGCAAAACATGGACTATATCTGGGTCAAGTCTCAGCCAAGTTAATTCTTTACTCAAAAATAAAATCTATTTTAAATGTGGGTCAAGATAGGCCAAACTTACGTGGCCCACAAATCAGTTTTGAACATGCTGGCTAAATATACACTTGAATTCTGGCCCATGTCTTGTGTGTCGCCTTAAAGACAGTGCCACCT
>CAIGQQ010015130.1:777079-827228 GCA_903798035.1 Danio albolineatus
TATATATATATATATATATATATATATATATATATATATATATAAATCAATCAAGCAATCAACCTTTATTTATATAGCAACTTACTACAGCCAAGTTGGACCAAAGTGCTTTACACCAGTACAAACAAATTTCACAACACAGCTAGAAAGCAAACAATGCAAAAACAATAGAAGAAAGGGAAATAAAAAACAGCAAAACACTAAAACAGAGAAAAGTGACAGTGCTACGATACATTAAAAGCCATTTTGAACAACTGGGTCTTGTGCTGCATGAATGAAAGATTATTTATTCAGCTTTCAGATCAGATGAAAATTCAAGTTCCCAAAGTTCACACTTATGACTGGGTTTTGTGATCCAGGATTTTCAAATGTTGGAATATTTTCTAAAATCTGCCAAAATGATTAAAGAGCCCGTATTATGGGTTTTTGAAAATGAGCTTGCATGCAGTGCGTAACAGCTCTAAGTAAAGTGAAATGTCCAGCTGAGGCTTATATCTAAAAGTGCACAGTGTTTAAAACTATTGATTCATCTATAAAAGAGTCGACTTATAGTTCCTCAAACTAATCGCAGTGCGTTCGAGTCTTTAGCCGTTTCGGCATGACGTGAACACGAAACATAAGCGATTGATGGTGATAAATAAAAACCTTTTGGATAGGGTTTGGACTGGAGTCAGTCAGCTACATCTGGCAACACAGAGAAGAACACTGTGCTCAGCTGGATATTATTGGAAGTGTGCAGATGAACCAGAGATGAGACTGTGAAGAGACAGTGGTTGAGATTTATTTTTGGAAAACTGCCTCAGCATTATAGCCCAGCCTTGTGCTGTGTTCCCTCTCAGGAGTGCTTCTGAAATCTACACGCTTACAGCGGAGGATTCGTCAAGCGTTTGTTAAAGGAAGGATCAGAAAAGACGATTTATGTATGCATAGGGAGTACAGGGACATTTCCCGGTGGCCTGACGGTGAATCTGGCCTGCTATCCAACAAGTGAGTAAGTGCGATTAAAACGGTCGCCTCATTGTTTTCTCTAGCTTGTAAATGATGCATTTAATTGTGTTTTGTAGCTTGTAACCGCTTGTAGTGTATCTGGTTAATTTGGATTCTCATATCGCGTCTAAAAGCACGTTGTAAACGCGATGCGTGCCGCTTTGTTTACGGATTAAAATGCGTTTGTGAACCTGTGTTCCTCTGCTGTTTGTCGTTGCTATGGCTACATCAGCTCTCCTACATATGCGCGGCAGTCCTGTTTCATAATGGTTCAGCTTTTGCTGCTGTGTTTCACTAATACTGAATGTGTGTCGCTGTTTTTACTTATGGTTAAGAAGAGAGTAATATGCTGGGAGTTGCTGGGGTTAGTTTCGGGGGTGAGGTGTCTGAAATACGGGCGACTCTCTGGAAAAACGAGTGTTGGCAGATATGCTCACGCACACACTATGACTACTTCAGTATTGATAAGCCGCGGTGGGCATTCTCTCGCGCTGAATGATGTCGACCAATCGCAACAGACTGGGTCGTCGGTCCAATCAGCGCAGTTAAGCATCGTACTAAGGAGGGGTTTTGGAACAAATGAATCACTGAACAATTCATATAAGAGTCGCTGGGATAATTAGGTAAAAATAAATGCAAATTATAAGACAATGAAAGTGTTTTTTGACCATGCATGCATATTAGCCTGCTGTTGGAGACCCCCCCAAACCAAAATATGACCCTTTTTAATGTATAATAGGGGCTCTTTAACAAAAAAAAAAACAATATACTTACTTAAACATGGATTTTTAAAGAATTTTAAGAACACAAATTAATATCACATTTGATGTCTAACATGGCAAAAGGAAGAAAAACAACAAAAATTCTGCAAAAAAAAAGTCATATTGAGAAATTACTTTTTTTATTGTATTTGTATTGTGTACTTTTATATTTAAAAAATACCTTTTTAAAATATATATTGGCATATGATGGTTAAAAATTTATATATTTTAAATTGTACAAATTTTTTTCAGGCAGTTCATTCTGCTGTTGCGACCCCTGATAATCAAGTCAAGTCAAGTCAAGTCTAGTCAAGTTTTATTGTTATTCCGCTACATGTCTGGACATACAGAGGAATGAAATGTGTCTCGCAGGACAATGGTTCTACATGAATTAATCATAAATACAAACACAACACTGGACATACGAGCTATTTTAAAAAAGCATAACTAACATATACTATAGACTATTTCAATGTGGCCATGTCATTGGCCCTTAAACATTTCCTGCTTGTTATCATACTATTTCATAACTGTAACAAGAGGCAATTCAATCATATTGTCACATTAAAATGGCTATCATTACATTATTTATCAATATCTGGACCCTTTATGGATTCTTGGATGCTATGGAAATCAAAAATGCGAAACAGGAAATACATTAGGACCCTTTTTCTTGTTTACATTCCTCAAAATGGTCTATAAGATAAGATACTTAATTATGTACATAAGACAGGCTATACAAGTTATTTTACATGAGACTGAACAATGTTGTGCAGCATATTGTGCAAGAGAGGTATTAAAGGTGAATATTGTGCGAAAGAGTTATTTAAGGTTGAAGCAGTGCAACATGATTGTGGTACATTTACAGTAAACCGTCTTCAGGGACTAAACCAAAGGAGGGACAATGAATGAATGAATGAATGAATCAAATCGAATTGAATGAGTTTAATTTAGGCCCAATCCCAATTCTATTTTTGTACCCCTACCCCTTCCCCTTCCCCTTGGCTCTTACAACCGAGGGTTAAGGGGAAGGACTTCAAAACTTACCCCTAAGAATTGGGACAGCACTTCAACACCTGCACACGTCATCATATGTCATCGCAATCTCTTGCTTCATATGAGATCAGACGATCACGACTGCTGTAGTTATTCCAGTCGTGTTATTTTTTGGTGTTTATCTTCAGGAAATCACTGAAGGCATATATTATGTTATCATCACGATCTAATGTGGCAATAAGATCATAACTATACTGTGTATTTACACAGTGGCCATATTTATCTATGTAAACACACAAAAACAACATTAACATTATCCCAGACACTGCAAAAAGCTCATTTCCAGACACTAGACATTACTGACAGGGTATTCGAGTGTCATCGTGTGTCAGAATCTTGTGGGACAGCTGTACTGGAGTTATGATTTTGGATTATAGGTCGCGAAAAAAAATTTTTTTGCGTTTTTTTTAAAAAGCATGATGGTAAAACACGAACGCGGTTATGAATATATTAAAACATATGTTTGTTTGTCGTAAAAATTCATAATAATGACAAAAAATACTAATTTGTGGATCTCCTTACTTCCGGGTTCAGCTATCCTGCCGTTGTGGCAGGTGCATTCTGGGAAATTTTCTTGCCCCTCTGTTTTAAGTGTGGTCCTAAAAAATCCTCGTTCGAAGGGGTGTATACCCCTTGCCCTTAGCCCTACCCCTTCAAGCTAAAGAGAATTGGGACACCACTACCCCTTGACGTGAACGTGCAAAACGAGGGGTAGGGGTAAGGGGAACGGCTAAGGGGTAGAATTGGGATTGGGCCTTAGCCTCAGGGTTATATTTAGCATATATTTAAAATGTATTTTATATTGTTTGTACTGAACGAGAGAAAGCAAATGCTCACCGATTGAGGTCATACTGGACGTTCTGTGTGAGGTCAACATTCAGCAAGATGAGGTCGTGGAGATGACAACGAGAGAAAGGGCTTGTGGAAGCTTGAGAAGACAAACTACTGCTCCATTTGCGCAGGCCACACACTGCATACTGGGAGATCTTTGGAGTGGCTTCCATGTGCTGCAAGACGCTCTTCAGAGACACGTTCATCACCTCGCTGAGACAAACACGCACACACACACACACACAACCCACGCATGTTACACAACCAAGATAAAACAGAGAACAAAAAATGTTTGTTCGCTCAAATATTCTGTTGATATGTACGTTTTGCCATCTGGCCCTGGCTGCTGGACGTTCCACAGGACGCAGGAGTCATCCATCATTACGATGAAGGGCCACACATCCTGCCGTTTCACGCCCTGCTCCTCTTGTCTGTTTCTCTCTAGCTCAAGATTGTGATAGGACAGTTCTTTGATCATGAAGCGAGCGGCTCCTGAAACAGCAATTCATTTCATTTACGTCAAGGTGCTACTTAATGATTCTTTACAATAGTAAACTGGCAAATTCTATCATGGGAATTTACAGAAAAATATGGGAATATATGGAAATTAACATATATTTAAGGGAATAAACTAGGAATTTACAGATTAGCATGTAACAGGGAATGAAGTTAAATATAGCTAAAAAAAAACATTGCAGAATAATCTTGGTTAAATAATTAATTAATTCATTTTCCTTCCTCCGCCACAGCAGAATCACCCTCCGACTATTCCAGCATTTGTTTTTTGCGTAGCGGATGCTTTTCCAGCTGCAACCCAGTACTGCAACCCAGTACACACTCTTGCATTGACAACGAGAACACTCATACACTACGGCCAATTTTGCTTATCCAATTCACCTGTATGCATGTATTTGGACTGTGGGGGAGACCGGAGCACCCGGAAGAAACCCACGCAAACACAGGGAGAACATGCAAACTCCACACAGAAATGACCACTGACCCAGTCGGGACTCGAACCAGCAACCTTCTTGCTATATTTTAATTAAATTTATCTACGTAAAATGTATGCTGGATAAGTTGGCGGTTCATCCTTCACTTGTTTGAAACCTTCTGAGTTTCTTCCTACAATATTATCTGTCTCTAGTACGATAGATGTCAATGGCTGCTGGTTTCCAAATATTTTTTAGAATATTTTGTTTTTTATGTTCAGCAGAAGACAGAAAACGCATTCTTCTTCATCATTAACGCCAACACTCACCGACTCCTGAGTTGTTAAACATGGCGGGCAGCACCAGCAGGATGTGGTTGGGCCAGTATTTCCTATAGAGCGGCATTTCATACTGCTTGACCACCAGGATGTGCAGGTGCTCGGCTCCCTCCATGGCATGGTAGATGTTGAGAAGGCCGTGCTCCTGGCGGCCCGTGGTGGGGGTGAATATTGGGCTTTTCATCATGCCAGAGTCCTGAATCAGCAAACAGAGCGACACTTTTTATAGAAACACATCCAGAAAACATATACCGTAAGAACACATGAGAGATGACTCAGCAACCACTTTCTGCATTGCTCAGGTTTCCAGGTGCTCCTTACAGTAAATCAAGATGCATCTCTAAATTTATTCGCATCGCCATTGAGTTTAACGTATTTCTAGATAACAGAGAGCTGATCCTTGATGTTTTCTTGAAGCTTGAGGCATTTTAGAAACTATCCTTGCACAATCTGTTTATCTTTTTTTGGAATATATTTATTAATTTGTGAAACATACTTAAAGTTCAAACAGATAAAGGAATATGATTTTTTTTCTTACATTAAAGACATAAATGGAGACAAATCAATCCTAGATTTTCAAGTTGGTCAACAAATTTAACATATCCCCAACACTCTATTTATATATTTTAAAATAAAGGCAGCACTAAAAGCTCATTAGAAACCGTGAGGTCTTCATACCCATCTGGTATATGGAAGGACATATATAATGCTCCAAGAAAAGGAACTGACTTGTATTTCTACTGCGTCTTTCTAATATTAATATACATACTTTCTCAAAAGAAAGACTATGGCTATCTGATCGGTCTCCATCCAATAAAACTATTGATTGGGAAACAGTGTGGGATAATACAAACCCTAATCACCAGTTTATTCACTTCAAAACTATTCAGGGCATATTTAACTACACCAGGGGTGCCCAAACTTTTTTCTATAAAGCGCCATAAAGAAAACTGGGCTGAATATTTACTAAACGTATATTTTTGCCATGGTTGATTTACTAATAACTAGGAAATGTTGCTTTATATCATATTGACTAATGCAGTATCATTTTAAACATTTTATAATGAACTAATTACAGTAAAACATAAACAATGCCATTTATAACACAAGTTCAATGCTGAAAACACTAGACAAATTTACTTTGATTGCTCGCAGATGTCTTGTGCATCTGTCCAGTGACTGTATTTTTATTTTAAAAGTCTGATTCATTTACAGTATTTAATTGAATCGTTTAATTTCAGTTGGCTTTTTTGTAGCTCAGCAATAAAACAAAGAAACAAAAGGTTACGTTAAATTCCAAATGACAGTCACTGTCAAAGGCGTTCACCCCAGCCACATCCTCATCATTCGCCTTCTCTTTTCAGATGGGATGGCAGGCCAAATCAAAGGTTAGCATGGGCCAACTTTGGCCCGCAGGCCTTAATTTGAGCATCTCCAAACTACACGTATGCTACATATTATAGGTTTATCTCCACATCCTTATTGTAAGTTCTGTGAACCAGAGTGTCCATATACCTTTTTACATATGATGTGGAAATGGAAGGAGGAGCAAAAACTTTGGGATTCTGTACTGGACATTTTATTTAGTTATAAAAAATTAGTTTCACCAAAAATCCTGAATTGTTATTGTAGAATCACTCTCAATATGCCCTAAATTCAAAAGTCCGCAAATTTTGGTTAGCTGCTTCAACAGCTACAAAAAAATAAATAAATGTTGGTACAGAGGTGGAAACCACATCACAATCTCTCTGTTAAGCACTGGTTGTATCCACTATTGGAAATACTGTACCTAGAACTGTCATCAGCACTCTAAACTGGACATTTTGACGATGTGGAAAATCTATATATGCGACATCAAAGAAATCTTAAACACATACAGTGACATAACCCTCATTTGATACTCTGAAAGTCAAATTTAATGTAATTTATTAACTTGCTTGGTCAGTTATCCTGATGTGCACATAATGGGATGGGGGTTACGGGGGGATATAAATGGAGTAATAGCTGTTAGTACTTTTGTATCTGATTGTAAAAATGTTATATATTCATTATAAAAATGAAAAACTGAATAACAAAATAAAAAATTTCCCCACCCTATTCCACAAATTTGTAAAGGAAAAGGAAAATGCAGCAAGATGTTTAACAAGTAAGCATGTAATAATTTTTTTTTTTTTAATTGACAAAACCAGAAAATAGTTCAAGGAAACAAAAATAAATATAATAATTAAAAGAACATATGCATTACAACTTCAAAACACTATTTTCCTAAATAGAACCCTGTCATGACTTCTATGAAAGGTTACCCCTTTCTTAATGCACTTTATCCATTTTATTGTACGTTTTTTCTCTTCTTTCTTTTTTCTTTCCTCTTTTCTATGTCCTTAGGATGTTTTGTTTTCTACATGCATTTAAATAATCAAAGTAGCTGGAAATTGATGTCTAACATGACATGTGAAACAATAAATAAATGAATAAACAAAGAAACAAATAGCCAAGTAAATAAATATTTGTATTAAATATATATTATAAATAAATATATATTAAATTTAAAAATGAATGGATGAATGAATAAATGAATGAATGATAAAAATCTAATCAAATAAAAAATGACATTAAACTAGTCTTTGCAAGTATGCAAGCAAACCTGACTAAAAACTTTCAAGTTGAATGGTCTTTTTCTGAACCTTTAGTTTATTAATTAGTTAGAGGTATGGTATTTATATATATTCCAAAATATGTAATCAGTAGTTTCCAAATTTCAAAAAAGTTTATATTTTTTCAACTGTTTCATGTTATGTCCATTATTTAGCAGTACACTCTCAGAAAAAAAAGTGCACACAGTGGTACAAAAAATGTTCCTTAAGGAACAGTTTTGTACCTTTGTAAAAAAATTCTTTGGTACAACATCTATGAAAATAAATATTACTGTTATGTTAAATAAATATTACTATATGTTAAAAAGGTTTTCATAAACATGTATTATTAAGTTCTATAATACAAAACAACTGGTAAAACAAAACTATAGGTATTTTAAACTAAACATTTCAGGCATTTTTTAATAAACATTTGGTAAACAATTTCTGATAAATACATATAATTTCATTATTGATATCCACACCTTTTGGCGTTTCCACTACGCAAGTGAGCTGGCAAAAGTCCCACATATGCAAAGTGTTCATGCAGACATTTTAGTATTGTAAAACTAATCAAACATTGTTCATATCTAATTACAACACTTTGGCATAATTCTATTTCTATTTTAAAATTAAGTAAATTATATGAACTTGTGATTACAAAGGTATTGTGTGAAAATTGGAAAAAAATATTTTATATTGTACATGGAAGAATGTAGTTCTGTAACATTTCTGTGAAAAGTGTTGTGAAATGTTTGGCAAAAAATAGATCTTTCGATTTATATGACAGTATTTTTTAATCTTTAAAAAATCATTGTTTAATAAATGTATGTGATGCTTTATATTTACTGAAAATAAACTGATGCAGTTTGGATGGAGCAAAATGCCTTTAAATAGTTCTTGAAGGAACACATTTGACGCTGTTAAGGTACAAAGTGTCTTTTCAATGTAGTGGTACCTTCATAGATCCGATTTGTACCTTTGATGAAGGTACAATATTGTATCTGCAGGTTTTAAAAACCGAAGGTATATTTTGGTTTCCCATAGTACAAATAACGTCCTTAAAGGTACAAACTGTAATGGTACAAAATTGTTTCTTTATCTTAAGGTCTAATGCTGCTCCATAAAAATGTGCTGCCCCAGTGACAAGGGTTTGTACCTTCTTTGGAACAACATTGTTCTGAGCGTGTAGGCTACATTTTTTGTTAGTATGACCTGCTATAGACTTCCATTGCTTTTATAATAACTATAGAGTGACCACACGTTTTCTATTTTCAGTATATTTATGAGCAGTGCTTCTTTGTAATGAGTGTAACTCACCTTGTCTGAAAGCAGAGGCAGTCTCATGCTCTCTAGATGACTGCCCTGTTGGCTGAACACAAAATGAGGCTCTTTGGATTTAGGGATGATAAAGTGCAGCTGGACTTCCTCTCCAAGCATAGATGAGCAGAAGGTGAAAGCGTGGAAGGTGCAGTCTGAGAGCTACAATCACACAAACAAACTACACATGATCTTACAGTAGGCATACAGCTTTCTAGAGTAGCTATTCTGATCCATCACTTGGAGGTATTTAGAGATATGCAAATATATGCTGATTTATCCGGTGGTGCTTAGAGAAGTGAGCATACTTTTACTGTTGAATGTACTGTTAAATTACTCAACGTCAGGCCACTGAAAATGTGGAGGTCTTTTTTCTTCAGTAGATCAGTAGAACATTATACAAGATTTAAGCTGAATACGTACAGTGCTGATAAATGAGTAATGTTTATCAGATAAATTTGAGATAAATGTCCTGTTGATTACAACTTTATTTCATATTTTCCCCCACACATGTTAATTTGGGTGTGCTAATATTTAGACTGTCATCATAAATTATTTTGTTAGATTAGTTCAAGTTTTGGCTTTGGTACTGATTGATACTGGACAAGTATAATATTGTCAAGCATCCGATAGAAAATATTAATTAAAAAGGGAGATCTGTGAGGGGTGTACTCATTTATGGTGAGCACCGTATGTATGTACACTCACCGGCCGCTTTATTAGGTTGCTTGATTACGCTAATTTCGAATCAGCCAATCACATGGCAGCAACTCGATGGATTTAGGCATGTAGACATGGTCAAGACGATCTGCAGCAGTTCAAACCGAGCATCAGAATGGGGAAGAAAGGTGATTTAAGTGACTTTGAACGTGGCATGGTTGTTGGTGCCAGACGGGCTGGTCTGAGTATTCCAGACACTGCTGATCTACTGGGATTTTTACGCACAACCATCTCTAGGATTTACAGAGAATGGTCCAAAAAGAGAAAATATCCAGTAAGTGGTAGTTCTGTGGGGGCGCAAATGCCTTGTTGATGCTAGAGGTCAGAGGAGAATGGCCAGACTGGTTTGAGCTGATAGAAAGGCAACAGTAACCACTCGTTATAACGGTGGTATGTAGAAGAGCATCCCTGAACGCACAACACATCCAACCTTGAGGCGGATGGGCTACAGCGGCAGAAGACCACACCGGGTGCCACTCCTGTCAGCTAAGAACAGGAAACTGAGGCTACAATTTGCACAGGGTCAGCAAAATTGCACAATAGAAGATTGGGAAAACGTTGCCTGGTCTGATGAGTCCCGATTTCTGCTGCGACATTTGGGTGATAGGGTCAGAATTTGGCATCAACAACATGAAAGCATGGATCAATCCTGCCTTGTATCAATGGTTTAGGCTGATGTTGGTGGTGTAATGGTGTGAGGGGCATTTTCTAGACACACTTTGGGCCCATTAGTACCAATTCAGCATCGTGTCAAGGCCACAGGCAACCTGAGTATTGTTGCTGACCATGTCCATCCCTTTATGACAATACAGCTTTGGGATGTGGTGGAACGGAATATTTGCATCATGGATGTGCAGCCACTGTGTGATGCTATCATGTCAATATGGACTAGTACTGTGTTGAATCTACACAATCTGTATGCCATGAAGGATCAAGGCAGTTCTGAAGGCATTACGGGGTCCTCCCAGAACTAGTAAGGTGCAACTAATAAAGTGGCCGGTGAGTGTGTAAATTTCTAACGTTTGGACCCGGACTTGGTCTTGGTAAAAACTTGTTTTGAAAACACAAGGTCTACCTTTTTTGGTTGACTTTTTTCATTTAGAAAAGAGTGATGTGCTGCAGTTATTGTATGTTGCTAGGTAACCACCACATAAACCACTGAATCAGCTGTCCTGTGACATTGGAAGGCTCACCTCTGGATGATTGTAAAAAAAAAACATGACGTTGAGTAGTATTATTTTCTTAGAAGAGCATTCAAAGAGCTACAACAAAAACGTGAGGCACATGATATTTTTAAGCAGCGCACAAAAAAATCTGCTCTTCATTACAACACTGGATGCATCACGTGATCATCACATTTTTCCTCACCTGGGCAGCAGGAGTGGGTTCACTGTAATTGTGGCACTGCTCACAGTGGTGAAATGCATTGTGGGCCGCAAACAGGCTGAGTCTAACAGACACTGTGTTTCTCTTTGGTGGGTCTGCTTCTGCATCCAGTCTTTCTGTTTTAACCCCTGCGTTTCATGTGCAGACACAAAACAACACATCAGCAGCATGTACAATTGTGGCTTTAAACCGATGTACAGCATCATAAAAAAGCAGTTTCATACCATTCTGTGTTTTTGGCATCCTGTTGGCATACACTGGACTTGAATTTCTGAACTTGCAGTCATGAGGGTAGAGGTCAAATCTCAGTTTGCGGATGTCTTCCACATCAGGCCACTGTGGCCAACTAATAGGGGGAACCTTTGATTTGTCTTGCACATCTAGAAAATGCAATTCAAGATCATTAAAAACAGTATTAAAGACAAGTATCATCACTTGTGGCTAGGTTAAAAAAAAAAAAAGAAAAGGACAGTTTAAACTTTCATACCCTCCTCCAGCTCTTCTTCATCATACACGTCCACCTCCAGAAGGCGAATCAGCATCCGGAACAGAATTCGAAGAAACTGTAGATAAGCTCCTGTTTTTCCAACCTAACACAGAGGAGAAATGAAGAATGATACACTGTGTGCCTGGCAAAGAGTGCAATAAGCTGAAACAGAGGTCATTGTAAATGAACATATCTTAAATTCTTGCATTTACTAGTAAGGTGTATCTTTTAAAGTGGCCGGTGAGTGTACGTATGTGCAATGTATATTAAAACAATTGTATGTATTTTAATTGATTTGTAACATTTTAGTAACTTTTATATATAACATTTTTATATATATATTGTAATTAATGCTTTTAGTATATCTTAACTATAAAAAACTAACATTGTAAATATTTTTGTTCATTAAATTTTTTATATTTTATGGTAAAAAAAAATTTGTATACTTTAACAGTGTATTCTATATTTTAAAGTTTTTTTATATTTGAATTTTAAATAGTTTTGTGCTTTTCAATGATGCATTCTGTATATTAAAAAAATATTTTATTTGTTTTGCACATTAGTTAAACTATTTATCCTATACATTTGACCAATTTTATATACATTTATATTTGAAACATTCATTCATTCATTTTCTTGTCGGCTTAGTTCCTTTATTAATCTGGGGTTCTCACAGCGGAATGAACCGTCAACTTATCCAGCATGTGTTTTACGCAGCGGATGCCCTTCCAGCTGCCACCCAGTACTGGAAAACATCCATACACACTCATTCACACACATACACTATGGCCAATTTAGCTTACCCTATTCACCTACACCAGGCATGTCAAACCTCGTGTGTCCTGCAGATTTTAGCTCCAACTTGACTCAACACACCTGCAAGGATGTTTCTAGAAAGCCTAGTAAGAGCTTGATTAGCTAGCCCAGGTGTGTCTGATTGAGGTTGGAACTAAACTTTGCAGGACACCGGCCCTCCAGGACCGAGTTTGGACACCCCTGACCTATACCATGTCTTTGAACTTGTGGGGAAAACCGGAGCACCCGGATGAAACCCACACCAACATGGGGAGAACATGTAAACTCCACACAGAAATAGCAACTGATCCAGCCAAGACTCGAATCAGCGACCTTCTTGCTGTGAGGAGATTGCGCTACCCACTGTGCCACCGTAAGGCTCTATATATGAATAATTTTTCAAATATTTGTTGTATTGTTTCTATTTACTTTTATCGCTTACTTTTTAACTATTATAAAATGGTAATAAATATATATCCTACCTTTAATTTAAACCCTTTTTGTCACATTGTCACGACTAAAAGTGATGCTTTGCATTAACAAACACAATCCATTAAACAGAAATACATCAAGTTTTGTTTAAGTAACTCCTGACCTGTGGCGGGCCGCTCAGCAGCAGTCTTCTGGGATGGGGATGGGGTGCTGGGCCTTCATAATCAGCATGGTGTTGCCTGGCTGTGGTCCACTGGCGATAGTACAAGGACTGCTCCGCTCCACCAAGGCCGTGAGGGACCGGTGGTCTGAGCGGACTGCTCCATGACACATCCGCATGGGGCAGCAGAGAGGCAGAACTTGGCTGCCCCAGAGTCTCAGGAGCCAGCAGGGTATATGCGGCCCGTGACAGCACCGCCGTCCGGGGAAAGACCTGCGTCCTGTTACATTCACGTGGAGCCTGTGTGGACTGACTCGGTCTCTGTGCTGCCGGAGACGATGAAGAGGAGGAAGAGGAAGAAGCAGAGGAGAACGAGGACGTGCCGGAGGATGAGGGGGCCTGAGAGTCACACTCCTGTTTGAAGCGAACAGGAGAGGAGCAAGAGTCCATCATTGTCCTGCTTCCGGATGGGTCACTCTGCGAGGACGGCTTGTCGAGTATACTTGAGGAACTGACGCCATTTTCTGTGGTAGAGCCTGATAGAGAAAATAATATATTGTAATGAATTATGTTAGATCATGAGACCACGCAAGACAACAATCTGGTTCAACAACGAGTTCATACTGCTGTTACATTTGGATTATTTGATGTTTAATGATTTATCATGGTCTAAACAAATAATAATTTACAGGATAGTATCTCTTAGTGCCGGTTTCCACATGACAATAGCATATATTCAAATCTGTTGTGAACGCTTGTGTTTGGATTATGTTTTTTTCAGGGGCATTTTCGGAACTTTACATTTATTTACATACATACTTTGTCACATTAAATCAGATACTAGTTGTTAAAATACCATACTATTCAAAACTATACAATACTATACTATACTATACTATACTATACTATACTATACTATACTATACTATACTATACTATACTATACTATACTATATATGGTTCTTTATTTGTCCAGATAAAAACCCATTGAGATCAAGCTCTCATTTACAAGAGTGACCTGACCAAGAGATCCGCAACACAAGACTTAAAAAAATTAAATAATAATAATATTAATAATAAATATACAATTAAGATAATATGAAAATACAGTTTAGTTGTTCAGCTATACCACATTAAAATAAATTAAAAACACATACATTGAGAAATGGACTGTTGTTGTTTGTGAAAAGGGATAGAGATTAGAAATGTTTAGTTCTGAAATTTTTAGTTCAGACAGAAGAGTATTCCAGGATGAAGGGGCAGCATGACTTAAGGCTCGCTTGCCTATTTCAGTTCGAACCCGGGGAACAGTCAAATGATAAGATTCACTTGAACGAAGGGCATTCTGGCTTTTTGATTTCTGAAGAAGGGAACTTAGGTATAAAGGCACCAGTCCCAGTAGACCCTTGTAGACCAGAATCATCCAATGAGTGTACCTTCTTACGTTCAGTGAAGGCCACTCAGCTTTGGCATACAGTTCACCATGGTGAGTAAGTCTCTGACAGCCTGTAACAAACTTAGAGCGCTGTGATAGACTGTGTGAAAGGCTGAAGGCATTTGGTGAAAGTATTCATATTTAAACATCCCCATAGTCAATCAATGGTAAAAATGTTGCAGACACCAAATGTTTACGAGCTTTAAGAGAAAAGCAGGATGCATTTAAACATTTCTACATTTAAAATTAATTTAAGATCCTTAAGCAAGACTGATCAATATTAAGCATTCTGTAAAAATTGTATGGCCTGAGAGGTTAGGATTAGGATAGGTTCAGTGTATCGGGTTCATTTACTGTCATTTACTCTCTTAAATATCGTTCATTCACACCAGAAATGTGTCATATTTTATCCTGATGACATATTCAAATGCATGTCATAGATGTGCCTCTCTTTCAGATATGTAGTGAACTATGTGGTAAAATAACAATGCCAGAGACTCGCGAACCCCAAAAGGTGGTTATAAGTATAAAAACGCTGCGCACACATCAGTAGGCCTATATACATGAGCATATTGACAACACAAAAAGTGCAACAGTCTAACAACCAAATCATTTTTATAGTCATTTATTAATTTGTTTAATTTAATATTAACCTCAACTTAAGAGACGGTGGACACAATGTTTTTAGCACAAGTCTTTTGGTTTAATTTTAGAGACCGCTAATCCGCCAGGGGTCCCGACCCCCACTTTGGGAACCACTGGACAATAGCCTTGTCCAAGTTAATGCATTTTCATCAAAAAATGCATCTTTTTCTCTTTATTTTAGCCTCGCATCCACACTGAGATGCCATTTCTGCCTAAGAAAGCCAGTAGAATATGAATTTAGGTAAACCACTACGCATTTAGTCATGTGATGCAATCATGTAACCCATTCTGCCCAAATCAAGATGGTGGATGATGTTAAACAACTGTTGTTTTGCCTGCTCTCCACTTTAAGAGTGTTCTACAGATTAACCTCAGTTTGCACAAACACAGGGTTTCTGCAGGTTTCTGCAAGTTTAACTTAAGACTTTTAAAGACAATTTTAAGACCATTATGAATGAAATTTAAGACTCATAGACGGCTAAATGCTAAGGAGTTTTTCTGTTGGAAAAGATTTTTAAAAATAATTTAATAAATGTTTATAATATTTTAGTCAATTCTGAGCAAAATATTTCAAATACTGTCAAAACAAGCAAGCTCTACTTGTATCTATACACTTTTTCAACATAAACTTTTTTAAAAATAAAAATTAAAAATGTTTTAAAGATAATAACCTTAATGTATGCACAATAGTCAGTCCAGATTAGCTTCCTCAGCAGTAAGGTAAATAATTAAACCATGACGGTAAATAGAGTTAAAAATTGCATTCTTAAATGAAAAGTTTAAAGGTTTGATTGAGATGATAGTTGGTGATTGTTGGTGTTGGCCAGATTGTGTAGCAATATATGACAAAGGAAAATTAAGACCTGTTTAAAAAGATTTAGGACCTACAACACAATATTTCAGTATATTTAAGACTTAAGGCCTAAATCTAGTCATTTTAAGACTTTTTAAGCTTCCGAGGACACCCTGCAAGCAATAAATACCATTTCTTCAATTAAGACAGAATGTTTGCTCAATTACTTGTTATCTGGTGAAGGAACATGTCAAAAACATCAGCTTTACTCATGAACATTACAAGGATGAGGTTAGCATTTTCAACATTTAAATGTGGATGAGCAACTTTTGGAAAACAC
Organism: Danio albolineatus; assembly: GCA_903798035.1. Taxonomy (NCBI): domain Eukaryota; kingdom Metazoa; phylum Chordata; class Actinopteri; order Cypriniformes; family Danionidae; genus Danio; species Danio albolineatus. Next base: position 793,128 of record CAIGQQ010015130.1, read on the forward strand.
TTGAAAATGTTGAAATGGAAAGAGCTTTTTTCATCTGTTCACAGAGATTTACTTAAAATGACAGAAAATTGGTTAAAAATGGTGGATATCAAGTAGGTGACACTATCAAGTACATTGTTATGGTTACCATGGTGCTAATGAGTACATGTTCTGTGCAGAATAATATTTTAAATAATTCTCTCCTAAAATGATGCAGTTGTCACTCCTGCGTTGTACAGTGTGTACAGGACCCTTCCAGGAGTCCAGTGTCACTCACCGGAGGTCCTAGTAGCAGCGCTGGCGTTGCTGGGTGGTCTTTCCGGCTCCATGTGTAGATCATCATGTTCTGCTGTTTCTCCAGAGCTCCTTTCACCTTCTTTCTGTCTCTCTTCCCTGATCGTAGCAGTTTTGGTCTTAGGTATTACTCTACGCGTTACATATGAACAGGCTAAACCCACTTCTTGTTCCAGCGCTGTTCGAGTCAGGTAGCTGGAGTCAATCAGCCGCAAGTCACAGTACTTTAGAGACCTATACAAATACAATAATAAACATGTTTAGTAGTCTTCATGTGGCTATTTTGAAGTCAAAACCTTTTTCGATTTTAGTTTATCCAGTAGAACCTTATAGGACGATAATCTCCAGTGGGTCAAAAATTATTGGATTGGTTATTGGATGAGAACATTCAGAAACATTCTGAAAGTCTGTCTAAAATCGAAGTTCATTCATTCATTCATTTTCTTTTGGGCTTAGTTCCTTTATTAATCAGGGGTCGCCATGGCGGAATGAACCGCCAACTTATCCAACATGTGTTTTCCGCAGCCGATACTCTTTCAGCCACAACTCAGCACTGGGAAACACCCATACACTCTTGCATTGACACCCACACATACACTACGGCCAATTTAGCTTATTCAATTCACCTATAGCACGTCTTTGGACTGTAGGGGAAACCAGAGCATCCGGAGGAAACCTACGTGAACAAGGTGAGAACATGCAAACTCCACACAGAAATGCGAACTAACCGAGCCAGGGTTTCGAACCAACGACCTTCTTGCTGTGAGGCGACAGCGCTACCCACTGTGCCACCGTGTCACCTACTAAAGTTGAAGTCTAAATCTAAATAACAAATAACGCAGTAACAGACTTTTCTTTTGCTCCTGTAGCTGTAACAACTGTAATTGCCATAAGATGGTGCTCTTTTTTAGGAGTCAAGAAAAGAGCATTTGTATTTATCCATTACTGTAATATCACATATTAAATGCTGGATATGTCTCATGCTGAAACTATCTACCTGACTCAAACCTGAAAGTAACGAGTTTTAAGTCTATCATATATATAACTATTATAAAAAAATGTTTGTTATTTTAAAGTACAATTTTGTCATTCTGTCAATCTAAAGATGTAAAAAGAGGACACACAACGAAGTATCAAACAAACTGTGTACAGTTGAAATCAGAATTATTAAACCCCCTTTGAAACTTATTTTCTTTATATATTATATTAATTTCTAAATATTTCCTAAATGATGTTTAACAGAGAAAGGGAATTTTTACAGTACGTCTGATAACATTTTTTCTTCTGAAGAAAGTCAATTTTTTTTATTTTGGCTAGAAAAACAATATATTATTATTTTTTTTAAAAGCATTTTAAGGTCAAAATTATTAAGCCAAAAAGAAAATGAATGAATTAATTAATTGTTCCAAATGAAAATAACTTTTATTGTCTTAACATAATTCAAAACTGAATTTACTGTTGTGATAGATAGCTGACTTTTGGCATGATCCTTCAGAAATCATTCTAATATGAAGGTTTGCTGCTCACAAAAAATACTTTTTATTTTTAATATTGAAAATAGTTGAGCTGCTTCATTTTGTGTAAACTGTAATAGCTTTTCATATATATATTTCATATAATATTTATATTCACATAAAGGACAACATCACACAGTTGGCATAAAGTACCTCGGGAAAGTTTCTCCAAGAGGATCTTTTCCGGTGAGGATGACAATGCACGGAAGTCCTTCCAGATCTTCATATGTATGTGGGACCCACTCCTCATTTTTACAACCCCTCCAAGCCTAAAATACACAGATTTCTTATTCCAAGTTTATTCTCATGATAAGATGCATAAGGATCGGATTCTTACCCGCAGACGGGCACAGAAGTGCACTGGCAGGCTGATCTCCGCAGCAGGGCTTCCCAGCAACACAGCAAAGCGGTACTGCAGCCCCAGCTTGTCCCGGGCCTCCTCCAGCCGCTCCTGTGCCAGTCGTGCCAGCTGCAGTGAGGGCACACGCACCAGCAGCATGTGTCCGCACCCGTGCTTGCTGCGGCCTGGTACACTCAGCAGATCCTCCACCATGGCGAGAGTCTGAGGGGTCACGTGATCTCGCAAAGAAGGGGCCGCTGTGAGAGCCATCAGAGCCTCTGTGTACTGCTGGATCAACAGGTAGCTGCGGATCACCATACTGTGCAAATGTGGGTGCCTGAAATCAGCGAGGAAGGTTTCATGAGTGAGATACAGAGGAGATCTAAGTCTGAGTTTCACAAGAGAACAAACAAACAAAGGAAAATGTTGCAAATGTGGTAGGAAAGGTTTTGAATGTAATAAACAAATTATTTTGAGAAAACTGTCTTTGAAGATATAGCCAAAGGTAATGCCAGTGTTTAGTCTATTTTTTTTATAAATTTACTGTTGTTGATGTAGATTTTTTTAACATATTGTAAATATTTGATAGTGTGAAAACCTCCAGCTTTTCCAGAGCAAGAAGGTCGCTCGAGCCTTGGCTGGGTCAGTTGGCATTTCTGTGTGGAGTTTACATGTTCTCCCTGTGTTTGCGTGGGTTTACTCGGGGTGCTCCGGTTTCCCCCACAAGTCCAAATACATGTGGTGAATTGGGTAAGCTAAATTGTCCGTAGTGTATGTGTGTCAATGAGTGTGTATGGATGTTTCCCAGTGATGGGTTGCAGCTGGAAGGGCTTCCGCTGCATAAAACATATGCTGGATAAGTTGGCGGTTCATTCCGCTGTGGCGACCCCAGATTAATAAAGGGACTGAGCCAAAAAGAAAATGAATGAATGAAATGGTCTAATTAATATGGAGAGTTCACTCAAAAAGCTTGCTAGTTGTTTATTTGTGTTCTGAACCTAATTTAAAAAATATTCACTGATAACTATTGTCTTCTATAGCGGAAAAACATTTAGAAGTCAATGGTTACCGGTTTCAAAGACTTTTCAATAACAAGAACAAAAAAAACTTAAACTGGTTTAGAACAACTGAAGAGCGAGTAAATGAAGACTTTACTAAATTAATGTTCATTTTTGGGTGAACTACCCTGAAGCATGTAACATCATTAAAGCCAAATATCATTCATATGTTCCCTCTGGACATCACTTTTTGTTTGTAGTGTAATTTAAATCCAGAGATGCAAACAGATAAAGTCCATTAGTACAAAAAACGTAGTCCACATTTCGACAAATTAATTGTCTTCAACAAAATCTCAGAACTGAAGTTTTTTCTTTCACTTTTGTCAATTGGTGAAGTTTGTTGGCTTGCATGGTTCAGGACCTGTGGAGCTGCTCATCGATGGATTTGCTCTTCAGTGTTTGGAATTTCAACAGTGAAAATTAAACCACACTGAACTGCACTAAACTGAACTTTAACTCTGAACTGGACTGATGAATGAACAAGATGAATTGAATTGAATCAGAGCAACACATTTTTTTTTCCTTTTTCTTGAAGTGATTTTATTTAAGAAGTGCATTCGACTATGTGAAATGGACTGACCTCTCCAACAGGGTTTTAACCATCCGCTCAAAGGCGTCATCACATCGCAGAATTGGACTCGCCACTCCCCACTGCAGAGACTTGCTGTAGTCCTTCAGCCCAAAGTAGACCAGGTCTTTAGGTGAAGCTTCACTCTGCTGTTAAATGCAAACAGTAGCATCATCATTGTAGAGGATCATGAAACCCTGCACTACATTCTCTAAGATTTTTGCAGATTTGTGTGTGTTGAACATCAATAAAGACAATGTTTGCACCTATTGGCTTTAACTGAAGGGAACTGGCTAATTTTCAGCTTTCCCCCTATTTTCCTCTTCTGGGTTTTAAAGATATATGGCTGTGTCACTTGTGTTCATGTAAGATTTGATTGTTAGTACTTCAATGAAGTGTCAATGTCTATATATTATTCACAAATCAGGGTTTTTTATCCTGTAAGAAAAGCTGTTTCTGAGTTATTCGGTCAAGCTGTGAAACTGCAAAGTAGGTGTTCATTTATGGATCTACAACTTTTCTACTCAAATTTAAAAAAATGTGACAATAGCAGCATTTCCCGCATGCATTTTGAGCACTGCTGAGTGAATTATTGAACACTGCTGATTTGCCATTGCGTTCACATTCTCATCAGATATGGCTATGATTTGCTGTAATGATCACCATTTTACAAGAGTGTTCACATGAACACTGGAAACACTGGAGTGCTTGAAAGCTGCATTTCTCAAGCTGATCTTCAGTGAATTGTAATGGCATTCAAATGCTGATAAACAAACTTTCAAATGCTCAAGTGCCCCGGGACTTTTTGCACCCTTCAAAGCTTGGTATGTTTGTGTCTAAACTTTAAAATAAGTGGGTAACACTTTATTTTGATGGTCCATTTGAGTATTAGTAGATTGTCTGCTTGATACTGCTCCTTCAACAGACATTTAACTGACTATAAGAAACTTTGCAAGTACATGTCAACTTACACTTACCCTAACCCCAACCTAACAGTCTGCTTATAATCTACTGAGAATTAGTTAGCACGTAGAAGCAATGTAACTTAATTCAACTAACGGACCATCAAAATAAAGTGTGACCAATAAGCGCACTTTAGATATAAAAATCCTGCATTTCCTCACATATTATCTATGATTTTTAGTAGGAGGACCACTTACAGATGATGGTTGCTTACCCCTCCTTCTCTCTCTCTCGCACTTCCCTTCCCGCCCTTTGTATAAATTCACCTCACAGCTTCACATGCCTACAACTACCAGAATTCTATAACTGTTAAAAATACCATAGCAGTCATTCTGACGTTCTCTTATAAGACGTCATATTTACATTCAAAGCTTCTATCGAGATATTAAAATTAAGCTTTGAACGTCAGTCATCATCAAGTAAGTCATGATGCTAAAAATACAATCTTTATTGTAATACTGCCTATAAATGTATAGTTAGGATACATTAGACCGCTTTTCACTTTCACAAGCAGGCGAGAAGGATTTTTTTCTCAGGCACCAAATTTGCTGATTTGAAAGACATATCTAAAGTAAAGTTGTGTTTTTATTAGCAGGAAATTGCTAGGCAACACAGGCATGCATATTTAAAGTCACTGGGAAAAGTAGCAGACATTGAAATGCTGCTATGGTAGTTCTAGGTTGAAAAAAATCAGAACTCTTTTCATTCAATCATTCATTTTCCTTCAGCTTTGTATTTATCAGGGGTTGCCACAGTGGAATCAACCACCAACTTATCCAGCATGTTTTACACAGCGGATGTCCTCCCAGCTGCAATCCAGTACTGGGAAACATCTATACACACACGGGGAGAACATGCAAACTAAACTAAGAAATGCCAACTGACCCGGCCGGGGCTCGAACCAGCGACCTTCTTGCTATGAGGCGACAGTGCTAACCACTGAGCCACCGTGTTGCCCCTCAGAACTCTTTTGTAATTTGTCATTTCAGTAAAATAACAATGTTGAAAGGAAATACTCATATTTAGTAAAAGTCAGGGAATAATAGATATGTGTGTTTTATTTCAACAAAGTTAATAAATTGCAAATATTAAAAACGGTCAAGGGCGCCACGGTGGCCTAGTGGTTAGCACGTTCGCCTCACAGCAAGAAGGTCGCTGGTTCGAGCCCCGGCTGGGTCAGTTGGCATTTCTGTGTGGAGTTTGCATGTTCTCCCCGTGGTTGTGTGGGTTTCCTCCGGGTGCTCCGGTTTCCCCCACAAGTCCAAAGACATGTGGTATAGGTGAATTGGGTAGGCTAAATTGTCCGTAGTGTATGAGTGTGAATGTGTATGTATGGATGTTTCCCAGAGATGGGTTGCAGCTGGAAGGGCATCCGCTGCGTAAAAAATATGCTGGATAAGTTGGTGGTTGATTCCGCTGTGGCGACCCCGGATTAGTAAAGGGACTAAGCCAACAAGAAAATGAATGAATGAAAAACGGTCAAAATGAATAAAATAAATAAATAAGATAATAAAAATACATCTGAGGTAGACTTGAACTGAAAAAGGTTGGTTTCATGACATTTTAATGAGCAAACTCACAATGTGTAAAGTTTGAAATGTGTAAAATCTGAAATCTTTTCTATCCCCCACATACTAGATCAGGGATGTCAGCCCTGCACAGTTTAGTTCCAACCCTAATTAAACACACCTGATCAAAGTAATTGAGTCCTTCAGGCTTGTTTGTAACCTACCAGTAAGTGAGTTGAAGCAGAATTGGACCTAAACTGTGCAGAGATGCGGCCCTCCAGAAATTGAGTTTGACATCCCTGTCCTAGATCTTCTGGTGGTCAGTGAAACTCACCTGGTTCTCAGTGTTGGGCCAGTGCACTTCATTCTGGGTACTGATTCGTGACTGTCGGCTCTGCAGGGTGAACGGGAAGCAGCTGACCTGCAGCACCAGAAGGTTTATTGCTTCCAGAACCTCTGGACAGTTGACCACACGATCAGCCAATCCCTGCAGCTCCCCGTGACAAACTGACCCTGAAAGAGCACTGATGGACCAAGAGAATAATGACTAGATGTTAACACAAGATATTACAGACAAATCCTGCTACAAAGCACATAGCTGCATGACTCACCTTGTCAGGTCCACATGCGAGTTGTCATGAATGAGGACGAAGAGTGTATAAGGGTTCTGCTTGACCTTCCTCATGAACGCCTCCATTTTTGTGTGGACCTCCGTGTCCAGACGCACAACATACTTGTCAGACTTCTGCATGGCTAATGACACGTCCTCTATACCTAGATCTATCAGGACGCCTATACACGAAGACAACATGTAATATTATTGTAATAAATCATAGCATTAATGATCAAGGTTGCCACTCTAAGGCAAATATCAAATTTATGACTTTTCCCTTACGTTCACAGACTAAAAAGCAGGATTTCCATGACCTATAACGAACAGAAAACAGTTTGCTGTTGTGCTTTGCATAATATTAGATTGGTTTTAGCCTGAATATTATATCTGCAAAACTTTAACAGCCAATATAAGAACAACAATAGGTACTGTACTCACTGTTTGTATGGCTCCCTCTTTCATATTTGATAGTTGATAGTAGTTTTGCAAACTACTATCCGTTGTCTGCTTTTAACACCCATTCTTTGAAGCCAAAGCTCCTAAAATGTATATTTTTCTGGCATGTTAACCTCAGTTAGCAAGCACAGTCTGGTGACTGCCTTTGAATTATGTGATTGCCAGTTGATGAGCATAAAAAGATTGTAAAATGTAGATGACATTTATATTACACTGAACTGAACTAAACTGAACTTCATCTCTGAAAACTGGACTTTACTAGAACTAATTCTTTGTTAAGCTGCTTTGACTCAATCTACGTTGTAAAAGTAGTATAAAAATAAAGATGAACCAAATTGAATTGAAAAATAGCCTAACGATAACAACAAGAGTGAAACAATACAATAAAAATGGTAAATAAAAATGCCATTTTGATAAATGGGAACTAAAATGTAAAGTGACAAACAAAAATCCACAACTTGGACCCTAGAAATATAAAACTTCCCTGTTTTTCAATGTCGGGAATACAGTAGACTCTTTAAAATTCTATGATATTCCAGAAATTCAAGAACCTTCAACGATTGATTTGTATTCAATAGTGAGTTTGACATAGAGGCAGAAAATACAGCAATATTGCTTCAAATTTGCATCGTCCTCTTTTCTGCTGCGATTTACCTGATTGTCTTATTCGCTGGACTGTTTGGTGAACCAGGACATGAGAGGGCGGCACCAGAATCAGGAAGTCTACCTTGCAGAATCGGCCCAGATCTAAGCTCTGGCTCCCTGAGTCGGCAATAGCACAAACCTGTGACAAAAGGCTTCGTGCAACGCTCAACTGAGGAGGGTGTATCTGAAAGTCATCACTCAGCATATCTGTAACACATATCAAAAATGTATTTTAGCGTACAGTTTTATCATGGCGATAAAATCTTTTGACTGTAGGCAAGAAAAAAAGATATATAGAGTAAAGTCTCACCTGGCCCTGATTCTGGTATCATGGCCGCAGCTTCTTGGGAGTGGATGTACTCAGTGAGATGCCCCTGAAATGGCTGAACCACCCGGTCTTTGCGTTTACGTTGATACCGAACCAGCTGTTTGTCCATATTGTCACCTGTCAAACCAAATGAAATTAATAAAAGTTCCACACACACATACTATCACTCAAATGTTTGGGGTCAGTAAACAGTCCTCCTGGAGGGCCACAGCTCTATACAGTTTAGTTCCAATCCTAATTAAACAGACCTGATCAAACTAATTGAGTGCTTTAGGTTTGTTTGATACCTACAGATGTGTGTTAAAGTAGGGCTGAAACCAAACTCTGACTGCAGGCCTCCAGGAATTGGGTTTGACACCCCTGATATAGATAAACAGACTGAAAGTGATAGTAAAGGTTTAATGTTACAGAGGAATGGCTATGTTAAATAACTGATATTCCTTTAAGTATCCTAAAAAGAGAATCCTAAAAATAAAATGGACCCCAGTTTCCACAGAATATAGATTATATAATGATATTAAAAGCATATTTAAACTGGATTAATCATGCACTACATTCAGAATTGTTGTAAAATACAGAACAATTATTTAAATTATGAAGTTTAAAGTATTTCATAATGTTACTGTTACTGCATTTTTTATCAAATATATGCAGTTTTTGGAGAGTATAAAATTCCTCTGAAATCATATTGACCCCAAGCTTTGAATGGAAGGGTTTAAGTGATTCTAAATTTAAAATGATAGTTCATCCGAAATTGAAAATTCTGTCAGCATTTACTCATCCAGTTTCTTTCTTCTATTGTACAAAATGTTTTGAAAACCTGAAACTATTGACTTCCATATTTTTTGTTTTACCTACTATGGAAGTCAATAGTTACAGGTTTTAAAGGTTTGAACATTTTTCAAAATATCCTATTTTATGTTCAACAGTAAAAGGAAATTTGTAAAGGTTTGGATCAACTTGAGGGTGAGTAAATTTTCATTTTTGGGTGAACTATCACTTTAATATCATTCATAGTCTTTGAACTTCTTCCAATCTACGCCACCTTACAACGTGCAAGTCATTTTGTGTTCTCCTCAAACAGCTGCTTACATCTACATTTTTCAGATAATTTCTAAATAAAGAACAATGAAAAGATGATGACGACAGAGATTGGATCCGCTATTTATCATGCACAGATACTCACCTAATGAGGTGCTCTGGAAGTGCGAGGCTAGTACACTAACTTTCCCTGTGATGAGCTCATAGCTGATTTCCTTCAGAAACTCGTTTGTAGTCAGCATGCTCTCTGCCAAGGCTCGAGACTGATATTTACCTAAAAAAAGATCCACATAAAATATTCAGTTAGCAAATCAAAATAACCGCCATTGTTTTCACATTGCACACCTATCTGAGGTAGTATTCATTTGCTGCTTTGTTCACAATGCAAAAATGGATTGGCAAAAGGATTTTACATGCTTTATAATATAAAGATTCGCTGATTCTAATATCAGCGCTGTCTTGTCTACAATCAACTTTTCGCAAGTGATTAGAAACAGTAAGAGGCCTTTCTGTGAAATAAAGCTATGCTTGATAATATTGTGGTTTTTAACTCCTCCCCTACTTCCTGCTGCCTTGTATTGGGCACTTTCATTGGCTGTAGGTCATCCCCGATGTATTTATCAGAAAAGTCAGAAATTAATTCAACAACAGGGCAGTTTCATAATTTTGTAAAACCTGTGATTGAGTCAAAGTCAGGGCTAAAACCATGCCATGTGAACTCAGCATTAGATACATTTTAATATTGTTGAAAGGTTCTAAATGGGCTAAAATTAAAAGAACACAACATTTATTTTATTTTACAGCTCCCCTAGAGTTAAAGAGTTGAGAATTTTACCAATTTTTAATCCATTCAACCTAATCTAGATCTGGTGGGGAAACTTTTAGTTTAGATTAGCATAGATCATTGAATCAAATTAGGCCATTAGCATCTTACTTAACAATGTCCAAAGAGATTTGATCCTTTTCCTGTTTAATACTTCACTCTTCTGTAGTTTCATTGTGTATTAAGCACAGGCAGAATACACTAGAAACTATACTGTCATTCTGAAGTAATAATCAAGGAACTTTGCTGCCATGGCTGCAGCAGGTGCAATAATATTATATTGTACCGGAAAATGATACCCAACACCAAGCTCTACAAGTTACAATATGCATAATATCATTCCACCTGCTGCAGCCAAGGTACAGCAGCAAAGTCAATTGATTATTACGCTAAAACCAGAGTATAATTTTTAGCCAAATACACCTAGAAAATAGCAATAAGAAAAAATAAAAAATATCTTTTCATTACCATTGGTCTTGGTTCAGCATGTAACGGCAGAAGTGTCAACACTTAAATAGGAAAATTATCAAAAGTCTGTGCTAATGCTAATGATCTAATCAGATTCTATGCTAAGCTGAAAGTGCTTGTTTGAGATTGGTTGAATGGATTCAAAAACGACCAAACTCAACTCCTTGACTTTAGTTGTTGTTGCAAAAAGAGCCTACTTTTAAACTATAAACTGAGAATCCATCAGAACTTACCCAACACGAGCACACAGAACTCATTGGCTCCACTTTTGCAGGTGCAGATAATGAGCACATAGTTGGGGAGACACTGCTGCTGCTGCGGTGATGTTTCACTCAGCGAGCGCAGAGACTCAGAGATTCCCTCACCAAGAGAGCCGTGGGTGACCAGCACCTGAACACTGCCCCCTGACACACTGGCTTCCATTCGGGCTAACCAGGGCAGCTGTGCGGGCGACACTGGGGGGCCAGTCGAACCACACAACATGGCCTTCAACATTATCTGCTCAAACTCTTCACGTAATGGTATCTGCTCTGTACCTGAACAGACAATTGAAAAGATCTTGAGTGGATAAATTATAGCTTTTGATCCGTTAAATTAGTTGGTACTGATGTATTCAAACTTAAAAACGATTAGGTATGTCATTATTATGTACCCAGTCGAGCGAGGTACTGCAGTGTGAGCAGTATCATGGTCTCTGTGGTCAGTAACTGGTTTGCTGACATGCCCAGACTGGCCAGGGTCTTCTCGTTGAGCTCTCTGCCCTTGTAGCAGCTCACCAGCAGGGGGCTCACCACTAGATCACCCACATTGCCAAAGAAATATGGTAAAGTGCCTTGACCTGGAGAGGATATTCAAACAAACATGTGTTCACACAAACATCCAAACACTTCTTAGAGGTGAAGGTCACTTATTTTTGTAAAATGGACCTCATTGTAAAAATCCTATTACTGATTAAAGCTACTTTAAGTAGCTTTATAAAAACAAAAAATAGAAACCTGTACAATAGTTGATGTAAAAATGAACTATCAATGAGCAATATATAAAATATTTATTTATATATAAAAATATTTGGCAATACAATTTCGCATCATTTACTACTGGCTTATCATGTGTCTATGGTGTATATGGTGTAAACATCTGCTTGAGGACTTTTAAAAATAAACTGAATGAAGCCGGTGTTAGGCGTGCTTATTATTCTGCTGTGTGATCTACACAAACTGTGTACATTCTGCCCAAACCAAGGTCTACGTAAAACTCTTGTTTAGAATGGCTGTTTATTCGTATTCAGATCATAAATGCTTACTTGTTTGCCCACAATACATGTTGTATATAGTAATATATATTATCATATTAATAACACATATATATTTATACCTATTATTATTATTATTATTATTATATCGATCATATGTTGGTTACATGTACAGCAAATGTACATCAGTCCGTGTTATGGTTTTTAGTTTGCACTTCAGCGACGTTAACAAAGCCTTCAACACGTCACTTCCAGTGTTTGGTACATTCGCTTTCCGTAAGGAATCTGTCATTTGTAAATTTGTTTGGGACAGGTAAAAGTGTTTTGCGTCTTGTTAATTTGTTTTCTAAAATGTAAACTTGTTTCGTTCTTGGTAAAATCATTTTTCCTGTGTAATTGTGTCTTATGATAGGTAAAAAGGTTTTTCAAAATGTAAATTTGTCTCGAGCTTCGTAAAAGTGTTTCACGCTTTGTAATGTTGTTTTGCACTTCCTGGCCACCATACTTCAGGAACCGACTGACAAAATTCAAGCCTACTAATGTCAGAAACATCAATTTTAGAAGGAGATTTGTAAAAAAAAAAAAAAAAAAAGCACAAACTGAGAGTGGGAGTGCCATAGGTGGTAGAAAAGGCAAAAGTGTCAACCATAAATAACTGACGTTTTTACTTTATTCCAACTTGAAAAAAAAAAAAAACTTATTTAGAAATTTAAACTTTGTGTAATTAAAACAGAAAACTGACCAATGAGAAGGACTGGCCGGACCCCATAGGAGTTCAGAAGGTTGTCAGGAATGATGACCGTTTCTCCTGCTGTGATTGGCTGTGGTTGTATGACCCCTGACACAGCTGCAGGCTGTTGATTGGACAGGGACAATAAAGGACCTGTAATGAAAGAGCAAAAACATTAAATCCATGAACTGAAACATACAGTATAGCGTGTGGTCAAGCCATTGCTGAATGCTAATAATAATTTGGATGGATCGCTTCACACCCTCAAGCTTTGTTAATGTGGCGCTCTAATCAATGGTGACGACAAGGTAACTAAGCTACAGGATCACAGTGAATGAATCTCCAAAGATTCGCTCCCTCACCTAAACCTTTCAAGCTGCTGCAAAACAGTTTGGTAGCTACTTTAGCGTGACCTTTCACTCCTGTATCTACAGAAACAATGAATTAATCATCCCTGTGAATAGAAAACATGGATATCCCTTGGCACTTGTTAAAAAGAAAAGCAGAGATAATCAAATTGATGTCTTTTTCCTGCTCAGGGACATGCATACACTGACCAACGGCAACATAGAAATGAAAAAGGGTGAGTGTGGTTATTTTAGAATTACCAGAGCTGCAGGTCAGTGGTCGGATGGCTGGCACAGGGACAGCTGTTGCTGGGATGGGCACTAAAGTGGTAGGATGCCAACTACGGTGGCGTTTTTTTGGTGGACCTGTCGACATAGCGGTGGATGCTGCAAGAACATAGGATAAAAAATCTGTTACTTTCAAGAAGTCATTTCAAATTGGATTGTGGAAATATTTGATGAGTTAACATAGACGATGGGTATTCACCAGGCAGCTCTGTAATTGACCAGTTTAATACTTACCTGGACTGTCTCCTGGTTCTGTGGCCCTATAGCCATGACTAGGGGTAGAGAGTGGGTTTGTACGAGGTGGGCTCAGTAGACTGGACCGTCCATCTATACTTAGACCATTAGTTAGACCATTTACTCGGAGGGCAGTGGGAACTGTGCAATAAAAACATTTTGGGAATCAAAACAACAGCAGAGAAAAGGACGGATGGAATAGATTTCCTGAAAAAAGTAACAAAGGCTATCTATGTGATGAAAAAAAATAAATAAATAAAATTATAAAATACAGTTACAAGGAATATTTTCAAAATTCAAATGATTTGGCATGAACAGTTCATGATGATGGTGTTTTCAGTGTCTCGGTTAACAGTGAATGATACACATAAACTGCCAAAAGCTGCATTATGTGTGGATTTAACAACATGCCATACATCTTCCCACAATAGAACGGTTTATTAATCTTTTGTCACCGAAAGAGAAGCTATGTTTTTTCCCCCCACATAAATAACAATAATATGGCTTAATATTTGAAAGCAAAAAAGCATAAATGTTAGTTAGTAATTTTACAGTCATCAATAATAATTAATATATGCATATAATGCAACTACTTCTACTACTACTACTACAATTATTAGTAATGTATTTATAATTATTATAAGATACTTTGGTCACACTCTACAATAAGGTGCCATTAGGTAATGCTAGTTATGTATTTATTAACACAAACTAATAATGACTAGGCCCACATGGAATCTGCGTGCAGAAATCCGCAGATTTCCGCAGAATTTTAGCCCATCATTGAGTCTGTGTATTTACTGTGTATAATTATCTAGTATTAAAATTAATTTAACTAAAATTATTGTGATATAATAATAGTAATATTAAAATGTTTTATATGAGAGACTTGCTTTGTTTACAAAATAAAGTCAATCTAATTGGATTTAAATTGTAAACATTAAATAAAAGTTAAAATGTATTATTTTTATTTCATTTATTAAGGTTTTAATTATAATACTCCTAAAATGATTCTACGTAAATCCGCAGATTTTTTACAAAAGTCTCTGCAGAAATAGCAAAAAATGTCCGCAGATTCTGTCTGGCCCAAAGAATGTACTTGTAAAGCAGTTATTAATCATAGTTCAGCATTTACTAATTAAAATCCAAACTCATGCTTGATTTATTCATGCAATTCATTAGCTTATGCACCATGAGTTAACATAAACTAACAATGAATAACTTTATTTCCATTAAATAACATGAAGCAATATTAATAAATACTGTGATAAACGTATTCTTCAGTGTTTGTTCATGTTAGTAAATACATTAACTAACACTAACTAATACAACCTTACTGTTAAGTTTTCTTGATATTTTAAAGTTCAGCAGTATATATATGTAGTGATAGTGATATTAACATGTTTTTATTTTGTATATGTTTATTTTTTATAATGTTTTATTTTTTAAATATGGTACAAAATTATTTCCAGGAGTCTCAAAATGTTAATATTAGGCTCCGCACACAAATCATGAATTATTATTTTTTTTTTACAATTTCCCATGTGCCCTGAGAGGTGTCATGTTTTTCACATTAATGGCTAATGGCTACTCTTCTGGTGACAAAATATGCAAATGCATCTGCCTACCCAGAAGCACACAAATTCAACAGGGAATGCATTCTTGCTCATTTCTGAAGAAGAATGGTTCCCGTGGAACAGTTTATTGATTTCCTTTAACTGATGGCACGTTGATAATGAACTGCTGGGCCACTTTTGCATCTAATATTCCTGACACACACACAAATAGTAACATAAATGTCTTAAACATCAATCAGAGAAAACTTGAAGCGTGGCGGTGACATTAAGACCCTTAATACAGTATTTCTGGACCTATATTGATGTTTCGGAGTGACTTATAGTGTGCTATTCCATAAGTGTGTACCGGGGTTGTGATGGTAAGCAGCCAATACAAATGACCTTCAGAGTGGGGATTTATTTCGTCTTTTCGTGGAGAAAAACAACGAGGAAGGTAACAACACTGAACACAGCTTCCTGGCTGCTTAATGTTAAAAAAAAAAAATCTAAAATTAAAACAACAGCTGTAATATCTATACGCAAACATATGACATACTGTATGGCAATATATGAATTGTTAGACCCCCGGAATTATTAGACCCCCTAATTATTTGTCTATTGTTTATCAGAGAGGAGATTTTTTCTTAACATAATAGTTTTAATACGCAACATAGTTTTATATGCAACATATATTTTAAAAATAGCAGTTTTCATATATTTCTCTGTTGGAAACACTTAATGTAAATTTATATTCAAAGATTTTAGATGAAATTATGTGTATAAACATTCGTAAATGGCCATATATAGCTAAAGCAGTTAAAGGGGAGATGATTTTTGTTATTTCAAATGCATGTTTTTAGTGATCTAAACAAAGAACTTTCAAATAATTAAGGCCTCGTTTACACTAATGCATTTTCGTTTTAAAATGCATAAGTTTTGCTACGGTTACGCCATCCGTCCACACTACGCCGGAGTTTTCGAGCCCCAAAAACGGAGCGTTTTGGAAACGCTGGAGAGGCCGTTTTCATTCTAAAACGCTGCTGCTCCATCTCAGTGTGGATGGGGTAAAACGGAGGCGTGGCTGCTGGACACCGAAATAGGAAGCGTTGTTTGAACTATTGTCTGTTTTAGGCGCTAATGTGCAGTTAAACTCTGCCTTTTTTACTACAACAGCTGCATATATTCACAAGAGGCAAGCTATTGTTCGATGCTAATCGCTTGCGTTTCAATCGGCGTAAGCCCTATTTAGAACGCCGGTTTTGGATTACACCGGGAAGAACCAGCGAGACAAATGCTTCCTGTTCACACTTGAACGCCAATGCCCTAGAGTGCGCAAATGGTCACATGATATATGTTTTTGGTGGAGTAGTGTGGACGGAGATATGTTCAGAAACGCTGGGTGAAACGCTAGTGTGGACGCGGATCGTTTTCATGCTAAAACGCCGTTTTAAAACTAGAACGCACTAGTGTAAATGGGGCCTAAGAGAGATGGAGTGCATCAGAGCAGCTCTGAGATGCTGAAAACACTATTATTATGTGCTGCTCACATCTAAGAATGGGCCGGTAAAATATTCTGATGGTATGATAACGTTGGATATATATCTCACAGTTTCACGGTATAGTGATTACTGCTCTAAAATATATTGTTTTTTAAAGCCTGGGTAAGAAACAAAAACTTTTTTCACCTTTAACACAATATTATTTATTTTGAGAAATATTTTACATATTTTGGAGCAGTAAACACGTCAGGCTAAAGAATTCAAATGAATTATTGACTTTTGCTGTCTTCATTTGTTTCAAAAACAAATTTTTAAGTTTTATTTATTTATTTTTTTTACAATTTAAAATGGCATCTTTGAGATCTTTTCTGCTGGATATACTGTTGTCCTAAAAAACTACCAAAAAATATTTATAAATTAAATTAAACCTTAGGAATGATATAGCAGAAAAATTAGATGGTTTTAAAACCATGACTTTTCCAAACCACGGTATACCTTGAAAGCAGTTATCGTCCCATGCCTACTCCCATCAGAAGTTCAATCTGTTGTGCATTAGATTGATTGCACACATTTATAGGATCACAATATACAGTAGTTTATGCGATTTGATAGTTCTTAAATAGTATTAAATATTAGTTGTGTTATCAGGCATTTTTAGAATTAATTAGTTAGTTACTGACCAACAGGCAAGCAATAGCGTTTCATATATTTACATTTTTTGTCAATAAAAATGACAAAGTTGTGTGTTAATTTTAAGCTTAAATTAATAGTTCTTGGGATTATAGTTCTTTATAAAGGTTATGAACGATATGAGGGAGAATAAATGATGAAATAATTTTCATTTCTGGGTCAAATATCCCCTTATGGTTTGTATACTGGGACCGGTTCAAGCCTCTAATCCATAAACATAGGGTATAGCAATTACATGCTATTTGCTTAGCATGCTGAATTGTTAGATTATATTGCTAAAATTACAAAAACAATTTATATTATCTGCTTGCATTTAAAAAAAAATCTACTTTAGTAGAAAATGATTCATGGCTTTAGCCTGGTATTATGAGAAATCAATGCTGCTTTGAATTCAAAATGAAGACAAATATCTGATACCGATCGGTAATGTCTTGGTCCCGTGGGTTGGTGTGTTCAATGGTTTAAGGAAGCCCAGCTCCTGGGGTCCAAAAATCCCTGAGGATGAGCCAGATTGCATGCGGGCAGGAGGCGAGTCTGTGGGTCACAAAAACAACATATTATACGAATACATAGCTTTACTGGGAGTTAAAGTGATGGACAACATTTTATTATTCTGTCCACAATTACTCGCCCTTTACTTGTTCCAAACCTTTATGAGTTTCTTTCTTCTCTTGAACACAAAAGAAGGTATTAAAAAAGCTGAAAACCTGTCACCATTGACTTCCATAGTAGGAAAAACAAATACTATGGAAGTCATTCAATGGTTTTCAGCTTCCTTCAAAATGAAAGAAACTTGTGAAGGTTTGAAATCAATTGAGGGTGAGTAGATAGTGAGCTAATTTTCACTTTTGGGTGAGCTATCTCATCTGGGATATATTAGGCGAAAAGACAAAATTCATCCAATTTGGTGTACAATAATAAGCCCTTCTCCTAAACCTATTTTGGGCACTGTAAAAGACTGCTATCAGCACTAATGGACGCACTCTGCTGCCAGCTGCCTGTTTCTCTGAATGGTGTTGTGAGGAAGAATGAGACAATGACTTGCTTTCTTTCACCAAACACTGTTGGGTAAACACCGTGTGGCCTCGAGCCAGATGTCACCAAATGCTGAGTAGCCCCCCCAGCCCTCTTTAACCCCAGGTTTCACCCCCACCCCCGTATGTCCCCTCCCCCCGAACAGAACATGACCTCTGTGCATGCTGCAACCAGCAGAAGATGGACAACCTCCACTGGACAGATGCAGCATGTGTTGTCTTACACTGGACCTCCAGTAAACACCAGAAAGCTTTCAGAACAAAACCGTGCAACCAGGCATACAATATTTGATGGTCCACACGTCCACTCACCTGAGAGGGGGAAGGGAGATGGACTGTGGCCATTTGTGTCTCCATTTTCTTTGCTGCTTAGTGAGGATGAGGAGCTAGGCTTGGATGAAGAAGCACTGTTTGAGAAGGGCCGTGTCTTACAATCTGTGTGGAGAAAAATAAGATGTTTGGTGAAACATTCTTCTCTGTCAAATCAAACAGGTTTTGTAATAAACACAACTTTATTTAATTTTTTTATTACTTTTTTGTCATTTTTAAATAAATAATCTCGATGTGGCAGTTGATTCCACTGTGGCAACACCCGATAAAGCATGGAATAAGCAAGATGAAAATAAGTGAGTACGTAAGTGATTAATCACATTGTAAAAAAAAAACCTGTTTCCTGTATTTTGTGATTCATAGGCATTTTTTCTATATTTAATATTTCTATAAACTGTATTATGGGGCTTTATTCTCTGCTTCAATGACTTGTGAAGTTAGTTTTGTGGCATTTTTTCAGTTTAATATAATTTCTGGGTTGGCCATATAATTTATGGTACAAAACCCTAGTAGTTGCCAGTACTTTTTCTGTTACTTAACAGATATTTTGATATTTACAGATATTTTTTGGATATAAGATATAGATATACAAATATAACAATTATATCTGATATAATAAGACTTAACAATTATATACAGATATATCTGTAGATATACATATATAAAAATTCTGCTATTTATATGTATAACATTTTGTTCTATATATATATATATATATACACAGTCCAGCCTTACATTATTTATACTTGTGGGAAATTCTTACTTAAAGTTTTTTGTTCGAATGTAAATAAAAGTGGAGAAACATTTTGCCCCACAATGATGCCTCATGTACATAAACTTATTATCATTTGGTAGAAGCCTGTGTCATTTTCATTTTAAAAAATGGATGAATAAAAGTAACTTTAAGTCAGAATTTACCAGGCATACGAATAATTTCGGCCTTGACTGTATACATTTTTTCACATTATTTCACTTCTATAATGTTAATAAATGTCCCTTTATTAAACTTTTGACCAAGCATGTGAGTTGCAAACCGAAAAAAAACCCTAAGTATTCATACTTTTCTGCAATGTACAAAAACTGTTGGCATACTCATCATTTAATTTCACTCATAACATGGGTTCATTAACACTTACAACATGGGCTCATTAATTCATTAGTACTTCGTCACCTTGGAATTATAAGGTCCTAGCTGCGTTCTGAATGATTTTGAGATATTGAGCTTCAAAGCTTTTTTATTCCATAGCAAACAGTACGTGTGTAACTTTTGTTTCTTTAAATAAAAAAAGTCTTAAAGTGTAAAAACTTATAAAAAAAAACATCCCATAATGAAAATAAGTTCATTTTAATCATTTATTCATTTTCTTTTCGGCTTAGTCCCTTAATTAATCCGGGGTCACCACAGCAGAATGAACCACCAACTTATGCAGCATTTTGTTTTTATGCAGCGGATGCCCTTACAGCTGCAACCTATCTCTGGGAAACATCCATACACACTCATTTACACTCATACACTATGGACAGTTTAGCCTACCCAATTCACCTATACCACATGTCTTTGGACTTGTGGTGGAAAACCGGAGCACCCGGAGGAAACCCACGCAACCATGGGGAGAACATGCAAACTCCACACAGAAATGCCAACTGACCCAGCCGAGGCTCGAACCAGCGACCTTCTTGCTGTGAGGCGAACGTGCTACTCACTACAGATAGAACCTTATAATTCTAAGGTGATGACTTTTGTGTTATGTTGAAAGCTCCATGAAAGCGATGTAGAATGTGACAAAAGTAAGAAGGGTTTCAACAAAATCAGAGTACAGTATTGACACATATTTAAGAGAATGTAGACACAAAGCAAAAACAGGGACCTTTGGTAATTTAATCATGTTTTTAAAGCTTTTTAACCTTCAATTTTTATAGGACAGTATAGTGGAGACAGGAAAGCATAGAGAGAAGGGAAGGATGGACAAAGGATCTCGAGCCGGGACCTCAGGTCGCTGTTACTGGCTATTGGCTAAAAGCTGGTTTATACTTCTGTGTTGATTGTTCGGCATATCCCACGGTGCCTGCCTTGCACGTAGCAGTGCATTTATACTTCTGTGTGCTGTTTGTGTTGCTCTGCAATATAACTTCCGAAACGCTAGCTGGCAGTAGGTTTTTATGTTCTTCTGTATTGAGTTTCTTTGCGGGTGTTTTGTTTTTTCTGAACGCTACCTTAATGTACAAGTAGCTTTTTTGCTCATTCTGAGAAGGGAACTGGCAGACATGCAACAACTTTAATCATAAAGTAAATACAAAGTAACAGTTTTCAACCTGGAGCTCCTTCATGGGATTCGACACTTGTAAACACTCACTCCAACGGGTTTGCCCTGCTCTCACCCCTGGCCACACTCGTCAATGCTACAAAGCCAACCAATCACAGAGCTTGTGGAACGTGTCATTGCGTCGTGTAGTTACATTATTTGAGGGATCAGCGTTCAGCGTTGGCCATGGCCAGGGCGAGGGGTATGCGACCATGCGCGTACGTTTGACACAGAAGTATAAATCAGCCTTAAGGCTATTGCTGCCAAAAAAATTAATCATATTCATTTATCATGATATTTTGCACATGTGCATTGTACCTTTCCAGCAAATGAGGGCTCCCTTGCACAGAGCACCCTGAGAGTTCTTCACCAGGTAGTATTTTAAGTGCTTCTGCTTCTTCGGCTGAGTGGATAACTTCAGGTTGATGTGGTTGGAGAACTCGGTGAAGTAACGAAACCCTTTCTCACCACAACCCACGCAGTTCCCTGAAAACCCTTCAGAAATGCACAAACACACATCACTACTTGCTGTGAAAGACTGATAGAAAGCAAAGTCTATTTTGATGCTTTTTTATGAACAGACAATAGACATGAGCACTATTTGGTCATAACTTTATATTAAACGGTTAGTTCACCCAAACATGAAAACTATGTTACTATGTTATTAATTACTCACCCTCATGTCATTCCAGACACCTGAGACCTTTTAGATTTGTCTTCCGAACCAAAATTAAGATACTTTGAAAAAATCGGAGAGCTTCCACATTTTTCATAGACTCGTTTTAAGTCCAGAAAAATACCAAAATATGTCCTCAAAACAGACCATATGCTTTCAGGGGACATACCTTTCTGGACTTTGAATGAGTCAGGAACATTGCTCTCTATGGAGGATGAGAGAGCTCCCAAATTTCATCCAAATTATCTTAATTTAAATTCTGAAGATGAGTTTGAATGGGGGTCTCAGGTATTTGGAGAGTACTTATAAAAGATTAATTATTTACAAAATGTTGATTTATTTTGGTGAACTACCCCTTTAAAGTTTGGTATAGTGTGAAAATGTACTGGAACACTGACCTAAAAGTGCATTTTTCCCATTCTCATCTGGCAGGAAGCGCTTGTCCACTGCACAGACGAGGATGTGCTCTGGGATGCTGGGCGATTTGGCACCAACTAGCTCAAACCCTGCAGGAACCTCGATAGACTCTGTTGCCATGGAAACCAGGCGCAGATCTTTTCCTGCTTGACAGAACCCTGGGCACAGATGACTTAAGTCAGCTACACAGTGAAAATGCATGATGATTCACAGTTTACACAATGTTTCAATGCTTCCGTCTGCCTGTCTGCAAAGTCATTATCATGTATTTCACCTTGACACTGACAACCTGTATCTAAATCAACTACCTTTTCATCACCTTGCATTTTTAATACACATTATTTTGCTAAGCACAAGCAAGCATTCACTGTAAATGTACGAGAATTCTAAATCATTAAACTTTGAAAAATAGAAATTAGGGGTTAGTTCACCAAAAAATTACAATTCTGTCAACAACTCGTCATCTTAGAATTATAAGGTTCTATCTGACATTTTTTTGTTAAAATTGAGTTATTGACATATTCTTATTAATTGGTAACAAATTTACTATATGGAATGTTTTTTTTATAATTTGTTTACATTTTAAGACTTTTTTATTTAATAAA
This sequence comes from Danio albolineatus, assembly GCA_903798035.1. NCBI lineage: Eukaryota > Metazoa > Chordata > Actinopteri > Cypriniformes > Danionidae > Danio > Danio albolineatus. The sequence goes on from CAIGQQ010015130.1 coordinate 815,687, forward strand.
GAAATGTTACACACATACTGTTTGCTATGGAATGCAAAAACTTTGAAGCTTAATATCTCAAAATCATTTAGAACGCAGATAGAACCTCATAATTCCAAGGTGACGAACTCACCATCACTTTAATTCTAGACTCCAAGACTATGAACTCCGTTCATCTTCGAAACACACATTAAGATATCTCAGATGAAATCCAAGAGCTTCCCGATCCACAACAGACTTGTTCAAAGTCCAGAAAAGGAACCAAAAACATCTTCAAACAGACCATATGCCTTCAGTGGTTCAATCAGAATATTATGAAGCTACAATAATACTTTTGTGCACACGTAAAACTAAAACTGGACTACTTTATTCAACAGTTTCTTCTCCTCAGTCTCAGTATAGGTTGTGCCTTCACATTTCACGTACAGTTTCATTGCTAGCATCTTACCTTGAATAATTTTCATACATAGTAAGTCAACAGTGCCACTCGTGAACTTGTGCCTTGTGCCTTATACAGACACTGAGGAAAAGAACGTGCTGATTAATGCCGTTACTTATGTGATCACAAAATTGAACCACTGAAAACACATTATCTGTTTTTGGTACCTTTCTGGATTTTGACCACAGGACCATTGCTCTTAATTTGTATTCTCAAAATGAACAAAAGATCTCAGGGGTTGGGAAAGACATGAGGGTGAGTTATTAATAACAGCATTTTCATTTTGGGTTGAAATAACTGCTGTTTTGTGCTAAAATAGATATACCAGGAGCTATTTAAATTGAAATTTAAGATTTAGTTTCTTAAAGGTAGTTTATGTCACACAGATAATCAGGTCATCTTAAAAGTAAGAAGTTTATGAAACTTGTGATTCTACCTACTACTACAAGCAAATCTGTATTGCTTAACAACGCACCTTAATCCAATTTAGTTTCTCTTTTTGCAAACAAATCCAAACGATTGCTAGTATGATTGACATTTTATACTCCATAAGTAAAATAGTTTACATTTTCTTATGAGATTGGACTGGAAAACCAGGCAAGTTTCTTCAGAGATGTAAAGAGTACAGCTAATAATTTTCAGTTATTTATTAATTTTAGTTTGTTTAGCTCTGTTATGTTCTGCAATTGATTCTCAAGAGTGCTTGTGTATTGCTCTGTGAAATACACTATTAAAAACGTTGGGTTACTTCATGTTGTTCCAACACAAATCGATTAAGTTAACTTAATTGTTTTTACAAATTTAAGTGAATTAAACATAAACACTAAACCTCAACAATTGTGTTGTTTTAGTTCATTTAAAAAAATACTTGTTTGATTGTACAGACTGAACAGAATGTCAAATCTTTCCACCACTGTATGGCTAGATTTTATGCAAACTACAACAGAATCCTGCTATCAAAGTTTTGATTGATGAGAACTATAACCTAAAGCTGAGGCGACTGCTCTGATGTTCATGATCACAACAACAACAAAAAATGGGTCCCACGTTATATTAAGTGGCCTTATGTTCTTAGATCAAAATATAAATACGATGTATTTAATTTGTTCATAATGTGTTGCAGTATAATTCTGGTTCTCTTAAAGAGTGGGATATGAGTCAGGTTAAAGACCGGTTCGGTGGTATGGGTAGGTTTAAGGGTGGGTTAAGCTGTAAGGGACGGTCAACAGTATAATTACAAACGCAAATAGAGAAGTTAATTACAGACGTTATTACATGCAGGTATTTAATCAGTCATAAGTACAATGTAAAAACATGTATTTATATAATAAGTACATTGTAGCGAATTATCAATTAATGTGTAAGTAAATAATCATTGAGGCCAGTTCTTAATTTGTAAATGAATAACTCCCTGAACAAAACCAGGAAATAAAAGTGACCGTGACCGTCCACCACACATTTTCAGTTTTCCCGGAACATGACGTCATTAAACGGTGATAGTGCAAAAAAAGAGCATCGCGTTTCTGAAGAGTCTTTAATTATTTTGTGCCATAATTTTATATGTCAGTCATGGATAATAAAAACATGTAGCTACAAACATAAATCGTACAAACAATCACTATTCAGTTCACTTCACTATTATGTGCCAAATGAGAAAAAAAAGGATTAAATGACTCACTCAGTCTAATCTTTAAGAAGAGACCACAGTTACCTCTTCTGACTTGTTTTCAGGCTGATCGTAAGGCTATCCTGATCCATAGGCACAGTTTCATCTTTCTCAAGATCTTTTGATCAGGCTCATTATCAGATTAACTCGTGGTTTTGAATAATGCTTGACTGCCTCTTTGCCATTTTGAAAATCCAAATATTATTTAGGTAGGCCACTATGCCATTATTTATTTTCGCTGCTCACTGCACGCGAAACAATAACCCCCAACCAATAAGATTGGTTGAACTTGCGCATGGTGACTCACACACAATCCACACAGCCTTCGCTTGCACTCATTCATATACTCGCTCCTTCGCTCTCGCCCTTTCTCTCTCTCTCTCTCACACACACACACACCCAGGTGTTCACCACACACAAGTTAATGCTGGATCCATTAAAATAAATACCGGATCTCAAAACACGAATTTCTGTCATTTTCCGGAACTGGATTCGGCAAGATCTGGCTCAAATTTAGCTCTGGTTAAGGCCACTTAATATACAGTGGGACCAAAAAATGTAATCTGTTGACAGACCTTGTAAAAAATAAGTTCACATGACACACTTGTATCATTAGAGTGAGTAAATAATGAACAACTTGTAACAGTAAATCTAGTTTAAATTCCCAACCATCAACAGTGCAGCAGCCATCAGGAGGGGGTCCCTGCAGGTAAGGCAATGGTGGGCTGCTGGTGTCTGAATCGTCTTCATCATCCATATCCTCTACAGAGTTTGAAGAGTGGCAGTTCACAAGCACATGGCTGGACGCGTCAGATCTCAGACTCAGGTCCATTTTGGGCTTAATATCTGGAGTGCAGAACAGGGAAAATATAAGGTATAATTACCAAATACAACAAATTTCTCCTCTGAAAATGCAATTTATGACTAATAATTTAAGTAAATATTGATTCTTGTGAGACAAATGACCTTGCTCACCTTCTACATGGCCAGGAAACTGATCGGGCTCGAGATACAGCTGTGTGAAAACTGGCTGTGGGTCGCCACCGCTTGATCTTAAGGAAGCCTCTATTGAGTTATGGAGAGCTTCCTCAAAGCGGGCAGATTTCAGCTGCCCCGCGTATGAATTTCCCATGATCTGAAACAAAATGTCATATTTTTCAACGTTACTTTTGTTTCAATATGTCCTATAGAAACAGCACATGCGCACACTGCCATCAGTTCAGTTTTGTGTCTTGTCTAAATACGTTAGATGAGATGAATCAAGAGTTTCATTTCAAATGTTTCCATCTATAGTGAAGATGAGACAGAAGCAAAATTAATGAAATGTTTTTGATGGACTGCAAGATGAGGTTTTCATTCCAGTCTGAACAAGGCTATTTTTAATCCATCGCAGAACAGCACTTGTATCTGCCGTATTAAGACACCAATTAATTCACAGAGAAGTCACTTTTTTCAGAAAGTTGTGGTTTAAATGACCTTCGTTTTGGTCTGAAGTAACATCACACTAGTTTGTTCTTTGATTTCATTTGTAATTATATTTGGGCCTTTACCAGCACAAATAATCAAACACAAAACAGAAACATCAGCGTCTATACTTCATCAGAAGTTTAACAAGGCTTGATTTTAAAGAATCACGAAACACCAAAACCAGTTTTTTGGGATGTTGACAGACATATATATGTCCCACATTGCTAAAAACACCATTAGGACTCATGTATTTCACTAAAAAGTACAAATTGGTTGTTTTTGTGCAAATTCATTCTTCTGGTTTGAAAATATATTTTAAAGCTATGTCACGGCCATGAGATCATTGTGTAAATTCCAGCGTGGAGATTGAATGTCTTTGCTGGCTGTATGAGGACCTCCAAATCAGACTGGAACGGAGGTCCAACCATCTATAACGCAATAAAAATTACTTTCTTCCTAGGTGTTCTCTGGTAAATCTGTATTGTGCTCTATGAACAATGGACAAGTAGGAGATAATGTGTAGTCAACTGGTTGTTATCAAAAAAAAGTCTCCAAGGGTCTCATTTAACTTTTATTTATTTATTTATTTCACAACAAATGCACACTATACATTAATCAACATTCATCAATTAGCATAAATAATCCCAAAGGCAAGTTTTCATTGGTAGTTGTCTCTTTGCCACAATAATAAAAAGAAATTAAACAAATATAACAATAATCCAGGGCATCCAGGTGCAGTGTGGAGTTTGCATGTATTCCCCATGTTCGTGTGGGTTTCCCCCGGGTGCTCCGGTTTCCCCCACAAGTCCAAAGACATGTGGTACAGGTGAATTGGGTAGGCTAAATTGTCCTCTTTAGTAGGGTAAATTGTCCAGTGTTTGCGTGTGAATGAGTGTGTATGGATGTTTCCCAGTGATGGGTTGCAGCTGGAAGGGCATCCGCTGCGTAAAACATATACTGGATAAGTTGGCGGTTCATTCCGCTGAGGTGATCCCAGATTAATAATGGGACTAAGCACTAAAGAAAATGAATGAATGAATGAGTGAATAAATAACAATAATCCAAAATGAATTGTACATATTCTTAAAATTCTCCAGAACAGCACAGCTGACAAATTACAATTTAGTTGTGTAATGATATTTAATTACGCACCCATACATAAAATAAAATAAAGCATTTATACTGAAAAGAATCAGTAGCCATTTATTATAAACTTAGCCCCTAGCAACCTGTCATGGAATACAGCCAGCACGTAACAAGCAACTACACACGTCAGGTATACCCTTCTCATCTGTCAGACCATCTGCTCCGCATTGACACTTTAATTTATTACATTTAGAAATAAGCTCAGTAATGGTTTCTGTTTGGCAAGGCTCAAGAGTTCAGAGAAACCTGTCAGATATATTTGACAACACCTACATTCTCTGAAATAAAGAACAAATTGTCAATAGGGAGGTACCTTTTCAAAGATACACCTTTGTACTATATATCTAATACTACACTAGGTACTAATATGTTTCCTGGTACTGGGTTGTGGCTGGAAAGTCATTCGCTGTGTAAAATATATACTGGAATAGTTGGTGATTTATTCCGCTGTGGCAACCCCTGATCAATAAGGGACTAAGCCAAAGGAAAATTAATGATTTAAGGTACTTATATGTGAATTTATGATACCAATAAGAACTTTTTAGGTACAAACGTGCACCTTTTTGCACTGTTCCATTGACAGTTTTTTGTGTAAAACTGTGTACACACAAATAGGGCTGCCAAAAAACATGCAAAACATCAATGTAGAAAATATCTGCTGCGACCAAGGAGCAGGAAGCCACTATACCTTTGATTGTATTTCTTCAGCTGCAGAAGGACAAGATCACCTCTTCTCCATGGTATATCAAAGTGTAACTGTAGTCCTCCTGCACCTACAGACATGAGGCAGATGGTCAAATCACAATTTGATTTACAGTATACTACATACATTAGCATATGGAACAACTTGCCTCCGACTCATACATTGAAAACCAAGACTATACACTCTATCTAGTGTGCATTTAAATTCGACTATTGGGATATTGACTTTCGTTTAGGTCACAATTCAAAGTAAGAGCAAACCATTAACTAATAGTATTAGCTTAATAAACTGCTAATAAGCTGTTTATTAATAGATTGTAAGGCAGAAGTTGGGCTTAGGTTTTGGGTAGGAGTAGGGAGGCAGCATAAGATCATACTTTATAACTACTAAGAAACAGTTGGATCTTACCAGCCAGAAGTTAACAGCGTGAATTGTGATCTAAACTAAAGTGTTACCGACTATTGCAATATTAGAGACTGGCAATGGGCATAGTTTTATTTGATATGCACTGAATAGAGGTTTGCAAATAATATGCTGTGAGTATACATCTACGTTATCTCAGATCAGACAGTTGTTTGCAAAGTCGAACAGACTGCAGTGATCTTCAACATATGTAGCTGTTAACTGATAACACTGAAGGATGAGTTACACTGTGACCTCAAGGGAATGTTTGTAGAACGCATAGGGGAAAGGAACTCAATGTCTACTACTTCCAGGCTTACACAAAGACTGATGGGACAGGTTTTGTTCTTTTGGCCTGGTTAAAACAAGAGTGAAATGTAGTAAAGCTATCAATCAACCAGTTAATACTTCTGTCGTGAGTGCCCAGAGTTCGCAAGGATAAAGTGACTGGAACACTTTTGAAAACAGTGTGGGCTGTTTTTAATATAAGTTTTTAAAGACTGTATTTTGATGGTCCGTTTGTTGAATTTAAGTTACATTGCAGCTAATTCCCATAGATTATAAGTAGACTGTTAGGTTGGGGTTAGGGTTGGGGTTAGGGGCAGGGTTAGTGTAAGTTGACATGTACTTGCAAAGTTTCTTATAGTCAGTGAAGTGTCTGTTGAATGTCAGTATCAACATATATTAAGCAGACAGTCTACTAATACTCAAATGGACCATCAGAATAAAGTGTTACCAGACTTGGTTTTGAGATGTATTTGATTAGTTTTAAAGGGATAGTTCACCCAAAATAACTCAACTACCTCATCATTTATTCTCCTTCACATGGTTTTAACCTTTGTGAATTTCTTTATTTTGTTGAACACAAATGAATATATTTTTGAAAAATGCGTGTTGCTGCATCAACTTATTTACTTAAAAAAATAATATGGAAGTAAACTCAAAAAGATTTTAAAGGGTGAAGGCTGAGTAAATGATGACATAATTTACATTTTTGGGTGAACCATCCCTTTAAGTTAAAGTACTTCTACTTTTACTTGGCACCAAGATAAGGTTCAAGAACAGCTACAAATAATGAATAAAGTATTACGCGTCCAATTTTTGGAAAAATGCTCACTTTGTGATGGATTACCAACAAAATTAGATCTAATTGAGATTGGAGTCCAAAGTGATGTGTGTTACCATATTAAAACACCTTCCTAGACCCAAATGGATTTGGGTCAGTTTTTCAGATAAAATAATTAACATGGCAGATTTTTCGTGTGACAATGAATGGGTTAAAACAATTGATACCACCACTGAATATCTCAACAACTAGTAGCACGCCCTGTTTTACAAAGAGCTCACCAGAGGCCTGTTGGGCCAAGTTTCATCTAATCACTTATCTAGGTACTATGGTAAGCAGAGAAAAAGTGAGGTAGCAGCAAATGAACACAGTTCTGTACTGCCTTCAGGGCTTTCAGAGTCCAGTTTGACTGCTAATGACATTTAAGGGGTGTTAAATGCTAACGTGGACATGCCTGCAGAGAGCCCTGCCTTTAGGCTGCAAGCTGTTTCTGTTCCAGTCACCTCTTACTGCTTTCATGCAGGCATCCATTTGCTTTCTAAATCTGTCTGATTATGCCTGCACTGAAACACTGAAATCAGACAATATGACATTGAACAAATGCAGGCAATTATCAACACATAGGCTACAAAAAGCATGTATACTTACAACCAAGGTCTCTGTGTGTTGCAAGGTTGTCTATTCCTAACTAATGAAATCAAAAGCACTAAAAGTATAAACAAGGCAATCCTGAAACAACCAATAAAGGAAACAACACCTTAGCTAGCCAAAACAAACCAAGCCATAGACATAATTATGTAAACTTCAAACATTTGCTTGCATTGCTGGTAACATTTATTATGTCTCAGATTTAAAAAAAATTGCAACAGTGTGCTCCAACAGACCCAACATGACCCACTATCTGAGTACCACATGATGAAAACAGAAACTTTGTAGAGTAGACTTGTCTATACAACACATTGTTGTGTTAATAATAACAGCAGGGGAAAAAGTACCTAAATATATTGTTGGCCACTTTTAGAATGCAGCCCTTTTGTCGTACAAGAGTTCTTTGGCATCAGCACCTGAACTTGCTGGTAGAATGTTGCTGAACATTTATACAATACATAGACGTAAAAAAATGATTAAAATGGCAACAAAAGCTGTGGTTACAGCTAAATTGTTGCACTAAATGCATTTATCTCTTTCATTCTAACCATCCATCTTTAGTTTCCTTCCTTATCAGCATAATTACATTAAACTACTAACAACAGGAGAGCAGAGCTGGCTTTCAATACATTTTCAATGGACAAAAACAACTTTTGTTTGATAAAAACACCTCCTGAAAAAAACAAAAATTTAGACTAAAAGCCCAAAGCAACACTATTGCCTGAATTCGATAGTGCCTGTCTTTCAATATAAACATTAAAATGATCACTGTACTTCTTAAATGTTGACCTTCACCCTTATCAGTGACTAGTTCATACTTGGTTTTATTTTTACATTCAAAGACACTTAAATTTCACTTTAAGACAGAGAGATTGAGCAAGGGGGATGGGACAAAGCTTAGTCAATGCAAAAATGCAAATATGTTTAAGTAAATGGGGTGTTAAGAGCCATAGCCATTGACACCATGTTAGCAGGAGCCGGCGAGTGTCAAAGAATCTAACATGATGCTTCTGTACCTTTCATAAGCATCCAAGGTGTGGAGTGTGCCTCGACGAGTCCCAATGTAGACCTTAAGGCAAATCACTGAAAAAAAGAGACTCCATTTCCATAGTAAATGTCCTTCAGATATCCAAAAGCAACATCAAGGCTGAGTGTGTGGTGATGGTATTCCTTGTCCTTGTTACGACCTAGCAGCTCCCTGGTCATGATAGTCCTGAGTCGGGGCAGCAAAGCCTGATTCCAGGAACTCCAGTGAAGCCTCCCTCTCTGTCCTGTACTCAGTAGATCTGGATACACAAACCCTCTAACACTCACATACACAAACAGCAGGCCCTCCCCCAGTTCCCTTTGCCCCCTCCCTCTTCTTGGCCATTTGCTCTGTGGGGCGAGAGGGGCATTCTCTCAGGACTCATTCATCTTGGCCCTTTCTGACCCCCTAAGGTGACAGATGCTGTTGTGGAGAGGGCCATACTGCCAAGCACGGTACAATAGAGGCAAGGCACCTCCATGCGCCACACGCGTGCTGCAGTCACTACGCACGATGTGCAGATGCCCCGCTCTTGATATGACACCGGAGAGCGCAAAGTGCTGCTCTCGCAGATGGGGCAAAAGTGTAAGACGGAGGATCGTTTTCTTCACCCTTCTGCCGCTCCCTGTTTTATTGGGGCCATTTTACTGATAGGGCACACCAATGGCAAACTAGGGACACTTGCTAAAGAATGTGGGGTCAGTCCGCAGTTTGTCCATCGGCCTTGCTTGCACTCATAGCCCTCCCCTCACTGGAGGTTGACGATTAACTGAGAATTTAGGCCCATTGTAAATAGCCGAATGGCAAGGACTCATCTGGTCAAAATAGCTTGATAGAAGATTGATGTTTTGCACTTTACAGGATTGATCATTTCCTACCGCGTGCCACAGAGAAGAGGCTCAGAGGAAGTGGAGAACACAACAGTGATTTGAACGCAAATACAGGAGGATCGGGTTCGCCTGGTGCTTCAGGCTCTGTCTAACAAAGACTTCATTTCTCATCTTATCTTGCAAGATAACAGCAAAATATTGTGACCCTCTTTTTCAGAACCTTGGAAAACAGGAATAGTAATTGAATAGATGAAAAAAAAAACAGGACTGATCCATTTGAACTCACATAATATGACTCAAGGATCCAACATGCACCTCAAACACTAATCTTGCCCTATTCTGGTAATGTCACCACTAGTTTCATTAGCATGACCCTATCATTTGACTTTAGAGGTTAAATATACACAGTAGATTTAATCAACACACCCGAAGATCCTATTTTATCTGCGGTGAGTAGAGAGATTTGTTAATAATTGATAATAGCCTTGTCCATGAAACAAAAAGGTTACTTGACGCAACAGTTCAAAGAGTGTGCTAAGAACCTGACCAGTGAAACGCATTTGTCAAAGTTAAAGACACAAAGAATTTGTCAGGCAAACAGCAAAACAGCCATGTCAACAAACCAAAGTATCAGATGGATTACAGGCAGGCACTTGATGTAATAAAGCAAAGGAATTTTAAAAATGAAAATAATTTTGCTGTGAGAACTCAACATTTTGTAGTCTAAGGAAATCATTTTGATCAAGCTGTACAGTATGCAAGCTATTTATTCTGCTTTCACATCTTTCGTTACAGCACAAACACAACAGTTGGTCAAAATCAAGTCATATACTTCTTCTCACCCCAATAAGAATTAGTAGATAGGGGCTAAAGCAGTATGGGAGTCAGCTTTAAACAATGACCTCCCGCCCTCAGTGGGCTTTATTAGCCCCTCAGAGTCATTAATGCTGTCATTCCAGCTAATCTAGAGGCTTTGTCTAAACATTGTTTATTTTAATTGCAAGGTATCTCCTTAAGATACCATTTGGACCACACAATGTCCATTAATGTGTAAGGAGGACTAGATATTGGCAAATGCGAGATATTTTATCTCAAACTTAATTTTGTTTGTTGTGAAAGACTCTTTTTCGAGACTAAAAAGAGAAAAGACGTAGCTTTTTTATATACTGTATACATATAGTATTGCAGCACAAGTTCATTCTTCTGTGTATACCGAATTGTCGATTCAAGTTTCTGGCTTTAACACTAACAGACCTTAATGGGTCAGTGGAAAAGGAGAAAGAGAGCAAAGCAGAGGTTTCCTTTGCTCAATTGAGCTTGTGGGTAAAACAAAAGATTCAGTGAGTGAGATGGCCCTCCTCTCACCCATCCTTCAGCACTGCTTTGAGTATCCAGCCCTGGGCACTGACAATGGGAAGTATCTTTTCCACTGCCACCTGAGAATAGATAAGTCATGTGGTGGCAGCTCTTTCAACATCTTCTGGAGTTCTGCTTTGTCTTGTTCTCTACTTCCTTTTGAGAAGAGCTCCATTCTTGGGGTACAGCAAAACTGGCTCATTCCAGACAGACAGCATCATTGTTTAGGTCCAGTGAGACAAACACTAATGGGTAAATCTTTGAACCAACAAAAGCCCAGTTTGTGGTAAACCACAGCAAGATTACTGAGCACAGAATTTAAGTTTTTATACTATAATTCATCCTTGGTTTCTTTAATTGGTTTCTTTTATAACTAAATCAATTTAGTTTCAATAGGAAAACATGATCCAGGCTTCAGTGGTCCGTGGATGAATAAAAAATCTGTTTTGGACAAACCAGAACACAATGTAAGTACTAAAAAGTGTTCCTGGCTTTCATCCATAGGAATTGTTAAATAAAATGGGACAAGCACACTTGTAAAATGGGTATTTTAAACTGAATCTGGATTATCACACATTTAGTAAAACCAAAGAAGAACTAATAAATGCAGAATGCAAGATTTGAAAAATAAGACTCTTGTTTTAGACATTTTTCTGAGAAAACCTTATATCTAATCCAAAGGCCCATACATTAACCAAATGGATCTTAAAGAGATAGTTCGCTTAATAATAATAATAATAGTAATAATAATAATAATAACAATAATAACAACAACAACAACAACAACAACAACAACAACAACAACAACAACAA